>OX451735.1:982747956-983262992 GCA_948472305.1 Vicia faba
CACTGTTGCATCTTCGTGTCATCATCAACCCCCAAGCCTCATCTTCGTCAATCTCACCTTTGCAAGCAACAATATAAAACACTCGATAAACTCGTACGTAAAGCAGGAACCACAAGATACAGGGCATGAAACCTATTCAGAATAAAGAAACAGAAGAAGACGAAGGTGAAAGAGAGTACCTAAACATCAAGACAGATCCTCACCTCCGCCGCATCCGCTGTCGGAGACGACGACATGCTTTCGCAAATGAAGGCTGCATGTGCTCGTGGATTCCGTGTTCCCCCTCCGAAACATCCCTGTCGTTGTGGGATCCAATGCAGTTACAGTTTCCGGAGAACAAAGAGAGTACAGTGGCGGCATGATTCACGGCGGATCTGTTTGAACGGAGAAGACGGGGAAGCGAAGGCGGTGAGGGTGTGAAGAAAGAAGTCGCAACCGGATCGGAAGAGGTTGAGACGATGGAAATCGGAGGGTGAGAGACCGGCGGCTCCGCGTTCGTGAAGGAGAGGAAGAGACATTTTCATTCTAACCCTAAATTCCCTTTCTAATTTCATATGCCTTTTTCTTTTTTTTCATTTAGTTTAACTGTTTTGTTACTTTATATTTTTATTTTAAATTAATAATAATGCTAGTAATAGTAAATGAATTAAAAAAATCTGAGGGCTATTGGTTTGGGCTCATGATCTTTGGACCTTTATTCACACCGTTGTTTAATCCAGAACACCTCCCAACTTTCTCTATTTTTCTTTACTCTGTTCTTCAAATTTCACAATTAATTCTGTGAGTTTATTGCATGATTCTTTTGTTGAAATTTTTTATGAACATTAACATGTTTATTTCTGATTAGATGATATTTTTTCTTGATTTTTTCTATAAGTTTTAGGATTAATTGAATTAATGTTGAAAATGGTTAGAATTATTTTTTTTAGGTGCTCTTGTCAATTCCTTATCCATGATTCAATTTCTTTGGCATGATGAGGGGTTTAATGGATGGTTCTGAATATTAGGTTCTTGATTAATTGTTTGCTTTTGTTTAAACTTATAAAAAGTATCATAAACTTGATAGGAATAGGCTTTATGTGTCATTGAATGTTCACGGGATTTGCAAGTTTTGTGGTAGAATGTTGATGCAACTCAGGATACGAAATTCTTGAGGATTAGTTTGTGCAAAGCTTCGGTAGAGTTTTCTTACCGCTTGCACAATTTTGAAGAGGCAACGGACCTTCTCCGTTCGGTATCGTCACAAATCTATTTTATTCTTCATTTCCGTACTTTATCGCAAATCCATATGCATACTAACATCAGGTAGAAATTTCCCCTTTAACCTAAATCTTATGGCTACTAACGAATAATAACATCAGGTTTAGAAATAGGCTAATTCCCTTTTAACTTTTCTTTCCCTTTCGCATACACACCTAAAACTAAAACTTCTTTTCTTTCAAAATTCAAAACACTTTAAAACTATTGATTCGAATCATGCTTTTGCTTAGTACGGGAAATGATAAGTGGGTCTCTTCTCGATCTTATCGTTCTTCATCTCAAGCATAGGTGCGGTTCAATTCTCAAAGACTCCTTTCATGACTAAGTAGAAAAATAGCTAATATCTCTCTCTTGAGGTCGACTAGTCATTATCTGCAACAAAAATACAAAACAAACTCAAATCTTTTGTGCGCTCGAGCACCTTTAAAAAAAAACCCTTTCAGGTAAGGACACGATTAATTTACTTCTGTGCCAACGCATAAGTCTCCAAAGGTCGAGCTGCGGCAGAAGGCGGAATTAACTTCGTCCACAAAAAACATCTATAACAAAATATAAACCAACTCAAATATTTTGTGCGCTCGAGCACCTCTTTCTTTTAAACCCTTTTCAGGTAAGGACACAATTAATTTACTTCTGTGCCAACGCATAAGTCTCCGAAGGTCGAGCTGCGGCAGAAGGCGAAATTAACTTTGTCCATAAAAAGACGCAAAACAAACAAAACATTAGAGCCGAACTACGGTAGCTCTGATTCCTCAAAACGGATACGTAGGCATTGGGGTAGGGCCCAAGCAAGCACAATTTTATTTTCCCTACATTCTTTTTCTCCTTCTTTTGCATGCATTTCCCTTTAGCAGTATAGTAAACAGTAAGCATAGATTAAACACACCCATAATATAGATAACAAGAGTGGATACCATAGAGTACTACGGGCGTGTGGGGTGCTAATACCTTCCCCTCGCGTAACAGACTCCCTTACCCGATCTCTCGGTCGCAAGACCGTGACTTCTCCCTCATCAGGTTTTCTCGATGTTTACCTTTCCCTACATGTGGGATAAAAGACATTCGATGGCGAATTTATTGTTTTGATGATTTTCAGCCGGTTGTTTCAGCTGGCGACTTCACTGGGGACTAGGTCGACCAAATGCTGGTCCATCCCGGAGTCGCTCCTAGCTCTTGTTTTCTTTCCTTAGGGTGTTTATTTTTATGCTTTCAGTTTAGTCATTTATACATGTTTGCATTGCATTTTATGGCTTTCCATATCTGTTATCTATTATGCTGAACTCTGTTCTCTATGTTGGGTTGGGATGTCACTACTGAGGTAAAAGGCCCAGTACCCAGGCCAGAGTGCACTAGGACACTAGGAATAGAGTGGGGGCATGACGGCTATAGGACGTGGTCCGATTAGTGCAGTCATGTCACATACCACGCTCGGATGAGGTTCAAATGAATTACTATCGGCACCCACGTCTGTGGGTAAGCCCATAGCACTTTCAGGCGGACCCGTGATTTTCGAGTTACCATTATCTTACCCTGACCTAGTTTCACCTGTGAGTGGTGAGGGAACTTCTATCACAGGTACAAATGGTGACTCATATTCAGATGGTTACCCATATTCGGATGGTGATTATGCTCAGACAATGACTACTGGTTCTTATGGCTATGTTCTGGATTTCTGTCATGACTTTATGCAGATGCTATATCCTGTTGGTGACCGTATGGTTCTCAGATTTATTTTCTGAGTTCCTGACCTGTTTACCTGGAGGTTCATTCAAGCCTTCAATCTCGGTATTCCCATCATTATTCAGAAAATGCTCAACAGTATCCGATGTTCCAGAAGCCTTGACCTCGTACAATGGGAGATCCACAGGGTACTTGGTTCTTATATATGCAGAAGTTATGTCAGACCTCTGATCTGATGATACTCACATAATCCAGA
Source organism: Vicia faba (assembly GCA_948472305.1). NCBI lineage: Eukaryota > Viridiplantae > Streptophyta > Magnoliopsida > Fabales > Fabaceae > Vicia > Vicia faba. The sequence continues at coordinate 982,751,153 of OX451735.1, forward strand.
GCAGTGCAGCAACCTTATTCAGGAATGATGGAACCCTGATCCTCTTTGATCTCATACCTTTGCATACATAACATGGCTAACTGCATGCTTAACATACATGTTCTGTTATTTTCAAGGAATCATATTTGCAAGTCTTGTACCAAAATTCTTCCATCCCTTACTTGCGCAAAAACAAAATCAAAGCACGCAAATTCCTTGGAAATGACAAAACATGACATGGCATTCATTCATACACTCCATGCATATTCATGCACTCATGACAGGTACCCGAAGATTGGGATTCTTATTCAGACCTGGGGTTCTCTTCAAAGGTTCAACCTGATTTCTCACCTCACATGCTCAGAGATCAGCTATGGAATAACTCTGAGTGGTACATGCAAGCTTTGGCTCATAGTCAGAAACTTCTTCAGGCAAGAAGATAATGGGTTAAATACTCAGACAAGCCAGATGGTATGTCATCCAGAGACCAAGTCCAAGACTGAATCAATTCAGCGACTGTCATGATCACATCAGATGTGAAAGGGGATTCTCTCGCACACTCGAGCTTCAAGACTACATAAAGTCGTCAGAATCAACAAGTCCATACGGAGTCAAGTCTCCTCAACAATGGCAATCATTGGTTTCTTTACTGCATTTTCATTTGCATTCTTGCTTGTTTGTTTAAACATTGCTTGTATATAGAAACTTGTCTATTTTTGAATGAAAATCTTAATGCAATAGGTATGCTTGTCTTGAAGTGTTCCTTTCATTTTTACTCATCCATTTGTTATCACTCTTTAAATGTTTTACTTGCATATTGATGCCAGATTTCCTGGTCTTATGCTTAGGTAAAGATTGGAAGGAGGATGACGACAATCTGAAAATGCAAAAATCTCTGGTTGGTATGCTTTTGAGTAGGACCCTGCTGACGATGTACAGGCCTTGTTTCAATCCCCAAACACTGTAGATATAAGGAAGATAGACCCTCGTCAACCCCTTTGAGCTTTCGAAGTAGGAGTTTTCTTTCTATTCAGAAAAAACCCTCATTTTAACCTTGGGGCGGGTAGTGTTCAGCTAATTTGTTCAAGCATTCAGAACTCATCAAGAGTGTGCATCCAAGGACACGACAATGGTTATCCATCAAAAGATTGAGAAAAGTCAAAACCACAATGGTTAATCCTCATCTAACAACAATGTGCGTCTATTGACAATATCCCAATGGATATCTCTCGCACATCAGGAGGTCGACAGATGACAATACAATAATGACTATCCCTTGTCTATCAAAGACTCAGGCAGTCACGATCACTTCCAACAAATCAAAGACAACGCAAAGATCAACGACTTGTTCAAAATGGAAAATACGAATAAGAAAGAAACAAAAATCCCCGCTAAGTCGAAACTTGAAAACAAGTCACTTGGGCAAAAATTGGGGCATCCCGCTGGACTTCCAAATCGAAATTCAAAAGAATTTGTCCAGGCAAAAATTAGGGAAAGCAAGAAATAAATCGAAAAGCCTAAAAGGAGAGAAAAGGATTACCAATGAAAATCCTCATCAAAGAACAAAGTCGTGTGATCAGACACCAAAAGAAAAAGGTGAAGTGACTGTCGTGTCCAAGAAACCACAATGATTCCTCAAACATTGCAAACTCTTCTTGAGAGATGAATGCTTATATCAGGTTAACTGAACGTAGGAATGGAGAACATCATGGAGAATGGGTGGGCACCAAATAATTTTGAGCCTTAAATCCTTTTTTCTAAAACCGTGAACCAGACCACGTTACAACCCTTTTAAAGCCCTAACTGAATCATGGGTCAATTCGAAAGCGTGCTACAACGAGATAGCGTTTAACTGACTCCTAAGAGGTACGTTTGAATATCTGTGGTGGCATCATATGCTTGCATTATCTTTCATAAAAAAGGAATTTGCAAATGTTTCTCTCTAGATAGTGACTCGTTCACAACAGAGTTGTGACGTCATTTCATTCAAAGTTTTTTCAAACTTTAAGACTTACATATGTGTTGCATTAGAATTATCATTCTCATAATAAACATTATTCTGCATACAAAACAACTGATTAACATCGAGTAAGTTTGCACAATGAACAACCGGTGAAGAGTTCAATCTTGTTAGAGAAGGGAGGCTTGAATACCCTGTTGAAGCAAGAGTCAGCCGCCACAAGAGAAATGACTTATCCATCAGCATGTTAACCGGTGATTATGTCAAGAGAAATCATCTTGCTACTTCACAGTCTGAGTACAATTCAGGGATGAAGTTAGCAGAGCCTGCCAATCTGAGGCAATCAAGTCGAGAATCAATCTCTCCAAGCTCAACCAAATATGGGGCATTCCCTCAGAGCTCGATCAATCAGAGCCTATCACGTCGATAAATCTCTTCAAGTTGCCATCAATCAGGGGCTATCACATTGAGAAATCTATTCAGAATTCATTTAACCTGTGGCAGTTACGTCGAGATTCGACAAATCTCTCCAAGAAAGCTGTAATCAAGAGCAGTTTATTTCGTGGCTTAAGACATTGGGGCAGGCCACCTCATATCGTATTGTGGCACGAATCTTCTGGCCTTCTATTCAACCTAGATCTTCCCAGAGACCCTCCAGACAGGGGCATTCCTCATCCATACTTAGTTGCTCGAGTCAATTATGTTGCACAATACTATAATCAGCTGAAAGCATCATGACAATCACCCTGACTCAGCCAGCACATGAAACTGCCTCCATCTACTACAGACAATTTCAAATCTGATTCCCCAAGTGAATTCAGAAAGTCTAGAATCGTCTTTTAACTTAGCACACGCAAGTGCATCCTCAATGGAGTTAATCAAGAGCATCCCCAGTAAAGCTAAACCGGGGCATTCGCAAAGCTAAACTGGGGCGTTCGTAGGGTTCAATCGGGGCACTCGCAGGTGTCCATTCCCATCTCTTATCCCCCAAGTGATTCAAGATACAATTCCTCAGTATGCGTAAACTTGGGACATGTAACCAGAGATTCACAGGGTGTTCAGTATCCATTCTTCGGCATATTCACTTCTATCACTCCCCCAACAGTTCAGGATGTTTGGAAGTCTGGCCAGGTTATCTCTTCCCAACGGTATGATTCAGAATCCAGCATCGTACTTGAAGACTCGTTTCATCGGCAACTTAATCTCCAGAAGAGTCATCAACAATCTTCGGTATCATGGGCTCCCCAGTGCAAATTTTTATCGGTACCCCCATCAATATTTGGTACTGCAGGCTTCCAACGCCGGTATATATTGACATCCCCAGTGATGAACAATGGCTCCCAGCAAGCCTTCTCTTATCCCCATGAAGTTTATTTCTTCGCATTGCATATAGTTATCATTACATAACATTGCATCCTCAAAGGCGCGTAGCTGATCCATCAGAGTGGATCTTTGCGTCAAAAGAAATTCAAACATGCATACAAAGCATAAGCCAGACCAGGTACCTTACACGAAAGACCTGAATTATTCAAGGACAACAATACGTCCCTACAGGAGGGTATCATGCCCAAAATCCCCAATCAGTGACCTTCACCTTTTCAATGCCAAACAAAATCAATACACTTTGTCATTCTAAACCCTGTTCTTGTCTGGTAGTCAGTTCCCTAAACACTCGTCTGTGTCGGTTCCCTAAACACTCGTCCGTGTTTATACTTTTTGATACTCGTCTGTATCTTCTTTCAATACTCGTCCGTATTGAATCAAACACTCGTCCGTGTTTATACTTTTGATACTCACCTGTATCTTCTTTCAATACTCGTCCGTATTGAATCAAACACTCGTCCGTGTTTATACCTTTGATACTCACCTGTATCGTCTTTCAATACTCGTCCGCATTGATTTAAGCACTCTTCCGTGTTTATACTTTTTGATACTCGTCTGTATCTTCTTTCAATACTCGTCCGTATTGAATCAAGCACTCGTCCGTGTTTATACTTTTGATACTTGCCTGTGTTTAACCTTTTGATACTCGTCCGTATCTCCTTTCAATACCCGTCCGTATTGAATCAAACACTCGTCCGTGTTTATACCTTTGATACTCACCTGTATCTTCTTTCAATACTCGTCCGTATTGAATCAAACACTCGTCCGTGTTCATACTTTTTGATACTCGTCCGTATCTTCTTTCAATACTCGTCCGTATTGATTCAAACACTCGTCCGTGTTTAAACCTTTTGATACTCGCCTGTATCTCCTTTCAATACTCGTCCGTGTTTAATTTTTTGATGCTCACCTGTATCCTTCTTTCAATACTCGTCCGTATTGATTCAAACACTCGTCCGTGTTTAACTTTTTGATGCTCACCTGTATCCTTTTTCAATACTCGTCCGTATTGAATCAAACACTCGTTCGTGTTTAACCTTTTGATACTCGTCCGTATCTTCTTTCAATACTCGTCCGTATTGAATCAAACACTCGTCCGTGTTTAACTTTTTGATACTCGTCCGTATCTTCGTTCAATACTCGTCCGTATTGAATCAAACACTCGTCCGTGTTTAACTTTTGATACTCGCCTGTATCTCCTTTCAATACTCGTCCGTATTGATTCAAACACTCGTCCGTGTTTAACCTTGGATACTCGTCCGTATCTTCTTTCAATACTCGTCCGTATTGATTCAAACACTCGTCCGTGTTTAACCTTTCTTGATGCTCGTCTGTGTCGCTTATCTAAACAATCATCATGTCATAACCCATGTTTTCATCGTCGAACCTGAGATCGCCTCTTGGCTAGGTTCTTCCTTCAAATCATCGTCGAACCTGAGATCGCCTCTTGGCTAGGTTCTTCCTTCAAATTGTCGTCGAACCTGAGATCGCCTCTTGGCTAGGTTCTTCCTTCAAATCTTCGTCGAACCTGAGATCTCCTCTTGGCTAGGTTCTTCCTTCAAATCTTCGTCGAACCTGAGATCGCCTCTTGGCTAGGTTCTTCCCTCAAATCATCGTTGAACCTGAGATTGCCTCTTGGCTAGGTTCCTTCCATACACTTTGTCTTAGAATCTGAGATCGCCCTTTGGCTAGGTTCTCTGTCAAATCACTCTCATGTGTCACCCTCGGATCGTAGGTCGCCCGTAGACCTCGTCCGCTGTCTTTTTCATACCAACCATTTGTCTTGTATTGGCATCAAGCCACGTTACAAGTCCAGTCTTTGTCTCTTCATTGAAAAAAACAAATTTCTTTTCCCCGGAAGATCACAAAATAAATAAATAAAGAAAACACTTACTCCCTCTCTCAGGATAAATTTTTGGCATTGGTATTTAATCATCTTCCACCTTGAAATTCCGAAAGGCACGCGCCAATCGTACTTTTAGGTTTAAGACGATTAAATAGGGGCAGCTGTAATACCCCAAATTTGTCCTACCCTTCTACTTTTATCTGGCTTACGCATTTTTGCATTTTTCTCACATATATAATTTTCATTAGGTCATCTAACACATCATGCATCATTAATCATTAAATTGGCATAAGATCATGGATTTTGAGGAATAAGGGTTGGTGTATGGCTTTAAGGCTCCCATATTCGCACAAGCTTGTTTCGGTTGATTTCTCCATTAATAATTTGTTTGAAGCTAGGTTTTCATTTCATGGACCTTATCATCATCAAGCTACGAGGCTATTCTTTTCTTCTCAATGTCAAGTTGCAAGGTTTTATGAGACGAAGCTAAAAATCAGGGTTTATACATTTTCATACTTGAGCTTGTCAGCGTTCTACCTGAGGTTCATTCCATATCAAGGTATTCACATCTTTCATATTCATATGCAAAGAATCCCTCAGGGAATAGTCATTATCATCTATTGAGAAGGGGTCCAAGACGTCGTTGTTCTAGTGCTCATATAGTCGGGACATGGTACAAGATGTTGATTGTGATCAAGGTGTCATTATCTCAAATGCTTATTTGCTTGACACGCAAATTTGGTTTAGATCGGAAAATTGAATTGAATTAGGGATTCACTGAAGCTGTAGTTTGATTAGAATTCATTCATTAATATTCGAAGTGGATTTGGAGAAAATCAAGGTTCTTAAATATTTGTGTGGCTTTTCTTGGAATTCAAACCACAAGTATGAAAAAGCATGCATCAAATTCATCCAACCATCAAAATATTGTCCAAATAGCCTCTCTTTGATTCATTCAAGATTCATGTCTCTTTTGGTTACCTTGCAAATATTTTGGATTCATACCATTTATTTGAATTCATACAAAGGCCATTTCATTATGAGGAAATAAATTCAACATACATTCCAATGTGTATTCAAATACATACAAGTCCAAATTCCATTACAATTATACATAACATCTATACATTTTTACCAAAACCTATCCTAATTTTCAATCATTCTTCGTGCTCCAAACTTCAAGCTTCCATAACACCTCAAAGTAATCTCCATGCTTGATGCCCTTATGTCTTGAATTTCTTCACCATGTTTTATTCGCATCATCTATGACCAAACTTGCTGTTAAAACCATCTTCAATATACCTTTTCATTCACCATGCCAATCTGCACCACTGAACCTGCACCACACACATTCATTATCATGATCATAAAATCTAAAAATATAGCATAAAACTAACATGTTCATGCACACATCAAGTCACCCTGCTGTTTCAAGAATACCATGACATCACGTCTGCTTGCTAACCTCACTCCACCTTCAATTTATTTTCATAACCGAAAAATAACTGATACTAAGAGAAACCCATTTCGATAATTCACTTCATTAACTTTCCTAACATATTTTTTCTAACTTCTCCAACTAACTTAACAAACCAACTAAACAGTCCAAACAAACCCCTAACTAACTATAACCAACTTTCCATTTTTCCCAATAACCTCTCAAACCTTCTAACCACTTCTAACAACATTACCCCAACCATATTCAGTAACCAATTCCTAACAACCCCTAACCAAATTCTAACCACCTAACATAATCTCTAACACTGCATAACAGAATAACAGATCCAAACCAACTACCTCCTAACCAACAAACTTTCAGCATATATACATAACAGATTGACAGAATAAAATATAGAGGATTCAACAAACAAAAAGGTAACAGATTGGGAGCAGGGAGAAATTATTCACAGGATACGATTATTCATAGAAAATCTCAGAGAAGAACTGCAAGAGAACTCACCAGAAAAATCTTCAGTCTTCACCTCTCTGCACTCTCATTTTTCTCGGCATCACAATAGTATCAATCATCTATCTGCTTTATAATCATCATTTTCTGCACTTCAATCTTCATCAGCAAGACGTGAACACTGTTGCAGCTTTGTGTCATCATCAACCCCCAAGCCTCATCTTCGTCAATCTCACCTCTGCAAGCAACAATCTAAAACACTCGATAAACTCGTACGTAAAGCAGGAACCACAAGATACAGGGCATGAAACCTATTTAGAATAAAGAAACAGAAGAAGACGAAGGTGAAAGAGAGTACCTAAACATCAAGACAGATCCTCACCTCCGCCGCATCCGCTGTCAGAGACGACGACATGCTTTCGCAAATGAAGGCTGCATGTGCTCCTGGATTCCGTGTTCCCCCTCCGAAACATCGCTGTCGTTGTGGGAGCCAATGCAGTTACAGTTTCCGAAGAACGAAGAGAGTACAGTGGCGGCATGATTCACGGCGGATCTGTTTGAACGGAGAAGACGGGGAAGCGAAGGCGGTGAGGGTGTGAAGAAAGAAATCGCAACCGGATCGGAAGAGGTTGAGACGATGGAAATCGGAGGGTGAGAGACCGGAGGCGCCGCGTTCGTGAAGGAGAGGAAGAGACATTTTCATTCTAACCCTAAATTCCCTTTCTAATTTCATATGCCTTTTTCTTTTTTTTTCATTTAGTTTAACTGTTTTGTTACTTTATATTTTTATTTTAAATTAATAATAATGCTAGTAATAGTAAATGAATTAAAAAAAATCTGAGGGCTATTGGTTTGGGCTCATGATCTTTGGACCTTTATTCACACCGCTGTTTAATCCAGAACACCTCCCAACTTTCTCTATTTTTCTTTACTCTGTTCTTTAAATTTCGTAATTAATTCTGTGAGTTTATTGCATGATTCTTTTGTTGAAATTTTTTATGAACATTAACATGTTTATTTCTGATTAGATGATATTTTTTCTTGATTTTTTCTATAAGTTTTTGGATTAATTGAATTAATGTTGAAAATGGTTAGAATTATTTTTTTTAGGTGCTCTTGTCAATTCCTTATCCATGATTCAATTTCTTTGGCATGATGAGTGGTTTAATGGCTGGTTCTGAATATTAGGTTCTTGATTAATTGTTTGCTTTTGTTTAAACTTATAAAAAGTATCATAAACTTGATAGGAATAGGCTTTATGTGTCATTGAATGTTCACGGGATTTGCAAGTTTTGTGGTAGAATGTTGATGCAACTCTTAGGATACGAAATTCTTGAGGATTAGTTTGTGCAAAGCTTCGGTAGAGTTTTCTTACCGCTTGCACAATTTTGAAGAGGCAATGGACCTTCTCCGTTCGGTATCATCACAAATCTATTTTATTCTTCATTTCCGTACTTTATCGCAAATCCATATGCATACTAACATCAGGTATAAATTTCCCCTTTAACCTAAATCTTATGGCTACTAACGCATAATAACATCAGTTTTAGAAATAGGCTAATTCCCTTTTAACTTTTCTTTCCCTTTCGCATACGCACCTAAAACTAAAACTTCTTTTCTTTCAAAATTCAAAACACTTTAAAACTATTGATTCGAATCATGCTTTTGCTTAGTACGGGAAATGATAAGCGGGTCTCTTCTCGATCTTATCGTTCTTCATCTCAAGCATAGGTGCGGTTCAATTCTCAAAGACTCCTTTCACAACTAAGTAGAAAAATGGCTAATATCTCTCTCTTGAGGTCGACTAGTCATTATCTGCAACAAAAATACAAAACAAACTCAAATCTTTTGTGCGCTCGAGCACCTTTAAAAAAAAAACCCTTTCAGGTAAGGACACGATTAATTTACTTTTGTGCCAACGCATAAGTCTCCAAAGGTCGAGCTGCGGCAGAAGGCGGAATTAACTTCGTCCACAAAAAACATCTATAACAAAATACAAACCAACTCAAATCTTTTGTGCGCTTGAGCACCTCTTTCTTTTAAACCCTTTTCAGGTAAGGACACGATTAATTTACTTCTGTGCCAACGCATAAGTCTCCGAAGGTCGAGCTGCGGCAGAAGGCGGAATTAACTTCGTCCATAAAAAAATGCAAAACAAACAAAACATTAGAGCCGAACTACGGTAGCTCTGATTCCTCAAAACGGATACGTAGGCATTGGGGTAGGGCCCAAGCGAGCACAATTTTATTTTCCCTACATTCTTTTTCTCCTTCTTTTTTATGCATTTCCCTTTAGCAGTATAGTAAACAGTAAGCATAGATTAAACACACCCATAAGATAGATAACAAGAGTGGATACCGTAGAGTACTACGGGCGTGTGGGGTGCTAATAACTTCCCCTCGCGTAACAGACTCCCTTACCCGATCTCTCGGTCGCAAGACCGTGACTTCTCCCTAATCAGGTTTTCTTGATGTTTACCTCTCCCTACATGTGGGATAAAAGATGTTCGATGGCGACTTCATTGTTTTGATGATTTTCAGCCGGTTGTTTCATTGACAATTTGGTATTATCCAGACGCTCCCTTCACCAATCTATTCCCTAGAAAAGCTTATGCTGTTTTATAATGTAGACTATTAATAAGATGCTGCTACCAAGCATATTGGTAGGTACGTTGGTCGAACCGTACTAACTTTGTTCGACTTCAAACTCAATTTCCTGTGTTCGCCTCTTTTTGAAGACTGGTGGAAGCAGTATTATAACGAAGAATTCTTTGACGAAAAAGACTTCGCTGATCACCTTCAAGAGGCGTTTATGCTGGTCTCTGACAAGATAAAAAAGGGTAATCTTTCTTTTCAAAAAAAATGTCTTATCGTCTTAGATTTAATCATTCAACATCTAGCTTATACTTGTTTATTTTCTAGCCATCAAGAGGACCATTACTAAGAGAGTCGCTGAAAGCGCAAAGGGAGGAGACTCTTTTGCAAAACCTTAACCAAATGTAAATACTTTCTACTATATCTTTCTTTTCAACATATTACTATTGAAGTTGATGCCTTCGACTCCTTTCTTTCTGGGTATTTAAAACCAATCCACAGAAAAGGAGAGTTCAAGAAATTGAAATCTCCAGTGATGAAGAAGAAGAATCTGCTCCTGTCCCTCTAAAGAGGCACAAATTAAAAATACCAGCCCATATTCCTGATCCTAGTCCAAAAACCAAGGTCAAGGTTAAAGTTATTGGGTCGAGACCTCCTCCTGTTATCATTAGAGAGCCAACAGAGTAAGAGATAGATGCTAGGCTGAATAATCCCTGTGAGAGTGATGATTCAAGTACTGGTGCTGAAGTTCGGCCTAAGGTGATCACTTCGACCCTTCAAGATTGTTTATTGACTTATCCTTCTCTTTCCTTTTTTCAATAGTTCTTATAAAAATATTATAATCTTCAGGACATTTCTGGTACTTCTAAACAGGTCCTTATACCTGTAGAGGAATATGTCACTTTAATAAACAGTAAGGGTGATCCTACTTATAGGCCTTCTTCGGCAAAGGGATCCTTTGTGAGCTCTTCTAGCAAGGTGAACCAAACCTCTGGGCATCGAGATGAAGCCATTTGGAAGCCTAATAAATATGCTCCTAGTGAGGAACAGGCGAATCTTGGGACTCCACAAGCTAATGATGATGGACAGAAGAACGGAGAAGAGGAGGTTGTTGATGATGTAATCGAAACAAAGAGGTAAGACACACCAGTGGGAGGGAATCAAACTGAGGATATTCCGGTGATTGATCAAAGAGAAAACCTTACATGGGGAGCAGGAAACTCTATGCATGTTGAAGGTGCCCCTGTCCAGATATCTGTCGGAGCAAATGTGACTCGTGTTGAAAATGAGAGGATTAATTTAAATGGGTCTCGTACTAAGGAATATTTGGCATTACTGAAATAGAAAAATCCTCTTGGATACTTGACTTCCATTCTTGAGGGTAGATAAAGTTCTTCTGATCAGAGTGCTTCGACTGCGTCTAGAAAATCTACTTCAACATCGCCTCTTGAAGAGGCATTTCAAAAGGTTAAGTCGCAACTTTTTAAAAGAGATTTAATGTTGACCTTATAGGGAGAACCTACTGCTCCTTCCTTTATGAAGACTACTTTAAGAGTGTTCGAACTTCTTGTTGCTTCACCTGACATTCCCAGCATTATTTTAGATTTGATTTCCATCATCGATCAGGTTTCAGCTGACTACAATCGTCGAAGGACTCTCAATCGCGAAATTGAGGAGGCCAATGGCCATGTAGCTGCTGCCTGGGGTGCTGCTGCTGAATCAGCTTCAAAGCTAAAGGATTTGTAGAAGGCACAAGAGGCTAGGTAGAAAGAAGTAGAAGAACTCAACCAAAATACAGCCAGTATGAAGGCTCGGATCAGAGAGTTAGAGGCTAAGATTGCTGCCAATGATAAACGAAAGGAAGAACTTCTTGCTGTCAGCACTGATTCTGAGAGTCAAGAGGAACTCAATGAGGGATTAGCATATGCTGAACGAACCCAAGCATTGGATTCCAAAATCAAAACTCTTCATCATTCAAAGGCTTTGTGCGAAAGACGTTTGGAGCTACAGAAGATAAAATACCTCCAAATCAAGGCCAACCTCCCGTTTTGATTTCAACTTCATTTTTTATTTGTATAATTATGTATTTTTTGTAATGACTTTCAGCCATTTTGGCTTTGTAATACATTTTCCATCTTGGATTTTTAACTTGATTGAGATCAAACATCGGTTATTCTAACCTCTTGAAGTACAGGTCTATACTTTTTCAAGTATTTACCATTTACTCTCAAGAGCCTTTGATCTTCATTTAATTCTTGGACCTCATATGCGCCACCAGATAATGTTTGGATGATCTTAAAAGGTCCTTCCCATTTAGGAGACCATTTTCCCATATTCCTATCCTTTCGATCCATTGGGAGGATTACCTTCCATACCAGGTCCTCAGGCAAGAACGTCTTGGGTTTTACTCTTTTGTTGTAAGATTTTTCCACTCTTTTCTTTTGTAACATTAAGAGATCCAAAGCTCTCAGTCTTTCTTCGTCCAAATCAACCAATTTATCTAACATCATATTTCAATAAGCTTCAGAAGATATGTCTTGATGTTTTTGAATTCTTGTTGATTGTAGACAAATTTCTACTGTAAATACTGCATCATGGCCATAAGTTAGTCGAAAAGGTGTCGTTCTGGTAGCTTCCTTAGGAGAAGTTCGACAAGCCTATAAAATTTGATCTAAAGTCTTGTTCCAATTCTTTGGCTTCTTTACTACATACTTCTTTATTAAGCTGATTATTACCTTGTTTGTCGCTTCGAATTGACCATTGACTTGTGCATAGTAAGGCGTAGATGTTAATAGTTTGAACCCCATTTTTGTAGCAAACTCTTGCATTTTTCGACCAATAAAGACTGACCCTTGATCAGTTGTTATTGTCTCGGGGATCCCAAACATGTATATAATATGCTTTTGAATGAATTCAATGACATTTTCCTGGTCTACATTGACTAAAATAATTGCTTCAATCCATTTAGTAAAATAATCAATGGCTACCAATATGTATTTCTGGCTTTTAAATGATGCTGGTCGAATCTCTCTAATGAGATATAAAGTATGTCCCCTAAAAGGCCAAGGTTTCATAATTGAGTGAAGTTCGCTTACAGGTACGTGCTGGATACTTGTATGTACTTGACATTCCTGACATCCTTTTGCAAACTCAACACAATCTTTCAACATAGTGGGCCAATATAGTCCTTGTCGAAACAATAACCATTTCATTTTATGGCCTACTTGATGTGCTCCACATGTTCCAGCATGTGTAGTTGAAAGGGCTATGTATGCCTCTGTTTCACTTAGACATTTTAATAACACCCCTTCAGGCGTCTTTTAAATAACTCGTTTCCCATTAGAGTATAACTTAGCGCCCTATAATTTATCTTTCATTTGGTCGAAGCTATTGGATTTTGCAAATAATCCACTATAGGCTTTCTCCAATCTTGTTCTGTTAGATTATCTATGAACGAAATTTCGAAGTTCTCGTGGTCAGCGTACCCCAGTTTTGTTGTTTTCAAATCTATTAGAGACAACTTGGTTAACGTTACTCTTCCTCTAACTTCGATTACTTGTTGTAATTTCTCTTTCAAAATTTTATACCCAGATGTAATATGTGCTAAGTCATTAGCCACTTGATTTTCCAATCTTGGTATATGTCAAATGTTGATATTTTCAATGTTTTTCAACAAACTATTGACTATTACAAAGTACATGATAATATTTTCTCTTATGCATTTGTATTCTTTTGTAACTTGCTTTATAACTAACTCTGAGTCTCCCATTATTTTGACTCGAGTTTCCCCAATTCCAAAAAGATTTCAAGGACTACGATTAGAGCTTCGTACTCAGACTCATTGTTCAAACAAGAACCTTTAATATTGTACTTGAATGTTGTTGGAATTTGATTTGGAGAAATAATTAGATCTCCTACCCCAGTTCCGTCTTTATGACTAGAACCGTCGAAGTATAACTTCCAGGGTTCGATCTCCAAGTAGTTGATCGATTCTTCATTTATTGAGTGGTCAACTATAAAGTCTGCTACCACTTGACCTTTTGCAGCCTTAAGAGGCATAAAGGTTAATGAATACTCAGTTAATGCAAGTGCCCATTTGCCAATTCGGTTGTGCAAGATGGGTTTCAACAACATATATTTGAAAACATCAAAGTGAGACGAAACGTAAACATCAACTGGTTTAATATATTGCTTGAGTTTTATACACGAGAATTAAGACATAAACATAGTTTTTCAACTTCACTATATCTAGTTTCTGCATCGTTTAAAACTCTACTAAGGTAATAAATAGGTCTTTCGACACCATTCTCATCCTCTTGAGCTAACATGCTCCCTAAAGTTTTATCAGATGCTGCTATGTACAATCTCATACTCCTATTTCTACAAGAAGGTACCATAGTAGGTGGCTTGGTGAGGTATTCTTTGATCTTGTCGAAAGCCTCTTGTTGTTCTTGCCCCCACTCGAATCCTCCTTTGTTGAGTCGAAGTAGTGGTGAGAAGGCTTGCGTTTTTCCACTCAACTTGGATATAAATCTCCTCAGGAAATTTATCTTGCCAAGTAGAGATTGCAACTCCTTCTTGTTAGCTGGCGTTTTCGCTTCCAAAATGGATTTGGTCTTGTTTTGGTTTACTTCAATTCCTTTCTTGTGGACCACAAAGCCTAAGAAGTCCCCCGCTCTTACACCGAAAGCATATTTTAGGGGATTCATTTTCAGACCATAGCGTCTCATCCTTTCGAAGGATTGTCGAAGATGGTCTATATGATTCTTCCCTGAAATAGATTTGACAACAATATCATCAATATAAATCTGCATAAAAGTTTCAATAAAATCATGGAAGATAGAATTCATTAATCTTTGATATGTTTCCCCTGCGTTTTTTAGGCCAAAAGGCATCACTACCCATTCGTAGGTGCCTAAAGCCCCAGGGCATTGAAATGCTATTTTCGAAACATCCTCTTCAGCAATGAAAATTTGATTATACCCTAAGTATCCATCAAGCATACTCATGTATTTGAAGCCAGTGGCAGAATCTACAAGCATTTCTGCCACATGCATTAGATATTCATCTTTGGGTGTTACAACATTTAAATCTCTAAAATTGATGCACACCCTTAAGGTACCATTTTTCTTTATAATCGGTACTATATTTGCAATCTATTCGACATACCTGGTTGTCCGGATGAACTTGCATCTCATTAGCCTTTCGACTTCCGTCTTGATCTTCAACAAGATCTCTGGTGTAAAACGCCTTGGAGTTTGCTTGACAGGCTTTTCCCCAGGCTTTATTGGTAGTTGAAGCTCTACCACTTCCCCGTCGAGACCAGGCATGTCATCATAATCCCATGCAAAGCAGTCTTTGAACTCCTTCAACAATTGGATTATTTCGATCCTGAGCTCTGGATCTATCTTCGTGCTAATGTAGGTTGGTTTTTTCACCAAACCTTTTCCCAGGTCTATTTCCTCCAGAGGATCTTGCGCTAGCATTCTAACATTGTTTGCCAACAGATCCTTTTCGAAACCCAAAGGTTCATCATCATAGATGGCATCTAGCCTCTGGTTTTTCATTTCTTCCTCTTTCGCGTCAGGTGGTTCCGGTTCGAAGTCTTTCCCAAGACCTTCTGGAAGAAATACTTGCTCATTGGCTTCAAGAGCCATGTACTTGACTTCAGCCTTTAAGGCTGCTATCATTCTATTTTCGGCTACATATGCTGAAATATTTTCGGCTTCCCCATCCTGTTGGTCGTATGTCATCAACTCCTCCATAGTCAATGTTTAATAAATCTTCTATATCCCACTGGAAACCATGGTCGGAATGCAGGTAGAAGGAGCAAAAGGCATTTGGTGCTGGTGCCAAATTGAACCCAGGAGGATTGTATGGCCTATGTGAGCCAAGTTTCTGTCGAAGCTATTTTTTCCAACGTTGTTAACTTCACCCAAGTAATAACTTTGATCGGCTTTGATATTCTCCACAATGCCATCAGGGCGCCAAATTGTAACTTGTTGATGCATCAAAGATGGCACTGCACCTATGCCATGTATCCACTCTCTACCTAAGAGTAGATTATAGTTGGGCTTCGCTGAAATGACCATGAACATAGTTGGTCGAAGTATTGTTCCCACCTTGAGGTCTAATTGTATCACCCCCATAGTAGTTCCAATACCTCCCTCATAGTTCAATAGAACCATGTTATGGGGTTTGATATCTCCATCTCCCTTGCCCATTTTCCTCAGCATAGATTGGGGAATTATATTTATTGTATCCCCACAATCAACCAGAATCTTGTTGATTGTTATTTCCCCTATCTTTGCCCTTATAAACAAGGGTTTGAGGTGATTTTTCATCGCCTCAGTAGGTGGCTCAAAGAAATCATTTTGCTCTTTGATGCAACCATTGTTCTTCAAATAATAACACACTGGCCTATGTTTGGCGATTTCCTATTCGACCTCCCAGTCAGTCTCTTCGACTTCGACTTGGCGGTCTTACTCTCTGGGTAGTACTGATACTACATTCACCTTAATATCTAAAGTAGCATCAGATTCAGAATTACCTTCTTCATCTGATTTACCTTGATCTGGCCACTCTAATCTTCTAGCAATTGGTTTCCTTTCCAAAGGCTTTCTTTGTTTGCCTTTGTCCATTCTTTGTGGTACGTTGGTGCTTGACTCTGGTTGAGGCTCCTATGTAGCCTCTCTCTTGGGTTTTCGCCGTCTTTGCTATCTTCTCCACTGGGAGCGAGACATGGGTGTTGTACCCCAAAATTTGCCCTCCCTTTTTCACAAGAAATCACAACCCCAAGGTTTTCTCAGATTTTTAAGATTGGCTCGAGAATCGATCAAACAGACTTTTCTTTATCAGTCAATCCAGAATTAGGGTTTTCTCTGATTTGTTAAGATTGACTTAGGAATCGATCAGACAGATTTTTCTTTGGAAGTAATCTAGGATTAGGGTTTTCGCTCGCATTTCTCAGAAGAAACTGAATCCTCAGAAATTCAGTTAACTGTTACATTATTTTTACGCTTGTTCAAGATTACTGGTTGTTTCTCAAAACCTAATTATCTGGGATAAGAGTGAAAGGTTTATGGAATGCTTGTTTGTTTAACTGTACAACGCATATGTTAATTGGAATACTACGCGTATTGTGATTGATGCAAGGTTGCGAGACTACAAAGTTTGTTGATTATTTATTTCATCTGGATTAGAATTATTGAGACACGGTTTCAATTATTTTAGAGTCTTAAATAATTAAATAAACATAAGGGAAAGATGGAAAAGATATTTGACCAAGACCTTTTTTTTTATTCGTTTCAAATATTGTTACAAAATTTATCTGAATATTGTAAATTTACAACTTACAGTATTTACAATAATTTTTGTTTACAATAAATGGAAAAAATAAATCTAAGCCTAATCTCTTGAGATCTTTGACTTTTTACTGCGTCCTCCATTATCCAACTGGTACTTACCTGCAAAAGACAGAAGAAAAAGAAATCAGCGCAATTAACTGAAAAGAATTTTCAAGCAGATAAAAAGAAAAATCATCATTAAAGTCTGCCGGACGGAATCAAAAATGCTATGTTCATCATATTTTATTTTCCTCTCTGCAAATCATAAGAAGATCGCTCTTCTCGATTCACAGAGAGAAAAATAAAAGATATAAATATAAGCATATATTTGGTTCAAATACATAAACAAGCCAACTAGAAGCAGACTGTACTGCAAACTGAATTCCAAACTGCATTAGTCAAACAAGTCAGCAAGGCAAGCATAGCCAAGCTAACTACAATGCAGTAACCAAGCATGTCAAACTAAGTTGCAAGCCAACTAGGTGCAAAAGGAAAAAGTACACAATGCAGAAAATATGGAAACAAAGTACACAATGCAGGGAGATGAACCAAGTTACAAGCAAGAGCTTGTCCTAGCCATCATCATTTTTTGGCCAGCAGACTTTTCAGAATAAAATATAATAAGCAAATAAAAATGCTTATAGGGGAGAGAGAGAAAGAGAGGACCTTTGAGTGAAAAGAGTTTGCAGTTTTGGCAAAGGCAGGTTTTTCAAGATAGTAAAAGAAAACAAAAAGATATAAAGAGGCTACTGCATAACAGTCCAGGGAGAGAGGACATAAAGCCCACAAAACAACTCAAACCTGCATTACAAACACTCAGGCCAAACCCAAGTCTGCATTTTTCATAACTGCTAAACCTACTTGAAAAAATCACAAGCCTTCCTTACAAATTGCAAACCTGTTAAACACACAGGCAAAACAAAAGCATGCATAAACCTGCAAACTACAGCTTATTCAAGCTCAACAAACTTGCCTAAACACAAAACTCAAAAACAAACTCAGAACTGCTGTCAAAAACCAAAACTTCCCACCCTGTCAACAAACAAAACCTGCCAAAACTGCCTCTCAAAACAACAAACTTGCAGTGTCCAAACTGCAACTCAAACAAGCACAAACCTGCTTACCAAAAACAAGCTCAAACCTGCTCACTCAAGCAAAACAAACTTGCAGTGTCCAAACTGCAACTCAAACAAGCACAAACCTGTTTACCAAAAACAAGCTCAAACCTACTCACTCAAGCAAAACAAACTTGCAGTGTCCAAAATGCAACTCAAACAAGCACAAACCTGCTTACCAAAAACAATCTCAAATCTGCTCACTCAAAAAACAAACTCAAATCTGCATAACAAATAACAAAACTACAAATTCCACCACAAACCAAACTCTCAAACCTGTTTGGGCCAAAAATTGCATAAACTGTAAACACAGTCTAGCTATCATCAACACAAAAATCACAAGCTTCATCAACCATAAAAAAAACAGTTCAAACAATATAGTTTCAGAAACACCTTCATCATCAACAATAACAACATAAGCTAGTTTTCAGAAACACCTTCATCATCAACAATAAAAACATGAGCTAGTTTTCAGAATATATTTTCATCATCAAACAATCAGTAGCCAAAAGAAAGGAAGAGATCCAGAAGCAAACGAGTTTCAGAACACATTTTCATCATTAACAAAGAAACAACCAACGAATCATCAAGCCCTCAATAACAAACAACAGTTTCAGATTTTAGATTCATCATCATTAAACCATCAGGGTCAATAAGGATAGAGGAAGAGTTTTAGAAGTAAAACAATATAGAGCTTCCAGAACATTTCACCATCTTCAAAAAACAACATAAGTTTTTTTTAGAATCATCAAACACTCAGAGGAAGAGAATCAACAAAAGCAAACAACAACAGTTCTCAGAACAATCTCATCATCAAACACTCAGAGGAAGAGAATCAACAAAAGCAAACAACAACATTTCTCAGAACAATCTCATCATCAAACGTTCAAAAAGAAGTCAAAGAAATAGAAATACCAGAAAGGCATCATCTTCATCCTCCGCCTAGCCTCTTGGGAGAGCCACCGGCCGGTCTCACATCCTTCTCCTTCAGTTTGCAGAATAAAACGCTCAAGGTACGTCCCACAAGCCCTTGCAACATGTAAACATCAAAAACCATAAGATTAAAACATGCAAGCAATCAAGAAACAAACATAATTATGAAACCCTAAAAACGTGAATGAACAATTTGTATCGTTCAAACCCAAAAAGGTAGGCCACTGTGCGAAGGAAGGGAGTGAGATAGGGCGATGTTCCGGTGGCTAGGAGGGAATTTCAAGGATCAGAAGCTCATGGTTTGAGAACGAGGAAGAGAAACGAAGAAGAAGAGATGAGAGGAGCGGCGCCGCTGAAGCCAAGATTGCAAACCCTAAACAATGAAGCAACCCTAACAAAACTTTGTGCAACACCATTTGGGCTTGACCCGCTCCCACGTCTTTGCATTAAGCCCATTTTTCTTCACCAACGAAACCCCTTTTTTTTTCTGTCCTATCTGCCTTCCTTCCTTATCTTGGGCCTAAATCCAGTTTTGGCCCATTCTCCTAAAATTCTTTTCATTAAATTAGCAAACTTTACTTTACTACTTAATCTTAATTAGTTTGTTTTCTTTTTTTAGTTAATAATACTAATTAAATTCTGTTTTATTTTCTTTTAAGTTAATTTTATTATTTCTTTATTAATCTTGTTTAACATAATTAAAATACCAAAAAAAAATATAGTTAGTTTGATTTAATTAATTTTGGTTTTCTTTAACCCCTTTTTATTGATTAAAAAAAATATAATTAGAATATTAATTTAAGTAATTTTTTTTCTTTTTAAAAAAAAAAACCTTTTTGTTTACACAATTAATAAAACCCATGCAGATAATAAAATTTATAATCTTTCTTTTTTAGAATAGATTTTTTTTTATTTTTTCATTTGTGAATAAATACATGCATCTCATATTTCTTTGATTTTCTTTATCTTACAATTTGTTATAATTTTTCACATTGAATTGCGACAGTTCGATTTGGTTGTAACACGTATTTGGACATTGTTATTCTGATAAGACTCATCCCCATTTGTAAATAATTTGTACCCCCATCCCCGGATACTCATTTGTAATAACTTAGAATTTAAATTCCCGCAATTTATCGCTTTCAATATACTGTATAGTAATTAGGGTTTGTATGGCAAGATTCAAAATCAATCGCTAGATAACCTAATACAAGAATGAATGCATGAAAATCAATACACAGTTCACACTTGCACCTCTAGGGTAGCCTCGCTTGTTGCGTCAGAAAATGCAATCATGTCCCTCGAATATGAGACATTCTAGCAAATTCCCCTTCGGTAAACAAAGATCGTATTCCCTCGATGACCCTCGATGTTTCCTTCAATAAAACGATCTCGTCCCTTACAAAATTGCTAGAGCGTCTCACAAGTTGCTTTTAATGATTGTATACTATGACCCGCGCCTGTCCCGTTTAACATCCTAACACAAGGTTATTCACTAAATACAATGGTGAAATAACATTTTCAAAAGGGTTGGAAACATAAGAAAGACCTTTGTGTAGAATAGGGTAGACAACTCTTAGTTACTTGATCAAAATCTTGCAAAACATCCTTGCCATTTTCAAACACACCCCACAACACAATTTCCAAATAACTTTCAAAACATTGAATTATCTTTTCAAAAAGACACACACCTTTGTATATATTCAAACAAGAATCATTACAAAGGTTTCCTAGACAAGGCTTCTTTTTTCAAAACATTTTCAAAAACTACACACACAAAACACCATTTCAAACAATTGAAAAGCAAAGGCAAGTGATCTAAAACAAGTAACTAAGAGTCCGTGGATAACCATGGATGAAAAGTGTGCTAGCACCTTCCCTTTTCATAATCTACCCCCCGAACCCAAGAAAACATATCAAAGGTCTTTCTTGTGCTTTTTGACCTTTCCTTGGGATAAAATAAAAAGTCGGTGGCGACTCTTGCTAAACCGAACAAGTGCGAAAACAAACACAAAACCTCAAGTCAGTTCTCCCACCGTATCACAGAACTGGCGACTCTGCTGGGGATTTTAAATAAAAGTGGGGCTACCTTAGGGTTTAGATCACCTTTACATGCTTACCTTGATTGCTTTGATTGCTTTACTTTTTGGTTCCTTGCTTGGGTTTGTTTTAAATCCTACACCCGGATTCGGGGACACCTTTTAGGTAAGTAGCAATAAACTGTGAGGGAACTGTGCGGGGTATACCAACATGGTTGAAGCAGTGGCTACGTTAGTGCGACATATTTGTGAGTACCGGTAGCCTTTGAGTCAATCAAAGAGAATACGGGGCCGCTGAGTGATGTCATGAAGCACTAACAAACTTTTAGAACCTTACTTGACCATCTTGGCCTTTTTAGGGGTAGTGAGGTGACCGGCTTTGGTGCAGTCCGAAGTTGGTAGATACTTGATACTACACTCATTGAGGATTGTTTTCTTGGAATATTTTGGTCGCCAGTTAAGTGGCTAAACCAAAACAATGAACACAAAAAATAATCCAGTGATATTGAGCTCCTTAGAACCCGGTTACTATTTATAGGATAGGTTGAGCCAACTAACTTCAAGAGGGTACTTACCTACAAACCCCATGCAAGCCTAAACCTAAGAACTTGTCTGCTTTGTGTGAATGTGATCATTTGTATATACACTTACTTACTTTTGCATACTTGTACATAACATCATAACATCATACCATAGCCTTTTCGATAACCATTTCAAGGATCTCGAGGGTCTTTGATGCAGGGTCACGTTGAGGCAGACATCTACCAAAGGGCAAGAGGATTCATTTTCCTCTAAACAAACGCCATCAAAGATCAAGTACAACAACTTGAATCAAGGGCTATGACCCACTCGACATGGTGAGCTTGATTCTCATGGAAAGGCATCCACTGAAACAAAGTTCTCCAATCAAAGATGTTGATCGAAGTTCAATCTCTAACATTTTCTTATGTTTACCCCGCGAGATTCTTGAAAACATGCATCCACATATCATGCATTGTATCATGATAGGTTTTCCCTTTCAGGTTTCCTTATTCTCCTACTGTTTATTTCAGTAGAGATGGCTCTAGAGAGGACTGTCGGAGATATCCAGGCTCAAAACGCTCAACTTCAAGAAATGTTCTTGAACCTGTCCCAAGGGTAAGAAGAAGTAAAAGCTCTCCTCACAAGGGGTATGGTCCTAGGAAATCCAGGCGGCATCAGGAATGATCAATTGGAAAGGCTACAGATTGAGTTGGCAACAATGAAAATCCAGATGATGGGACAGCTGGTGGGCCAGATAGCTCTCATTCAAGACCTGGCTCAAAGACAAGAGAAGCTCAGGGTCCTCGTCAACAAACTTCTTCAAGATAACCAAGTGGGGCAAACAAATAGGGTTGAAGATCAAGTCATCATTAAACCTCCTTTGAGACAAGAAGACAAGGGAAAGGCTCCTCAGCTTGCTTCAGGGTCACAAGCCCAGCAACAACCTCGCCAGCATCAACGGGGTAATCGGCGTAAGCAAAATACATCTGGAAGACATTTCACCGAGACTGATATACCATCATCTCTAATACTGGAACGCTTGTTGGAGGTCAATCTGACTGCTTTAAAGGATCCTCTTCGGAATCCCAACACCTCTGCTCCTAGCTATCACCCTGATGCATTTTGTGTATACCACTCCTATAGTCCTGGACATGACACCGACGACTGTTGGGCTTTGAAAAACAAGATCCAAGACTTGATTGACAATGGAGTGCTGAAATTCATGCCAGATGGTGAGATGAAAATTTTTTGCTGAGGGTTCTCCACCTGAAATGACAAAGTTCGAACTAAGAGACTTATGTTTCATTTGAATTTTTAAGTTGTAATTTCTTTTGTTATTCAAACAATTATATGTTGATGTCAAACTCTGTTTCATTAATGCATTGCATATGTTTGTCTTGAATTCATCCATTCGTTTTCACTATTCTTGAATTATGCTTCCTACTTTCTTTATGATATTTAACTCTTGATAAAATTTACAAATTCTTTAGAGGGAGGATGACGAAACAATGCCATAATCTCATACAGTATGCTTTTGGATAGACCTTGTTGACGATGTACATGCCTTTCTTTCAAACCCTAAACACTGGAGTTATAAGGAAGATAATCCCTAGTCAACCCCTTCGAGCCAAAGAAGTTATAAGTTTTCTGTTTTAAACACAAATTGAAACCTTTGATTAAACCTGGGGCAGGGTAGTCTCAGTTAATTCAAAAAAATGTGTGTTGAAGTCGCAAACTCTCAGTTCATGATACAATGAATGACATCAAAAAAATTCCTTTGGAACCAAAAGACAGTGATGGTTCCTTATCTCATAGGCAGTCATTATCTCTAAAAAAAAAGCCCACTGAGCCAAAAACCTACAAAGGAGGCTTAAGAAAGTTGGGGCATCCTGTTGACTGTAATCTCAAAAACAAGAACAGTCAGGCAAAAATTAGGGATAATGAATCA
This sequence comes from Vicia faba, assembly GCA_948472305.1. NCBI lineage: Eukaryota > Viridiplantae > Streptophyta > Magnoliopsida > Fabales > Fabaceae > Vicia > Vicia faba. The sequence goes on from OX451735.1 coordinate 982,774,724, forward strand.
AAAGAAAGAGGTCATTATAAATCCTCAACAACATGAAAAATGTTGCAAAATGACTGTCTTCCCATAAAATTCAACTTATGTGGACCATCACCAAAACGTCGTTCCAAACTTAAATAGAGTTCGACGCACAATTAACTGAGTTTAGGATTGAAGAACATCATGAAGAGTGGGTGGGTACAAATATACTTTGAGCCTTTATCCTTTGTTTCTTAAACCGTGAACCAAGCCACGTTACAACCCTTCAAAAGTCCTAATTGAAGCATGGGTTAGTTCGAAAGTATACTGTTACAAAAGGTATCCTGACTCCTGTAAGGCTTTTCTCTAAATCTTGAGCTGAATTTTTCTTATAAAAAGTTTTCTGCTAAAAAAATTCATTTTTCAAAACTTCGAGACAAGCATGAACTTTGCATTATTTGAATATCGTTGTTTGCGCATGCTTATTTGTTTGACAGCGAAGAAATTCATACAGTGAATGTTCGGATGAATGAAAGCTCTCTCAGTGAATAAAATCACTTCAAGTGGGATGACACTCCCGTTGCAAAAATATCCCATCAACAAAAGGGGGCCTGATATGATATTGTCCAGTAAACATGGGGCAGTCCATTCAAGATTTTAACAAATCACTCAAGTTCAGTAAACCTGGGGCAGTCCAGTCAATATTTCAAGAAGTCTCTCAATTGTAGATTAACCTGGGGCGAGTCTCCCTCACCATCACTTGGGGCATTTAAACGTCAATATCATCAAAGGGTTACGTACAGTCCAAATTTCTTGGCAGTGCCACAAGCATTTGATACTAGGGGAAGTGACGAATCTCTCCGAAATCTTTCTGAAAAGAAATTCAAGAATCCTCAAGAAGTTCATCACCTCTCTAGCAGACCAGCAGTCATGGGTTTATTTCCCCAACACTTGTCAAGGATTTATTCTCCAAAACGAAATTACATTTCAACAACATTCATAATGTACGCAGTTTGATCGACAGATAAAGATTCCTTCATCACCTGTTGGAAGTAACAGTCATCGAAGATTCCTTCATCACCTGTTGGAAGTAATGGTCATCAAAGATTCCTTCATCACCTGTTGGAAGTTACGGTCGTCGAAGATTCCTTCATCACCTGTTGGAAGTTACGGTCGTCGAAGATTCCTTCATCACCTATTAAAGTTACGGTCGTCAAAGATTCCTCCATCATCTAGTTGAATCAAAGTTAATCCAAGACCCTCTCTGTTTTAGTCAAATTGACACTAGGATCTCCCTGATTCTTATGCCAATAGAAGACCTTCCGGGTTTTTGATATTTCAGATAAATCTCTCAGCAATTTATCCTGATTTTTATTCACTATCAGAGATGAAGAATCCAACTCCTTTCTCCTTCACTAGCTCGGGATTTATTTCCCCCCAGCGAAAGGTCGTCTTGAAAAAACATTATACCTCTGTGCATCAGGACATCATGCAACGCGATCTCATTTATTTTGAGAACATCATTGTTTGATATATGCCCCTAACCTTTACCTTCCAGGAAAGGTACAATAAAATTCAAGCGACAAAGCTTTTCTCCAGTTGAATTACGGACGAATTCCTAAATTTCAACAGAAACAACCCACCAACAGAATAATGGACAAATGAAGCTCCTAAAATTCTATTTCTCGTTAACAGAATGAAGATTCTCATCCTTAAAACCTCAGAATATTGGTATACTCCCAAGCTCCTGATACCATTAACAGAATGAAGATTATCATCCTTGAAACCTCAAGAGATTGGTATACTCCCAAGCTCCTGATACCGTTAACAAAATGAAGATTCTCATCCTTGAAACCTCAAAAGATTGGTATACTCCCAAGCTCCTGATACCGTTAACAGAATGAAGATTCGCATCCTTGAAACCTCAGAAGATTGGTATACTCCTAAGCTCCTGATACCGTTAACAGACTGAAGATTCTCATCCTTGAAATCTCAAGAGATTGGTATACTCCCAAGCTCCTGATACCGTTAACAGAATGAAGATTCTCATCCTTGAAACCTCAAGAGATTGGTATACTCCCAAGCTCCTGATACCATTAATAGAATGCAGACTCTCATCCTTGAAACCTCAGAAGATTGGTATACTCCCAAGCTCCTGATACCGTTAACAGAATGAAGATTCTCATCCTTGAAATCTCAAGAGATTAGCATACACCCAACCTTTTGACCCAAACGCCTGAATGAAGGTTCTCATTTTTGCTTCCCCGGTAGATTGGCATACTCCCAACCTCCTGATATTCCCGACAGAATGAAGATTCTCATTCTCAAAGTGGCATATAACCTAGATTCCTGATATTCCCAACAGAATGAAGATTCTCATTCTCAAAGTGGTATAACACCTGAATTTCTGATATTCCCGACAGAATGAAGATTCTCATTCTCAAAGTGGCGCACAACCTAAACCTGAACTTCTTCCAGACAGGAATAAGATTTCCTCAGAGTCCTGAGTTTTTACTCTCCAACAGGATAGCCACTCCACAACAGTATGGCTATTCCCCACAGAGTTCTTACTCCCCAACAAAATCAAGACTCTCATCCTTGATTCTCCGGAGCTTTCTTTACTCTCAGCATGAATTTGTCATAATTTCAAATCCCCTGTAGATCAAAGATTCTCGTTCTTGGCTCCTCAACACCAATTCCCCAAGAAGAATGAAGACTCTCATTCTCAATTCCTCACAGAGTTTTCAGATATTCCTCGGTGAAGATCTCCTCAAAATAGGAATCCCTAGTAGATTGGCATACAACCCAAACTCCTAAATTTCCCCAGCAATATAACTTCTCCCCATGGAGGTTGTCAAAAGTTTGAAGACACATATACTCTTCAACAGTAGTCCCAGGACTTCTCATCTTCAACAATCAAAGGATTTTCAATCCCCAGCAGCAGCCAAGGGGACTTGTCAAAGTCAAGGATTTATTTTCCCCGACAGCGGTCAGAGATTTTATTATCTCCAATTATCCATGATTTATCTTCCTCAGCAAGACGTCTAATCATCTTGCATGCATATTCATTAAATTCATATAACACATACATTGCATCATATAGCATAACTTTGTGTTTCAGCTAATATTTTACCCTTCGCAGGATAAGTTTAGCAAGTTTCAAACTTCAAGGATTTCTGAAAACAGTTTACGGATGCCTCCCGACACGGATGCTAATCTGTTGCTTATTCAGACCCCCAGCTCATAGACGTTCCAAACATGGATACCTTTCTGATACTCACCCACTCACGTACAACATACAATTCAACAAACATTCTTGGATGGCATCTTTAAGCCCATCTCCGACAAGATTTTGTCACATCTCCAAATGGCATCTTTAAGCCCATTCCCTCAACTATGCTTTGACAAGTGCAAATTTATGGGCACTCTAGTGTCCAATCATCTTTTACCTTCGAGTCACGAACGGAAAAATTGATAATCTAACTCTTCAGGTTCAAGAAGATTGAACAGGGGAAACTGTTGTACCCCAAAATTTGCCCTCCCTTTTTCACAAGAAATCACAACCCCGAGGTTTTCTCAGATTTTTAAGATTGGCTCGAGAATCGGTCAAACAGACTTTTCTTTATCAGTCAATCCAGAATTAGGGTTTTCTATGATTTGTTAAGATTGACTCAGGAATCGATCAGACGGATTTTTCTTTGGCATTAATCCAGGATTAAGGTTTTCACTCGCATTTCTCAGAAGAAACTGAATCCTCAGAAATTCAGTTAACTGTTACATTATTTTTACGCTTGTTCAAGATTACTGGTTGTTTCTCAAAACCTAATTACCTGGGATAAGAGCTGAGACTTTTGTTTGGAACCTTAAGGCATTTGCTTGATCAGTGGAGTGAAAGGTTTATGGAATGCTTGTTTGTTTAACTGTACAACGCATATGTTAATTGGAATACTACGCGTATTGTGATTGATGCAAGGTTGCGAGACTGCAAAGTTTGTTGATTATTTATTTCATCTGGATTAGAATTATTGAGACACATTTTCAATTATTTAAGAGTCTTAAATAATTAAATAAACATAAGGGAAAGATGGAAAAGACATTTGACAAAGACCTTTTTTTTTATTCGTTTCAAATATTGTTACAAAATTTATCTGAATATTGTAAATTTACAACTTACAGTATTTACAATAATTTTTGTTTACAATAAATGGAAAAAATAAATCTAAGCCTAATCTCTTGAGATCTTTGACTTTTTACTGCGTCCTCCATTATCCAACTGGTACTTACCTGCAAAAGACAGAAGAAAAAGAAATCAGCGCAATTAACTGAAAAGAATTTTCAAGCAGATAAAAAGAAAAATCATCATTAAAGTTTGCTGGTCGGAATCAGAAATGCTATGTTCATCATATTTTATTTTCCTCTCTGCAAATCACAAGAAGATCGCTCTTCTCGGTTCACAGAGAGAAAAATAAAAGATATAAATATAAGCATACATTTGGTTCAAATACATAAACAAGCCAACTAGAAGCAAACTGTACTGCAAACTAAATTCCAAACTGCATTAGTCAAACAAGTCAGCAAGGCAAGCATAGGAAAGCTAACTACAATGCAGTAACCAAGCATGTCAAACTAAGTTACAAGCCAACTAGGTGCAAAAGGCAAAACTACACAATGCAGAAAATATGGAAACAAAGTACACAATGCAGGGAGATGAACCAAGTTACAAGCAAGAGCTTGTCTTAGCCATCATCATTTTCTGGCCAGCAGACTTTTCAGAATAAAATATAATAAGCAAATAAAAATGCTTATAGGGGAGAGAGAGAAAGAGAGGACCTTTGAGTGAAAAGAGTTTGCAGTTTTGGCAAAGGCATGTTTTTCAAGACAGTAAAATAAAACAAAAAGATATAAAGAGGCTACTGTATAACAGTCCAGGGAGAGAGGACATAGAGCCCACAAAACAACTCAAACCTGCATTACAAACACTCAGGCCAAACCCAAGTCTGCATTTTTCATAACTGCTAAACCTACTTGCAAAAATCACAAGCCTGCCTTACAAATTGCAAACCTGCTAAACACACAGGCAAAACAAAAGCCTGCATAAACCTGCAAACTACAGCTTATTCAAGCTCAACAAACTTTCCTAAACACAAAACTCAAAAACAAACTTAGAACTGCTGTCAAAAACCAAAACTTCCCACCCTGTCAACAAACAAAACCTGCCAAAACTGCCACTCAAAACAACAAACTTGCAGTGTCCAAACTGCAACTCAAACAAGCACAAACCTGCTTACCAAAAACAAGCTCAAACCTGCTCACTCAAGAAAAACAAACTTGCAGTGTCCAAACTGCAACTCAAACAAGCACAAACCTGCTTACCAAAAACAAGCTCAAATCTGCTCACTCAAAAAACAAACTCAGATCTGCATAACAAATAACAAAACTACAGATTCAACCACAAACCAAACTCCCAAACCTGTTTGGGCCAAAAACTGCATAAACTGCAAACACAGTCTAGCTATCATCAACACAAAAATCACAAGCTTCATCAACCATAAAAAAAACAGTTCAAACAATATAGTTTCAGAAACACCTTCATCATCAACAATAACAACATAAGCTAGTTTTCAGAAACACCTTCATCATCAACAATAACAACATGAGCTAGTTTTCAGAATATATTTTCATCATCAAACAATCATTAGCCAAAAGAAAGGAAGAGATCCAGAAGAAAACGAGTTTCAGAACACATTTTCATCATTAACAAAGAAACAACCAACGAATCATCAAGCCCTCAATAACAAACCACAGTTTCAGATTTCAGATTCATCATCATCAAACCATTAGGGTCAATAAGGAGAGAGGAAGAGTTTTAGAAGTAAAACAATATAGAGCTTCCAGAACATTTCACCATCTTCAAAAAAAACAACATAAGTTTTTTTTAGAATCATCAAACACTCAGAGGAAGAGAATCAACAAAAGCAAACAACAACAGTTCTCAGAACAATCTCATCATCAAACACTCAGAGGAAGAGAATCAACAAAAGCAAACAACAACAGTTCTCAGAACAATCTAATCATCAAACGTTCAAAAAGAAGTCAAAGAAACAGAAATACCAGAAAGGCATCATCTTCATCCTCCGCCTAGCCTCCTGGGAGCGCCACCGGCCGGTCTCACATCCTTCTCCTTCAGTTTGCAGAATAAAACGCTCAAGGTACGTCCCACAAGCCCTTACAACATGTAAACATCAAAAACCATAAGATTAAAACATGAAAGCAATCAAGAAACAAACATAATTATGAAACCCTAAAAACGTGAATGAACAATTCGTACCGTTCAAACCCAAAAACGTAGGCCACTGTGCGAAGGAAGGGAGTGAGATAGGGTGATGCTCTGGTGGCTATGAGGGAATTTCAAGGATCAGAAGCTCATGGTTTAAGAACGAGGAAGAGAAACGAAGACGAAGAGATGAGAGGAGCGGCGCTGCTGAAGTCAAGGTTACAAACCCTAAACAATGAAGCAACCCTAACAAAACTTTGTGCAACACCATTTGGGCCTGACCCGCTCCCACGTCTTTTCCTTAAGCCCATTTTTCTTCACCAACGAAACCCCTTTTTTTTCTGTCCTCTCTGCCTTCCTTTCTTATCTTGGGCCTAAATCCCGTTTTGGCCCATTCTCCTAAAATTCTTTTCATTAAATTAGCAAACTTTACTTTACTACTTAATCTTAATTAGTTTGTTTTCTTTTTTTAGTTAATAATACTAATTAAATTCTGTTTTATTTTCTTTTAAGTTAATTTTATTATTTATTTATTAATCTTGTTTAATATAATTAAAATACCAAAAAAAATATAGTTAGTTTGATTTAATTAATTTTTGTTTTCTTTAACCCCTTTTTATTGATTAAAAAAATATAATTAGAATATTAATTTAAGTAATTTTTTTTCTTTTTAAAAAAAAAACCTTTATATTTACACAATTAATAAAACCCATGCAGATAATAAAATTTATAATCTTTCTTTTTTAGAATAGATTTTTGTATTTGTTCATTTGTGAATAAATACACGCATCTCATATTTCTTTGATTTTCTTTATCTTACAATTTGTTATAATTTTTCACATTGAATGCGACAGTTCGATTTGGTTGTAACATGTATTTGGACATTGTTATTCTGATAAGACTCATCCCCATTTGTAAATAATTTGTACCCCCATCCCCGGATACTCATTTGTAATAACTTAGACTTTAAATTCCCGCAATTTATCGCTTTCAATATATTGTATAGTAATTAGGGTTTGTATGGCAAGATTCAAAATCAATCGCTAGATAACCTAATACAAGAATGAATTCATGAAAATCAATACACGGTTCACACTTGCACCTCTAGGGTAGCCTCGCTTGTTGCCTCGGAAAATGAAATCATGTCCCTCGAATATGAGACATTATAGCAAATGCCCCTTCGGTAAACAAAGATCGTAGTCCCTTGATGGCCCTCGATGTTGCCTTCGATAAAACGATCTCGTCCCTTACAAAATTGCTAGAGCGTCTCACAAGTTGCTTTCAATGATTGTATACGATGACCCGCGCCTGTCCCGTTTAACATCCTAACACAAGGTTATTCACTAAATACAATGGTGAAATAACACTGTCAAAAGGGTTGAAAACATAAGAAAGATCTTTGAGTAGAATAGGGTAGACAACTCTTAGTTACTTGATCAAAAGCTTGCAAAACATCTTTGCCATTTTCAAACACATCCCACAACACAATTTCCAAACAACTTTCAAAACATTGAATTATCTTTTCAAAAAGATATGCACCTTTGTATATATTCAAACAAGAATCATTACAAAGGTTTCCTAGACAAGGCTTCTTTTTTCAAAACATTTTCAAAAACTACACACACAAAGCACCATTTCAAACAATTGAAATGCAAAGGAAAGTGATCTAAAACAAGTAACTAAGAGCCCATGGATAACCATGGATGAAAAGGGTGCTAGCACATACCCTTTTCATAATCTACCCCCTGAACCCAAGAAAACATCATAAAGGTCTTTCCTGTGCTTTTTGACCTTTCCTTTGGATAAAATAAAAAGTCGGTGACGACTCTTGCTAAACCGAACAAGTGCGAAAACAAACACAAAACCTCAAGTCAGTTCTCCCACCGTATCACAATGGGGTTTTTCCCCTTATAGTTGCTCGACACATGGGCCACTTTATTTGTTGTTGTAATTTGGAACTCCTTCCTATATGCCAAGGATGACCCTCTTGGCACGTCGAATGTTCGCCATTTATCCTCGCTTAGACTTTTTTTGTTTGTTGTTTTTAGCCAAATGTCCACTGGGATATTTGTTGGAGGCCTGAAAGTTGATGGCCTCTTCGCCTGGTTCATTGGTCCTTTTTGATATCCTCTTCTGGGATCATATCTAACCTCAGAAACCATGTTGTGTTGGGCATTGGTGGCCCATTTCTCCTTTGCTTCCCTTACGCCCTGTATGTGTTCTGCAGCCTTTTTGTCGAAGATGGAGCTGCACCTTGGACACAGCGTAACGTCAGACTTCTTTTCTGGAATCGTTGCAGAAAATTATCCAGATTCTCATTATCTTTAAGAAATGCAGTTTTATTCACTTCCTCTTGCCTGATGGCCTCTTCTGAAGCCTTTGCCTCAGATACTTCAACCATGTTGACTTTTACGTTGCTCTTGGCAGCGAGATTCATCTTTTGCATTTTGGCTTCAAGGTCCTCTGTCGAACCTTTGACGGCAGCCAAATAAGAACCTGCAGTAGTCCTTTGGTTTGAGTCTTCAGTAACTCCTTTCCTTAGGCCTTCAGTAGCCCCTTTGTTTAGGCCTTCGGTAGCCTTTTTGTTTAGGCCTTCAGTAGCCTTTCTCACCCCTTCGATAGTCTTTCTGGAGATGTTCCCAGTGAAACTTCCAAAAATCGGCTTATTGATGAAGTCTTCAGAAGATTCGACCATGTTGATGCCTGCCTGTTCAGCATAGTGGGCATCAGCTCACAATGGGTTTGCATCGATTTTCATTGGCGGTTTGTCAGCAAATTTGAGTGTGCCTTATTTGATCGCTCCTTGAACGAGATCCCTGAAAAGAAAACATTATGAAGTTTTATGGCCCAAAAAATTTGATACTTACAAAAACCTATTTTCTTTCTTTGTTCTAAAGGAGGCATTTTTTCCCCTGGGGGCACTATCATTTGGCCATCTTTAACTAACAAGTCAAATATCTCGTCACATTTTGTGACGTCGAAACTATATGTTTTCTTAGGGAATCTATCACTGTTCTTTTCAGACTCAGTAGTATTCTTCCCATCTGAGGGCACTAACAGTCTACAAGAGTATGAGGGCCCTTGTTTTAATTCTGCTAAATCTATTTCGCTTTCTTCGACAGCTATAGGATCACTAGATGTCTCTGGATCGTCATCATCCATTTCGACATAGGCTACCCTTTCTCTTCAATGGGTCTTAGTTGCTTTAACTTTTTCAATTTTAAGACGTTCTACCTGTCGAACTCTATCGGCCAATTGGGCCATATCCCTCAGGTGTTGGGTATCTAATTTTATTCCTAATAGAATAATCTAGGCCCCCTGCTGCCATTTCGACCAATTCATGTTCAGGCACTTGTGTAAAGCATCTGCCTTTGAGCAGTCAAAATCTATTTAGATATTCATCTATTGGCTCAGTGAATCTTCTTTTCACGCTAGCCAGTTCTTTCAGACTTATTTTGGTTTGTCCCATGTAAAATTGTTCATGGAACAATCTCTCCAATTGATTCCAATTGTGGATTGAATTGGCTGGGAGGGTGGTAAACCAAGTAAAAGCATTTTTAGTTAGAGAACTTGGGAAGTATTTAATCCTAAGGCTCTCGTTAATTTATATTTCCCTAGCTTCTATCAAATATCTTGTTATATGTTCGACAGTGGACTCCGTCGTATCCCCTGAAAACTTAGTGAACTTTGGAACTTTCCACCTGGGGGGTAAATCTGTTTGCAAGATACACTCTGATAATGGGGATGTAAAGTTTGGCCTATGAAAGCCAATGTTCATTCCATTTTGTATCATGATTCTTTCGATCAAGGTTGTCAGATTATTATATGTTCCATAATTATGGTGTCGAACTTGATGTATCAGTTCGTTAGCATTTTGGTTTCTATTCACCACCATTACACCTTGATCACCATCTCTAGGGATCTGTGGGGGAAATCTGGGTATTTCGACCCTAGATTGTTCGATTTCCACTCTGTAGTTCCTCCTATCTAGATGTGGGTTTTGGTTAATGGTTACATCATCCTCTAAGGCTATACCTTAATTCTCTCTTATTGGTGCTCTTTGGGGTTGTCGAATAGGTTGGGGAACCCCAAAAAATTCAGCCATGCACGTCATCTGCACTGACATTTGTTGGTTCGACTGGGTGGTATTTTGTATTAGAGAGTTCAACACTGCACTCAGAGTTTGGGCCAACATTTGTATCATATCATGGTTGCTTTCATCCATCTGTTGCCTCAAAATTGTTGTGGAAGCATTTGTGAGGCTTGGTATTGCATGGGATGCCCCTCCTAAGAGTTGGTTTATACCCAAGTTCGCCATACCAGTTCCAGGTCCCTGTAATGGCGAAGACACACTTACTAAAAGTTCTAAAAATTTAGACACAACGTTCATAAGACTAGCCATTTCAGTAGTTGGCATGCCATAAGGCTACTATCGACCCATCCAGGCTATCGAAAATCATGGGGGAACATATGGTCGAGATCCTGGATTCACCCTTGGTGGGGGTGTTCCTGGATTCATGCTGGGACCTACATACGAAAGTATTGGTCCTGTTTGGGTTGCTGTTAAAGTTGGGGCTGAACCAGCGGTTGACGATACAATTTCACTAATGGTTGGTATAACCGTTGTTCCCGTAGTAATTGGTGGAGGTATTTCTCCATTATTTGGCTGATTATCCATATTGCTTTCACTATTTCTCTTTTTAGTTGTACACTCGTTGATGGTTAATTTACCACTTCTTAATAGCATGCAAGACTTCATAAAAGAAAGGGAATTATGCAAAGCATTTATGTTAATATAAACAAGCAAAACAATATATATATATATATATATATATATATATATATATATATATATATATATATATATATATATATATATATATATATATATATATATATATATATATATATATCTAAATTAGCAATGCCCTACCAGGTGTGCCAATTTGTTCACCGTGTTTTTCGGTAAATAACCGCTGATCTTTCAAAAAGGGTAAAAAATTTATTACTCGCAGGATCGATTAGTTTGATCCTAAGACATATGCTAATTTTTTACTTTGTTTGGACATAAATGCTAATGTAAATAAAGAACACACGTTTGACTGAGAAAGGTTGAGGTTTGAGATGAGTTTGAGTGCAGAAAGTAAATAGAAAAAGGGTTTGGGAAAAGTTCAAATGCAGGAATCTGATAAAAGGTGCAAGTAAAGTGCAAGGGAAAATAGATGTTTTCAAGTAAGGTAAAAAGGCAAGAAATGTAAAGAGAAATGTAAAAGACTTTGATTATAAAATGTGGTGTTTCAAACTTATATTTTCAGTATTCTTTCTCACACAGCGGGTACTCGAATAGTATTGAATGACTTGTACGGTTAGTTGAACACTTGGAAATCTACATAAACTTCATATATTTATACTAAAACTAGGTAACCGTCGAGGAGTTACTTTGCTCTAGGATGAAGACAAGTGTCTTCTGCATGTGCTTCGACCTCTATCTTCATGCCACGTTACTTTCCTCAACTGCTAAGTGTGAAATCAAGCTTCTCAAATAGAGATTTTGTTTTGATGAAGACAAACCATGGCTTACAAAAGAAGGCAAAGACTTTGGTCAAGCATCTAAGCATCTAAGGATAATATCTTCAATCAAAGCTCTCTACAACTTTAAAGGTATAATAATATTATCCATTTGATCTTAAGATATAGATGCTCAAAAATGAAAAAGAAATAGTTTAAGAATCATTCTCAAGCTTTGCAAAGATTAATTTTCACTTTTCATATGCATGCAATCCATTTACATTTTTGTGCAATTGGTTTCACTCTTTAAAAATTCCAAATCTTTTGTTTTTGTTTCTTGATGCAATCGATTACATAGTTTGTGCAATCGATTGCACACTTAAAATTTTCAAAACATTTGATTATGTCTTAGCATGCAATCGATTACATAGTTTGTGCAATCGATTGCACTCAGTTAAATTTTGCTACTGACTTAGCCTGCAATCGACTACATTGTTTGTGCAATCGATTGCACTCTTAAAATTTTGAAAATATAGCTTTTGAAAATCTTGTGCAATCGATTACACTAAAGGTGCAATCGATTACACAATGCACGAATTTGAAAAATTACAGCTTTGTTCATGCCTTTTGATCATGCCTTTTCATTACATCTTTTCACTCAAACTTGGCATTTGTTCATGATACATTTCCAGATCTTCATGATGTTTCAAAAGGGTGTTATGAACATATAAATATCCAATTTCAAATTTATATCTAAAACTTTCTTTCATAATATTTTTCTGAACTTTAAAAATACAAACTCAAGCATTCTTCATTTTCATGCATAAGTTTTCTGCATTTATTTTCATACTTTAAAACAGAAAACTTTGAGCAAATATATCTTGAGTCTTTGTACAATATTATTATTGAAAGAAGAAGATTATACATTTTCAAAATCACTCTTAAGTGATCAATATACTCTACTCACTCAAACTCACAAATTGTTTTTACTTACTTATTTTCCAGGATTGTTGGAATTAAGTTTAAGTGTTTTTATTGAAATCTTGTCTTTCCAAGTTGTTGGATACAAGTATAGTTACATCGAGAGGATTGTTCTCATAGGTAACTTAGTGAAAATCCAAGAGGATTGTTCTTGGTTTGGTTGTTAGTTCTTATGTAAGTTTGCCATAATAAGGAAATCTCTTTCACGTTGAAAGGGGACTGGAGTACTCTCGGACTGTGAGGGGAACCAGGATATATCGCCTGTGTCTCTTTATTTTTCTGCATCTTCAAGCTTTCCTAAACTCACTTATAACCAGAAAAATAAGAACCATCATCACTAAAAACCAGAATTTTTAAAAGTACCTAATTCACCCCCCCCCCCTCTTAGGTGCACTTCGTACTTACAATTGGTATCAGAGCAGGTTATAGGTAACCTGCTCCTAAAAGATCCAGAATGGCTTCCGCAAATCATAATCCTGTTTTCAGAGATGGTGGTAGTAACAATAAACCTCCTCTATTCTGTGGTGAATATTTTGACTTCTGAAAAATACGCATGAAGGCACATCTAGAAGCACAAGGAGAAGAAATTTTGGATGCCGTCGAAAATGGTCCATTTATCCCGGTTACGGTAATCAATGGTGTTGGCTCTTCAAAGCCTAAAACTGCATGGGACGACGATGATAAAAAAGAAGGTTCTCTATGACAAAAAGACAATAAACCTTCTTCAAGGTGCACTTAGTATGGACGAATTCTTCCGTCTCTCGGCATGCAAAACAGCAAAGGAAATATGGGATACCTTGGTACAAACTCATGAAGGAACGACTGAAGTAAAAAGATCAAGGCTAAATACCCTAAGTTAAGAATACGAACTATTTCGAATGCAGCCCGGAGAATCCATTCTTGACTTACAAAAGAGATTTGTGCACTTGACAAATCATCTAAGTGCTATTGGTAAAACTTTGACAAATGATGAATTGAATCTTAAAGTACTTAGGTCCTTAACAAGGGAATGGCAACCAAAGGTAACGGCAATTTCAGAAAAGAAAAGTCTCTCCAACATGACATCCGCAACTCTATTTGGAAAACTTCAAGAATACAAAACGGAACTCGGAATACTCGAAAAGCATGAAAATCAAGAGAAGAAATCCAAGAATATTGCTTTGAAGATAGACTCCAAGTAAGTTGAAAAGGAAAACAATCCAGAAGAAGATGAAAACTTCATGCTTCTTGTTAAAAGGCTTGGTAAGTTCTTCGGTAGAAATGACAAACCTTTTTCTCATTCAAAAGGAAAGAAACATTTTTCAGAAAAAGGAAGGCTCCACATCAACACAAGAAATCACATGTTATGAATGTGGTAAGCAAGGTCATATCAAGCCAGATTGTCCAAAACTCTCCAAGAAAGGTGGCTTCAAAAGCAATAAGGGATTCAAGAACAAAAAGGCTTATGTAGCATGGGAGGACAATGAAATAAGTTCTTCATCTGGTTCCGGTAGTGATGAAAGTGCAAATCTAGCATTGATGGCCTCACACCATTCCGATGATGAAGACAATGAGGTTAGTAATGAATTTTCTCTTTTTGATAGTGATGCACAAGGTGCTATAGATGAACTATTGAATGAATGCAAAATTCTGTATAAAACCATTTCATCACAAAAGAAACAAATTTCATCTCTAGAAGAAAAATATGTTTCAATGGAAAAAGATTTCAAAGAAGAAAAACAAAAATCAAGTGATGAACAAAAACAGAATTTTGTATGCAAAAATTGTGATTCACTCTCTTTCCAAATTGTCCAATTAAAAAGAGTCATTGAAAGATATGAAAAAGGGAAAATTGGATTGGAAGGTGTTCTTAGCCAACAAAGATACTCCAATGATAAAAGTCGACTTGGATATTCAAAGTTCTCAAAACCAAGTTCTAACAAAACTATATTTGTTAAGGCAAGTGATCAATCTTCCAAAGAGAAAGTGAACAAACCTAAAATAGTTCGTCACTATCCGAAAAAGAAAACATTTCCTAAGAAGAAATCTTATCCTTCTAGATATAGAAGTAAATTTGAACCTACTTGTTTTTATTGTGGTATTAAAGGCCATACACCTAATGCTTGCTATGTTAGAAACTTCAGTGTGGCAAGTGGGCATTATGTATGGGTAAAGAAAGGCACTAATTATGAAGGACCCAAAGCAACTTAGGTACCTAACAAAACCTAATTTGTTTTGTAGGTATGCTTGAAGACCACATGGAATCTTTGGTATCTTGATGATGGTTGTTCAAAGCATATGACAGGAGATATAAACCAATTTTCACATCTAGCGCTAAAGGCCAAGGGTTTTGCCACTTATGGAGACAATAATAAGGGAAGAATCCTAGGCAAAGGCAAAGTTGGTGCTCCACCTTTCACATCCATTGAAGATGTTCTTTATGTTGAAGGACTGAAGCACAATCTTCTAAGTATTAGCCAACTTTGTGACAAAGGCTTCAAAATCAAGTTCACCAAGGATGAATTTTTGATAGAAGACGAAGTCACTCATGAGGTTATACTTAAAGGTAAAAGAGTCAATAATATATTTATGATTTCCCTTGATGATCCATCTTTGAAGGTAAAATGTCTCATGGCGAACAATGATGATTCATGGCTTTGGCATAAAAGAATTGCTCATATTCATATGGAACACTTGAATAAATTAATCAAGCATGATCTTGTCATTGGATTGCCTAAGAGTAATTTCATCAAAGATAGACTATGCGATGCTTGTCAAAAAGGGAAACAAACTACATCAACTTTCAAATCTAAGAATGTGGTGTAAACTACTAGGCCACTACAATTGTGACACATGGATCTATTTGGTCCATCGAGAACAAGGAGTTTCAGAGGTAATGTATATGCTTTGGTTATTGTTGACGATTTCTCTAGATATACTTGGACATTATTTTTAGTGCAGAAAAGTGATGCATTCAAGGCATTCAAGAAGTATGCTAAACAAATTCAGAATGAGAAGTCTTTAACAATTGCCTCAATAAGAAGTGACCATGGCGGAGAATTCCAAAATGCTCTATTTGAAGAATTCTGTGGAGAACATGGAATATCTCACAACTTCTCGGAACCAAGGACCCCACAACAAAATCGACTGGTTGAAAGAAAGAATATGTCTCTTGTGGAACTTGCTAGAACCATGCTTAGCGACTCAAATCTTCCAAAATACTTTTGGGCGGATGTGGTGAGCACGACATGTTTTGTTAGCAATAGAGTTAACATTAGACCAATCTTAAAGAAAACTCCATATGAACTTTTCAAAGGGAGAAAACCAAATATTGATTTCTTTCATATCTTTGGGTGTAAATGCTTTGTCCTTAACAATGACAAAGATAATTTGGGTAAGTTTGATGAGAAATCCGATGAAGGTATATTCCTTGGTTACTCACTTTCTAGTAAAGCATATAGAATTTACAACAAAAGAACTTTGACTATTGAAGAATCTATGCATGTTTCGTTTGATGAAACTAACCCCTCCAAGGAGGATAATATTGTTTGTGATAATGATGATGAAATTTTAGAAGGTCCTCAAGAAAACTCTTCCAAGGATCAATCCATTCAACTAGAAAAATCACCTCTACAAGAGTCGAATCTCAATGATCTACCAAAATAATGGAGAACTCATAGAGATCATCCTATTGATAAAGTAATTGGTGATATAAGTCAAGGCGTGTCTACAAGATTAAATCTCAAGGATGCTTGCCTAAACATGGAATTTGTCTCTCAAATTGAACCCTCCAAAGTTGATGAAGCTTTAGGCGATGACCAATGGATCATAGCTATGCAAGAAGAATTGAATCAATTTGAAAGGAATCAAGTTTGGGAACTCGTTCCTAGGCCAAGCAACAAACACATTATAGGAATAAGATGGGTGTTCAAAAATAAACTTGACGAGAATGGAATAATTGTTCGCAATAAAGCAAGATTGGTAGCACAAGGCTATAATCAAGAAGAAGGAATGGACTTTGAAGAAACTTTCTCTCCAGTTGCAAGGTTAGAAGCTATTCGTCTCTTACTTACCTATGCCTGTTCATTAAATTTTCAGCTTTTCTAAATGGACGTCAAAAGCGCATTCTTGAATGGATATATCGTTGAAGAAGTATTCGTCAAGAAACCCCCGGGTTTCAAAGACTTCAAGAATCCATCTCATGTATTTAAATTAAGAAAAGCTCTCTATGGACTGAAACAAGCACCTAGGGCATGGTACGATTGTTTAAGCAACTTATTATGCGAAAAGGGTTTCGAAAAAGGCAAAGTTGACAAGACTCTATTTATCAAGAAAATCAAAGGCGACACTTTGCTAGCACAAGTCTACGTTGATGACATCATCTTCGGTTCTTCAAATCAAGAAATGTGTGAAGAGTTCTCATCAATGATGCAAGGAGAATTTGAAATGTCCATGATGGGAAAAATGAACTATTTTCTTGGACTTCAAATCAAACAACTTAAGGATGGCATCTTCATCAACGAATCCAAATATTTCAAAGAACTCTTGAAAAGGTTTGACATGGATAGTTGCAGAGAAATGTCTACACCTATGGTTCTTATGTTGATCAAGATGAATCAGGCGTTTCCATCGACATCACTAAATATCGAGGTATGATTGGCTCCTTATTATATTTGACGGCAAGCCGTCCTGACATAATGTTCAGTGTTTGTCTCTGTGCCCGCTTTCAAGCTAACCCAAAGGAATCTCATCTCACGACGGTAAAGAGGATCATGAAGTATCTCAAAGGGACAACAAATGTTGGATTATGGTATCCAAAAGGTAGTATCTGCAACTTAATTGGTTATTCTGACGCGGATTATGTAGGATGTAAAACAGATAGAAAGAGCACAAGTGGAACTTGTCACATTCTTGGTAATGCATTAGTATCTTGGGCCTGCAAGAAACAAGCATGTGTTGCTCTAAGCACAGCCGAAGCTGAATATGTTGCAGCGGGTAGTAGTTGCGCTCAAATTTTGTGGCTAAAACAACAACTTCGTGACTACGGACTCGATCTAGGGTGCATTCCTCTAAGATGCGACAACACAAGTGCAATCAACATCACAAAGAATCCCGTCATGCATTCAAGGACCAAACATATAGACATTCGACATCATTTTCTCCGTGACCATGTTCTTCAAGGAGATGTCGAGGTAACCTTTGTAGATACTCATAATCAACTTGCCTATATCTTCACCAAACCTTTGGCAAAAGAACCATTCTATAAAATTCGGCGAGAGCTCGGAATTCTTGATGAACGCGACATATAAGGTGCATTCTACCCTTGATATTTCTCTTATATATGCTTTTATATTTTCCATATATGTTTTTATGCTATGTGATACTTTTATTTTCAAGAAAAATTTGGTTTTGGAAAATTTTTGTGAGTGCAAATCGATTGCACAAAGAGTGTAATCGATTGCACAAAGAAATTTTTCAGTTCTGTCCATTATGTTTCATGTGCAAATCGATTTCACCTTTACTGCGATCAATTGCACTATGTGATTTTTGCGTTATTTTTGGTTCTGTTTGTGTGCAAATCGATTGCACAAGGTAATGCAATCGATTGCACGCACTGAAAGTTGCTTTTATGACAGAAAATTAATATTGGTCAGAATTTATCTCTCATCTTCCCAAGACAAATATACTTCAATTCTAATAACTCATCTCATATCTACCAAAATCACAAAAGCTTTCTCTTTCCCAAAACCTTTTCTCTCTCACACATAAACCCTAAAAACACAAAATCTAAAACACCATTTTCATGGCTTCAAGAACCAAGAGAAAGGCATCAGCTTCAGATAAAGGGAAAAAGAAGATTGACTCATCATCCAATCCACTGCTGTCAACTCTCACTGAGCAACAAGAAGTCAGATTTGTCAAAGACTTCCAAAGGAAAATTGTTTCCAACCCTAAATATGGTATTCTCTCCTCCTTCCCTGAAGAATGTTTTTCATTTCAGAACGATCTAGCTGCTTATGGTCTGGAACCATTGATTTCTTCGTATGGTCCATACTACCCGGATCTGGTAAGAATGTTTTTCAGTAATCTAACCCCCTACAAGGAAAAGATTGTCACATATGTATTGGGCACTCGTATCTCTCTAACTCCTCAGGTTGTTGGTGAGATCTTGCATATTCCTTTCACCGGAAGCGTCCTATATGATCCTGAAGACGAGATATGGGATGGCTATCCAAAAAAGGGATTCTTTTACAGCATTGGGCGGTTAAGTGAAGCTGAATTTCACGCCAAACGGATACGTGGTCTTGGCGGAGTAATTCCTTCCAGAGATTCTTGGAGTGCAGGTAACCTCTATATAGATGATCGCTTATTTCATTATTTCTTGGTCTATATACTTTTCCCAAGGGCTGGAAACCATTGCACGGTTACCGACTTCGAGATGCAGCTTATTTATGCAAGGAAGAAATGGATTAATGTCAACTGGGCAAGAATGATGATGATGCATATGCTGAGAGTGGATGAAAAATCAAAATTCCTTCCTTATGCTTATTTTGTCACATTGATTATGGAGGATTTTGGTGTAGATTTTCGCGGTTTTGAAAAGGTGGATATGGACCCTATTTTAAACATAATTTCAATTAAGAATGTTGATTCAAGGATGGGAGTACACTTTAATCCGGAAACAAAGATGATCACCTATATTGGTGAATGTGGTACGGTGGGAGAACTGACTAGGGTTTTGCGTTTGTTTTCGCAAATGTTTCGGTTGAGCAAGAGTCGCCACCGACTTTTTATTTTATCCTAAGGAAAGGTTTAAAAAGCACAGCAAAAACCTTTGAGATTTTTTTCTTGGGTTCGGGGAGTAGATTATAGAAAGGGAAGGTATTAGCACCCTTTCTATCCATGGTTATCCATGGGCTCTTAGGTACTTGCTTAGATCAACTTGCCTTGGTTTTCAATTGTTTGAAATAGTGCTTGGTGTATGGTTTTGAAAATGTTTTTGAAAAGATGCCTTGTGTTAGGCTAACCTTGTAACAATTCTTTACTCGAATGTTTTACAAAAGGTGTTTTATCTTTTAAAAAGATGTTTCAAGGGTTTGAAAAGTTGATTTTGAAAGTGCTTGTGAAGTGGGTTTTGAAATTAGGCAAGTGTTTTCTTTGCAAATTGACAAGTACTTAAGAGTTTGTCTACCCTAAAGCTTTCTCAAAGATTTTTGTTATGTTTTAAACCTTTTGACAATTTTGTTCCACCATTGTATTTGGTGGACAATCTTATCTTAGGAGATGAAAGGGACGGGCGCGGGTCATCGTTTAGACCATAGTTGCAATAGTGTTAAATGTCTTTGGGCAATTTTCTTTAAAAAGGGACTTGATCATTTTATTTAGGCATCATTTTGAGGGACTATGATCACTTGATTGTTTGTTTTACCCAAAGAAATTCAACATGCAATATGGCCCATTTTTGAAAGGCAACAAAGTGGAATACCCTAGGGGGTGCAAGTGTGAGATGTGTTGTTTATTTTCATGCTCATTCATCTTGTATTAGGTCCAACTATTTTGTTCATTTTTATTCGCATACAAAACCCTAATTCTAGCATAGTATGTTTAGAAAGCATTAAAAGTGCGAAATTTAAATTCCTAGGCTATTACATCACAATAATATGGGAAGGGGGGTACAATGTTTCAAATGGGGTTTATTTGGGCAAGAATTTAAATCTAAGCTATTACATCATTTTTGAATATTTGCAAGGTAAATAAATTGCATAATTAAATGGAAATGAAGTAAATATGCAAAATGCAAAAAGAAAGTTTTTATATGTATGAAAAAAGTATGGTTTATGTAAAATAAAACAAGAGAATAAAAAGGTATTATTTTGAGTATTTTCAACTTTTAGGGCAAAAACCCTAATTTCAATTAAAATGGATATTAATTACTTAATTCATATAATATTTATTATTTACATAAAAATAAAATAAAATATGGTATATTTGTAAAAAAGGGTATTTTTTAGTATTAAATATTTTAAAAATAAAATATGTACATTTTTGGTATTTTTACTCTAAGTATATTAATATATATATGTATATTTATATTATTTTAAATATGTACTATATATATAAATAGTAATAATAATTAATTTTTTTAGAAAATAGTATTTTTTATATGAAATATTTTCAGAGGGTAATATAAAATAAAAATAAAAATAGAAGTATTTTTTACATATTTTTCTATTTTATTCTAAGTAATAATATATATCTATTTATATACAAATCAAAAGAAAATCAAATAAAAACCAAATAAAATCAAAAAATGATGAGAAAAATATTTTCAAAATTTTAATATGTTGAGAAAAAATAAATGAGTCAAATAAAAAAGGAAAAGGTCAAAAATGTTAAAAAATGAAGCAAATGGGCTCAGGGGTGTGAAATAGAAAAAAATGGTGTGGATAGCAAAATAATACAGGCCCAGCCCAATCCACTTCTTCTTCAACCTTTGGCCAAAACGCGTGCCTTGTTACAGAGATTCAAACATCCTGATTCTTTGAGATTTTGCACAAACTTTCAACACAAAACATGTCAAGCATTGAATCACGATTCCAAATATATAAAAAACTCATCCTAACTCTCAGAAATGAGAGAGAATTTTATCAATCCCAAATCTTGACCTAAACTTTCTTCCATTTTCAAAGCTTAAATTCTCTCAACTCAGGCAAAAGAAATGAAATGTAAAGATATGTACATGCTCAGGGCTATGAGTAGAACCTTGTTTCTTCACAAACTTAAGACTAAAGATGCATAATAAGAGAGATACGAGTTCAAAGTTTTACCTATTCAGTTGAACTTCTATCTGGAGAATGAGGAACTTTCAGTGCAAGGTGATGATTGGAGAAGCTTCCTTGAGGTCCAGGGATGTTATTCCAATGTTTACTTTGTCTTGAAAGCTTATGAATCGAGCTATAGAACTTCACCTGCAAGTAAAAAATGTGAAAATGGTGGAGGTGGTTAGAGCAATTACAGATCGTGCCTTAGCTTCTGGATAGCTTGCATAGGTTGTAAGTAAGGTAGAGGAACAAGTTTGGGCCAGAAAGCTTGAAGGGATTGAGAGATGGCACTCAATCTGCAGAGCTTGCTCTGTTTGAGCAGTTTGGTGGTGTTTCTGAGATGGAGAGTGTTTGAGAGGCAAATGGCTCGTGTCACAGCTTGGTTATGATGTCTTGAGTATGTTTGATAAGTTTGTTCTTGTGTGTCTAAGCTGAGATGGAAGTTGTTGTGAGATATGGAACTTTTCTTCACACTTAAGCAACAAAATGCAACTTTGCTTTCTAGGCATGTAGGGGGCCTCCTAATGTGCTGCATAATCCCTCATTGATCAGAGTGTTATGCTCATAATCTTATGCTAGAGAGATTTGATCTGTACCTCTTTGATTTACCAATTGACATAAAGCAAGCTTTTGCAAAAATGGAAAGTTCACTTTATCTAGTTTAGGGTTAGTTCATCATGTAATGTCCAAATGCTTAGAATAACAACTTGGCACATTGGTTTTGCATTTAATTCTTG
The DNA here is from genome assembly GCA_948472305.1 of Vicia faba. Lineage (NCBI taxonomy): Eukaryota > Viridiplantae > Streptophyta > Magnoliopsida > Fabales > Fabaceae > Vicia > Vicia faba. Next base: position 982,796,980 of record OX451735.1, read on the forward strand.
AGTGTAACTTGGTTTAAGGACCTGTAATCTAGCCTAAAGCAAGCTGAGTTCAAATTGCAAGATTATGAACATGTTTTGGTTAAGAACAAAAAGTGAATTTTTGCCAACTTGTGAAATTCGAATCTCTCAAGTTATGAGGTTGTTTGATGAGTTCTTGGACATTTTGGAAAGCTTGGAATGTGTACTACAATCCATCTTTGAAATGCAAATTGAAATTCCAAGGGGAAGGGTATGAAAAATGGCCTTGAAGTGGGGTAGAAAACCTTGTCAAAATAGGTTAAAATTTCACTAAGTTAAAAATGGTTTAGTGCCCTTATTCAAAAAATTGTAACTTGAGATACAAGCTTCAAATGAGAAAACTTTGTGAATCAAAGTTGTAGATTATGTAACAAGCTACAACTTTCATGTTTTGACTTTTGTTTGAATCCAAATGGATCTTGGTGAAAAGGTGGGGCAAAGTTGGGAAAAAATTAGGGTTTTTCATAACTTAGAAAAATTCTAAGTTATGAAAAATTCCATTTTCTAACCCTAATTTGTAATTTGTGATTTCTTGGTGAACAAGTTTCATGATTTGGCATATTTTGATGGAAAATGAATCTTGACTCTTGATTTTGACCAAAAAGTCAAAGTTTGACTTTTCAGTATACAGTCAAAATTGATCAATTGACTGAGAAATTCAACTGTCAATCTTGTGTACTTGGGATCTTTTGAGTTTGTTGAGCATGTCAAGATGATTCCATGGGGTCCTTGAGTCCATATGTGAGCTTGGTTTGCCATTGGCTAGGTCAAACAGTCAAAAATTGCCTTTGTACAGTCAAAACCCTAAAAATGACCATTTTGCCCTTTTGGTGATCTGATCAATTTTCTTGTGGAATTGTGATCCAAACTTGATCAAATGGTTCATATGAGTTCATAATGTTGATGTGGGTCAAATTTCATGAGGTTTGACTGTCAATTGGCCACAGTTGACTTTTTCCCCAATACAGTTGATTTTTAGGTCAACTGTCCAATTGACTGGGCAAAACTTGGAATCAGGACTTGAAACTTGATATGGGTAAGCTTGGGAGTCCAATATGAGGCATGAAAGTCATCTTGGGCATTTTGGGTCAAAACATCTTTATGCAAACACAAACCCTAAATTTGAGTCCACAGTGCAAGGAGAGGTCTTGAGCAGATGAAACCCTAACTGGATCCTGAGCTTCAAGGGCTTTGTGATGAGAAATCAATGAGAAATGGGAGGGCAAATTTTGGGGTACAACAGTTGCCCCTGTTCAATCTTCTTGAATCCGAAGAGTTAGATTGGCAAGCTTGCCTTTCGTGACTCGAGGGTAAAAGGAGATTGGACACTAGAGTGCCCGGAAATTTGCACTTGTCAAAGCAATGGATACGGGAATGGGCTTAGAGATGCCATTCGGAGATGGGCTTAATGATGCCATCTGGGAGAGAATAGAAATCTTGTCGGGGATGGGCTTAGAGATGCCATCTGGAAGGGAATATCAGGAAGGCGTCCAGGCTTGGGACCATCTCTGAACTGGGGGGTCTGAACAAGCAATAGATTGACATCCGTTGTTGGGAGGAATCTGTAAACTGTTTTCAGTGGTTTGGAGAAGAAACTGAACAAGCGATAGGTTAACATCCGTTTACTTGGAGAACCCGTGAACTGTTTTCAGAAATCTTGAAGTTGAATCAGCAACAGAGCCGCATCCGTTGTGGGGAAGCGTCCGTAAACTAATTTCGAAGGTTGCATCTGAACAAGCTGATAGATTAACATCCGTTACTTGGGAAGAATCCATAAACTGTTTTCAGAATTCTTGAGGAAGAATCTGAACAAGTGATAGGTTAACATCCGTTTACTTGGAGAACCCGTGAACCGTTTTCAGAAATCTTGAAGTTGAATAAGCAATAGAGCAGCATCCGTTGTTGGGAAGCGTCCGTAAACTGTTTTCAAAAAGTTGTATTTGAACAAGTTGATAGATTAACATCCGTTGTTGGGAAGAATCCATAAACTGTTTTCAGAAATCTTGAAGTTGAATAAGCAATAGAGCAGCATCCGTTGTTGGGAAGCGTCCGTAAACTGTTTTCAAAAAGTTGTATCTGAACAAGTTGATAGATTAACATCCGTTGTTGGGAAGAATCCATAAACTGTTTTCAGAAGGTCTTGAAGAAGAATCTGAACAAGTGACAGGTTAACATCCATTTACTTGGGGAACCCGTGAACTATTTTCAGAAATCTTGAAGTTGAATGATTTTTAGTCTGTCGACTGATCTTTCCTGAAAAGGTAAAGAGTTAGTTGCATGCAATGTTATGATGCATGATGCGATATATGTGACATCAATGTTTTATGACATGAATGTGATGAATGCGCATGTAAGCTGTCGAGCTAACTTGCTGAGGATAAATGAATTCGAGGTGGCTGAAGATAAAAGCATCTTGACTGTTGTTGGGGAACATAAATCCTTGGCTACTACCGGGGAAGAAAATTTCGGATGACCTCTACTGGGGAGTATCAAACTAGTAGACTCATGCTGAGGAGGTAAGACTGAGAACCTTTAATTCAATGGGAAGTAATTCTGGCGATCTTACCGGGGAACTCAAGATTTCTCTTTCTAAGACTCTGTGGAGAGAAGGCTCATTAGTCTGGCTCCGCTGGTGGTTGATAATTCGAAATTTTAACTCGGCTGGGGATAACAAAGATAAGCTTCTCCGGGGATCATATTGATAAGTTAGGCTGGGGAATTTCGATGAACTCTGCCGGGGATAGAAAGAATTCTGACGAGTGCGATCTTCTGTGGCTGTTAGCTGAGGATAACCCAGTTATAAGCCTTTGTGAGGAATAACTTTGAATAAAAACGGGGGAGACGTTCGTGCTCTGCGGTGGAGTACCTTCCAGAATCTTACTGGGGATAAGCTTCGAGGGTCTGCTGGAGGTATGTCTCAGGGTTTGCTAGGGATGTGGATTTCAAATCTCTTGGTGGTTTCCTTCGAGAGGGTGCCAGGGTATTCATCTGTACCTTCATCCTATCAGTAATCCTTTTTTTTCTTAGGTTCACTTTAGGAAGTGATTATGTTTCAAATGCATATGCCTATTTAACAAAACATTGGACGTTTCTCAAAATAAAACAAATAGTGCAAAGAAGAAAAAGGGAAATGACACAAATTTTTGGGAAGAGTATTTGTATTGATTTTCTTTGAGTATATTTGTACAAAGGAGACAATCATCCTAGTAAGATGATTTTTCCGCAAATATTGAAAGATTTTATACAAAATAAAGGATGGCTATGTGAAATAATTCCATGGGATTCCATTCTGCTATAGCTTTCCCAACTCTGAATATCTGCCCGTTCAGTGCTTCGTTTGACGATGACTGGATTGATCAGAAGTCTGGAACTGGTTGATGAAGAGATTGTCTTTGAAGTGATCCGACGAGACATAGTCATACGCTTTAATTCCGTAACTTTTACCTGAATCGCCCTTTCGGGTTTTCGATCCACCGGGAAACCCCTTTTTGCCCAAGACGCCCCTTCGGGTTTTCGACTTGCCGGGTGTACAGATTTTTTGTTTTTATCCCTAATTTTTGCCTGAACCGCCCTTTCGGGTTTTCGGTTCACCGGGATGCCCATTTTTGCCCAAGCCTCCCTTTCGGGTTTTCGACTTGCCGGGTTATTTTATGCGTAGTATCTTTTGACTATGTCTGCGTTCGCAGGGTGCGGCAAATCGTCGCCGTCCATGGTGGTCAGAATCATTGCACCACCAGAAAATATACTCTTGATCACAAATGGTCCTTCATATGTAGGAGTCCATTTGCCCCTGGGATCACTTTGCGGCAAGATAATCCGCTTGATTACGAGATCCCCGACTCGATACACTTGACGTCTGACTTTCTTATTGAAGGCCTTGATCATCCGCTTTTGATACGTCTGACCATGGCATATAGCAGCAAGTCGCTTCTCGTCGATCAGATTGAGTTGATCAAGTCGGGTCTGCATCCAATCATCTTCATTCAAACCTGCATCCTTCATAATCCTCAGAGATGGGATTTGAACTTCCATAGGCAAGACAGCTTCCATGCCATAAACCAAAGAAAATGGGGTTGCCCCTGTTGAAGTACGTGTCGTCGTACGGTATCCATGTAGGGCAAACGGTAACATCTCATGCCAATCTTTATAAGTGACTGTCATTTTCTGAATGATCTTCTTAATGTTTTTGTTCGCAGCTTCAACAGCACCGTTCATCTTCGGCCGATAGGGAGATGAATTGTGATGATAAATCTTGAACTGTTCGCATAATGCAGTGATCATTGTATTATTCAGATTGGTACCGTTGTCCGTGATGATTCTGTCTGGAACACCATACCGACATATGAGATTTTGCTTGATAAAGCGGGCAACCACATTTTTAGTAACAAAGGCGAAGGAAGCTGCTTCGACCCATTTAGTGAAGTAGTCAATGGCAACCAGGATGAAGCGATGTCCGTTGGAAGCCGTGGGCTTGATCTCTCCAATCATATCAATGCCCCACATTGCAAAGGGCCATGGAGCAGTCAGGACATTGAGGGGAACCGGAGGGATATGAACTTTGTCAGCATAGACTTGACACTTGTGACAAGTACGGGAATGTTGATGGCAGTCAGCCTCCATAGTAGACCAATAATAGCCTGCCCTTAGGATCTTCTTAGCCATTGTGTGCCCGCTCAAGTGAGTGCCAAATGTGCCGCTGTGTATATCAGTCATGATCAACTCTGCTTCAACTTTATCCACACATCGGAGTAGTACACAATCATGGCTTCGTTTGTAAAGGATGCCGTTGCTCAGGAAAAACTTAGCGGCGAATTTCCTTAAGAACTTCTTGTCATTCACGGAAGCTCCTTCAGGGTAATCCCTAGTCTCGAGATACCTTTTGATTTCATGGAACCAAGGCTGTTCCACTACTTCTTTAGTATTAATCTCGTGGCAATGTGCCGGTTCATCCATTCGCTTGATGGTGATTTGGGGAGCCTCGTTATCCCAGTTGAGTTTAAACATGGAGGACATTGTGGCCAGAGCATCGGCTAGTTGATTCTCTTCTCGCGGGAAGTGCTCGAAGGTAATTTGCTCGAAATGAGGCAACAACGTCAGGACATGTTCTTTGTATGGGATAAGATTAGGATGCTTGGTATCCCAGTCTCCTTTGATTTGGCTGATGACCAAAGCCGAGTCCCCGAATACGATCAAAGATTTGATCCCCAAGTCTATAGCAGCTTCGAGACCAAAGATGCAAGCTTCATACTCCGCCATGTTGTTTGTGCAGCTGAAACAAAGTCGGGCCGTGAAAGGAGTGTGACAACCTTCCGGAGAAATGAGTACTGCGCCAATACCATTTCCAAGTGCATTTGAAGCACCATCAAAGTACAGGGTCCATCGGGATCCCTTCTCGGGTCCGTCATATGGTCCGTCACTTTCGATGTTGTCCAAATTCATGATGTCCTCGTCTGGGAAGTCAAATCTCATGGGTTGATAGTCTTCAATAGCCTGATGAGCCAGATGGTCAGCTAGTACGCTCCCTTTTATAGCTTTTTGGGTGGTGTACTGGATGTCATACTCGGTCAAGATCATTTGCCATCTAGCTATCCTTCCAGATAAAGCGGGCTTCTCGAAGATGTACTTGATAGGGTCCATTTTGGATATCAACAAGGTAGTATGAGTCAGCATATACTGTCTTAGTCGGCGAGCAGCCCATACCAAAGCGCAGCAAGTTTTCTCGAGCAATGAGTAGCGAGTCTCACAGTCGGTAAACTTTTTGCTAAGGTAATAAATAGCATGCTCTTTTCGACCGGACTCGTCATGCTGGCCCAAAACACACCCCATTGAGTTATCCAAGACGGTCAAATACATGATCAATGGTCTTCCTTCGACGGGTGGCATCAGAATAGGAGGTTCTAGCAAATACTCCTTGATTCTATCAAAAGCGGCCTGGCAGTCGTCGTTCCATTCAACTACCTGATCCTTCTTCAAGAGTTTGAAAATTGGCTCACAGGTAGAAGTCAGATGTGAGATGAATCTGGCAATATAGTTTATGCGCCCCAAGAACCCTCTAACCTCCTTCTCAGTGCGGGGAGCAGGCATCTCTTGTATTGCTTTTACTTTTGCCGGATCGACTTCAATGCCTTTGTTGCTTACAATGAATCCCAGGAGTTTACCAGACCTAACTCCAAAAGTGCATTTACTCGGATTCAGCCTGAGCTTGTATTCTTTCAATCTGGCAAACAGCTTTTCCATATGTTCAAGGTGCTCTTCCTCTGTTTGTGACCGAGCTATCATATCGTCTACGTAAACTTCAATCTCATGATGTATCATGTCATGAAATAAAGCTACCATAGCGCGTTGATAAGTTGCCCCTGCGTTCTTCAGCCCGAACGGCATCACTTTGTAACAGAAAGTCCCCCATTGTGTGACAAAAGTTGTTTTCTCCATATCTTCGGGAGCCATTTTGATTTGATTATAGCCCGAAAATCCATCCATGAAGGAAAACACCTTATGCTGAGCTGTATTATCGATCAAGATGTCAATATGAGGTAGCGGGAAATCATCCTTAGGGCTGGCCCTATTCAAATCCCGGTAGTCCACACACATTCTGACTTTGCCATCTTTCTTCGGTACTGGCACAATGTTAGCGACCCATTGAGGATAGGACGTAACAGCCAGAAAGCCAGCGTCGAACTGCTTCATTACTTCTGCTTTGATCTTTTCGGACATGTCAGGCCTCATTCGGCGAACTTTTTGCTTGACTGGTGGACAGTCTTCTCTTGTGGGGAGACGGTGAACCACGATGTCGGTGTCTAGACCCGGCATGTCTTCATAGGACCAAGCGAAGATTTCAACATACTCATTCAGTAACTGTACCAAACGCTCCTTGACTTTTGGTTCCAGGTTGGCACCCACTTGCACCTCCTTCTGATTCTCCTCGGTTCCCAAGTTGACAACTTCCAATGGCTCTTCATGCGGTAAGATGGCCCTTTCCTCTTGTTGCAGGAGTCTGGCTAGTTCCCCGGGTACTTCACAACCTTCGTCATCCTCATACTCGGCTAGATTGACCAGATCTTCAGAGTTATTGAAAGATACAGCAGAATAGTCGCCCATGGAATCCGGAGTGGATGGGTACCTGCATTGGTGAGTGTGGGTGTGTGTAAGGGATAGCCATCCTTAAACAAAAATGCAAAAAGAAAGAAAATGAGCATAAGCAGTTTATCAAGTGAAAAACGTCCAATGAATCATTAAATATGGCATATGAATATGAAAAATAGTCAAAACCCTTACAAGTGGACCTACCTGCCCCGGGCAAGGCAGGAGGTGAAAAGATAGTGCACGGATTGTTTGAAAGTAAAATATTACAGACCAAATAGGAAATGTTTAATAGATAAATTACTGATGAATAAAAGTGATGGGGACAAAGTCTTTAGCCTCCCAATTGTTCAACCCTCCTCTGACAGTTGGATAAATCCACTCTTCAATGCTGCTTTCCTTGTCTTCATCTTCCAGGGCGTTGATTTGGTAAGGAGAAATTTTGATCGGCGCTCTTTCAATCTTTGACTGGCGCATGGCCTTCTGGCCAGCGGCGGTGAAACCTAATCCAAACTTATCAGCTTTATGCGGAAAATCGGGTAACTGCCCCCATGCTGAATTCTTCCCTTCTTTAACTGCAGCCCTTGCATCCTCCAGAGATGCCATCCTGGCCATCTGTCTTGGTGTCTCAGTTGCCAACTTCGCCACTGCTATCTCAGGAAGCACTTCTTCGAAATGTTGAAACGGTGTCTCGATGAACTCTCCTTCAACCTCCACATACCGGAAAGAATTTAAGTGGCTAATCATGTACTCTTCTTCGCCGTGGACAGTAATGATCTTTCCCTTTACAGGATACTTGAGCATCTGATGCAAGGAGGAGGTGACTGCCCCAGCATGGTGTATCCAAGGTCTACCCAGCAGGCAGGAGTATGATGGACGGATGTCCATTACATAGAAAGTGGATTTAAACACCTCAGTACCTATCTTGACAGGAATTTCAACTTCTCCATGGACCATTCTTTTCGACCCATCGAAAGCTCTGACGACAATATCACTAGGCTTTAATTCCAAACCTTCGCAATCTAGCCGGTCCAAGGCCTTCTTAGGCAAAACATTCAGCGATGAACCGGTATCAACCAAAACATGTGCAAGGGTGGTTCCGCGACACTCGATTGAAATATGCAACGCATCATTGTGGTTTCGGCCCTTAGGGGTCAGGTCGGCATCAGAAAAACCTAATCCATTGTCTGCAGTCAGACTAGCCACGCAATGTTGAAATTGATCTGCAGAGGTTTCCTGGGGCACATGAGCTGCCTTTAGAAACTTAATCAAAGCTTGAGCGTGCGCTTCTGAGCAAAGCAATAGTGCCAACATGGAGATCTTGGAGGAGGTTTGCCCCAACTGTTCCACCACATCGTAATCACTTCTCTTGATTATCCTCAAAATCTCGTCCATTTCTTTCTTGGAGGCTTCCGGGATCACCAAGGGCTGAACCCTCGTCCTGACGGGCTCATCTTGTATTCCCTTTCCTTTATCAGCAATGGTAGGAGAGGCAGCACCAGGAACGACGATTTCCTCAATCCAAGGAGTTCTAGCGGAGAGTTTTACTGGTGCAGGGATGACTTCTTTAGCTGATGAGGGTCCAAAGACTGCTCTTGGAGGGGCAATCTCTGGAGAAAATATTCTCCCGCTCCTGGTGATTTTGCTGGTGCCCGCAATGTTACTAATGCTGGCTTCTTCATCATCTGAATTTTCTTCAATTATTTCAACTTGCTTGATACCATGGTAATAGATGTCACCACCATAGTTCCAAGGTATCGACTTCTCAGAAACAAAGGGAATAGGCCCTGGCATTGTTATCTTCAAAGGTATAGACTTTGCAGCTGGTGTAATCTTAACAGGTTTTTTGACGGCCTTGGAAAGATTGGCGTGAATGGTTATGATTGAGATATTTTCAACACGAACTGGGACAGCAGGAACTTTTTCGAACAAAATTTGTCGGCTATCCATGAGGCCTTGGATGCCTTTCTTCAATAGCGGACAATCAAACGGCAGAGAGTGGCAATAGTAGCAGTCTTCTTTACATCCCGGGAAGATCCCGGCCCTTAATAAATTCAACTTAATGGTTAGCAGTGGAGTAGTCAGATCACTAACGTCAGCAACATACAGATCCTCTTCAATGGCATTGACATTCCGACCGTGCTTCGGCATAGGTGCAGATATCACATTGGGTTTTTCTGGAGCGTCAAACTCTACCTCCTTAGCCTCTATCAGGTCCTGGATCTTATGCTTGAGTGCCCAACAATCATTGGTGTCGTGTCCAACACTGTCTGAATGATAGGCGCACTTAGCATTGGCATGATAATGCGGGGAGGATGTATTTACATTCTTTGGCGCCTCCTTGATGGTGGCAAGATTCAACTTCAATAGATGGGGAAGCACCTGCGCTGGACTCATATTAATACGGGTGAACTGCCGTTGTGGCCTTTCCACCCGTTGCTGATTTGGTCTGGATTGGTTGTAGCGAGGCTGCTCACTTGGAGTGTTTTGAATCATTACGGCCCCCACAGTTGGCCGACGCTCTATCTTCCCTGCTCTTCTTTGAGAATATACCATAGCTGTCTCCTTCTTAAACGGCTTCTTCTCAACACTTGCAGTGGCACTCTTCTGAATCTTTCCTGACTTGATGCCAGCTTCTATTCTTTCACCTGTTAGGATCAAATCGGTAAACCCTGCGGAAGAATTACCAATTAAATGATTGAAGAACGGCCCAGATAGGGTCCCAAGAAACATATCAACGAGCTCACGGTCGGTTAAAGGAGGCTGCACCCTGCCAGCCAAATCCCTCCATTTTTGTGCATATTCCTTGAATCCCTCGCTTGTTCCTAGTGACATACCCTGAAGTTGGGTACGGGTAGGAGCAAGATCAGAATTATACTGGTATTGTTTATAGAAAGCGGTGGCCAAATCTTCCCAATTTCTGACACTGGTTCCTTCTAACTGATAAAACCATTCCAACTGGGCTCCTGACAGGCTGTCTTGAAAGAAATGAATCCAGAGATTTTTATCTGCCGTATAGGGTTGAATCTTTCTCACATAGGACCTGAGATGCATTTTGGGACAGGACAGCCCGTCATACCTTACAAACACTGGCACCTTGAATTTTGGGGGAATCACAATTCCGGCGACCAAGCCCATGTCTTCAAAATCCAAACCCGGTACCCTTTGCAATTCCATGGCAGCCAATCTGTCTTCTAAACCCTTATATTTGTCATCAACTGGAGGATACTGCTGGTCAGAATAATCTTCATCCTCTTCAACCTCTTCCTCCTCTGCATCAGACTCGGAAGGCACCGCAACTCGATCTCTTTTACTAGTCCCTTCATCAGAAGTAGGAGGAAATTCAAGCACCCTCCGAGCTTCTCTGTCAAATCTTCTCCCCAAAGTAGCCACTCCGACCCTCTTTTTCTTCTTCACTGGGTCCTTACTCTCCAGATGAGCCTTGATATCCTCTTGAATTTTGACCAAGGTCATCAAGAGTTGCTGGAACTGTGCATTCTGGGCTTGTAGGTCTTTGACTGTTTGCTCGAGATCCATCCTACTGAAATAAACAGCAGATAGATAAGGAAACCTGGAGTGAGACCTGCTTATGCACATGATGAATGGTATGCTGATGTATGCAATGCATTCAAGGATTTAGGACATTCAAAGTTGTTTCAGACAAAGAAGAACGCACGTCATATTAATAAGAAGAAATTTGTTAGTACATAAATGCCCCATGGGCCAAATGTTACAAAATAAACTTCTCAAGGCAGAAAGACATTGCGCATCCTCTTCGGTGCGATGTAGGTGTTGAGGGCCTCTTGCTCGTGGAGTCGGCGAGTAAGCTCTAGAACCTTCTTTTCACTGGCGTAGTAGCTAGCTTCAAAAGTGTTCCATTCCTCCTTGAGCTGAATCCAACTTTTCTGCATTTCCTCCCACGAGGTAGGCATGTATGGATGCAGGATGGTGTAGGGAACCTCTCCTTCATTGGCGGGCTCTTTAATCATTGGGAGTACATGAGGATAAGGCATCATTAGACTTTGGGCTCGGGCTCGTACCCACTTGAGATAGGGCTCAAGAGGGATGGAGTTCTTGTGTCCCAGAGTCTTGCTATCAACCTTGTTGAGTTTTCCCCAAGCTCTGATGAATCTTTGGCGAAGTCCTTGCGCATCGTTGTCGAAGTCAAAAACTAGGCTAGGAATCAACATATCATGAGGGCCATCCCTCCGTGCATATCCAAATTGCCTCAAAGCTAGGCAAGGGTTGTAGGTGATACCTCCTCTGATTCCAAGTAAAGGAACATTAGGAAATTCTCCGCAACGATCGACGATGATGACATTTTCTCTAGACCGAGAACACCAATGCACATTAGAATGAGTAAGAGTCATCAATCGTTGGGACCACCTTATACCTTGGCCATTCTTCAAGACAGATTTTGGAAGGTGCGAAATAAACCACCTTGCGAGGATAGGAGTACAGCACATGAGAACACCCCTCTTTCTCATTGTTCGTGTGTAAAATGAGTGAAGGATATCCCCAAGCAATGTTGGTATTGGATTTCTGGACAAGAAGATTTTGACGGCGTTGACATCTACCAATCGGTCAGGATTTGGGAACAAGACCAACCCATAGATAAGGAGTGCCACAATCTCTTCAAAGGCTTTTAGGTCCAATGAGTTCCAACATTCTTGTGCCTTCTCAAACAGGAATTTTGCTAAGAATCCTTTGACGCCGCTTCTGGTTTCCCAATGCCCCTTGATTTCAGATGGTTGTAGATGTAGTGCTCGAGCAACATCTTCAGGCTTTGGTTCCTTCTCCGTACCGTTGAAGGGTAGTTGATTAAGGATAGGGATTCTTAGGAGTTGAGAAAACTCCTCCAAAGTGGGAACCAACTGATAATCAGGGAAAGTGAAGCAGTGGTGAAGAGGGTCAAAGAACTGGAATAGCACTTTCATCATGTCTTCTTCAATGTTGGTGTTGACTAGGCTGAGCAGTCTACCATGTCTTTCACTGAAGGATGAATTTTCCGGAATTCTTGAAGTGATCTCCTTGAGTTGAGGAGAGATCCTCACAAGGTTGACTTGAATGGTATTTCTGCGAGGAATTTCCATGTCCTACAAAACAAGAACAAAGCTGAAGATCCAAAACCCTTGAAATGGTTAGTGAATGCATATGATGTTTTATGATGTTTATGATGTATGCACAAAACACATGTACAAGAAAATCATACCAAACCCTAATTTCAGGCTTGCATGGGGTTTCATAGGTAAGTACCCTCTTGAGTGTAGTTGGCTTAAAAACCTGTCCTATAAATAGTAACCGGGTTCTAAGGAGCTCAATATCACCGGATTATTTTCATTGTTCATTGTTTTGGTTTAGCCACTTAACTAGCGACCAAAATATTCCAAGAAAACAACCCTCAATGAGTGTAGTATCGAGTATCTACCAACTTCGGACTGCACCAAAGCCGGTCATCTCACTACCCCTAATAAAAGGCCAAGATGGTCAAGTAAGGTTCTAGGTCATTAGTGCTTAGTGACATCACTCAGCGGCCCCGTACTCTCCTTGATTGAACTCAAGGGTTACCGGTACTCACAAATATGTCGCACTAATATAGCTATTGCTTAGACCGTGTCGGTATACCCCGCACAGTTTCCACAACGTATTGCTATCTATGAATGTTTCCCAAAATCCGGGTGGAGGATTATAAACCCAAATAATAGAGCCAAAGTATAAAGCAAGCAAATCAAACAATTAGTCATGCAAGGGGGTGATCTAAGCCCTAAGGTTACTCCACTTTTAAAAGTGTCCCCAGCAGAGTCGCCAGTTCTGTGGTACGGTGGGAGAACTGACTAGGGTTTTGCGTTTGTTTTCGCAAATGTTTCGGTTGAGCAAGAGTCGCCACCGACTTTTTATTTTATCCTAAGGAAAGGTTTAAAAAGCACAGCAAAAACCTTTGAGATTTTTTTCTTGGGTTCGGGGAGTAGATTATAGAAAGGGAAGGTATTAGCACCCTTTCTATCCATGGTTATCCATGGGCTCTTAGGTACTTGCTTAGATCAACTTGCCTTGGTTTTCAATTGTTTGAAATAGTGCTTGGTGTATGGTTTTGAAAATGTTTTTGAAAAGATGCCTTGTGTTAGGCTAACCTTGTAACAATTCTTTACTCGAATGTTTTACAAAAGGTGTTTTATCTTTTAAAAAGATGTTTCAAGGGTTTGAAAAGTTGATTTTGAAAGTGCTTGTGAAGTGGGTTTTGAAATTAGGCAAGTGTTTTCTTTGCAAATTGACAAGTACTTAAGAGTTTGTCTACCCTAAAGCTTTCTCAAAGATTTTTGTTATGTTTTAAACCTTTTGACAATTTTGTTCCACCATTGTATTTGGTGGACAATCTTATCTTAGGAGATGAAAGGGACGGGCGCGGGTCATCGTTTAGACCATAGTTGCAATAGTGTTAAATGTCTTTGGGCAATTTTCTTTAAAAAGGGACTTGATCATTTTATTTAGGCATCATTTTGAGGGACTATGATCACTTGATTGTTTGTTTTACCCAAAGAAATTCAACATGCAATATGGCCCATTTTTGAAAGGCAACAAAGTGGAATACCCTAGGGGGTGCAAGTGTGAGATGTGTTGTTTATTTTCATGCTCATTCATCTTGTATTAGGTCCAACTATTTTGTTCATTTTTATTCGCATACAAAACCCTAATTCTAGCATAGTATGTTTAGAAAGCATTAAAAGTGCGAAATTTAAATTCCTAGGCTATTACATCACAATAATATGGGGAGGGGGGTACAATGTTTCAAATGGGGTTTATTTGGGCAAGAATTTAAATCTAAGCTATTACATCATTTTTGAATATTTGCAAGGTAAATAAATTGCATAATTAAATGGAAATGAAGTAAATATGCAAAATGCAAAAAGAAAGTTTTTATATGTATGAAAAAAGTATGGTTTATGTAAAATAAAACAAGAGAATAAAAAGGTATTATTTTTGAGTATTTTCAACTTTTAGGGCAAAAACCCTAATTTCAATTAAAATGGATATTAATTACTTAATTCATATAATATTTATTATTTACATAAAAATAAAATAAAATATGGTATATTTGTAAAAAATGGTATTTTTTAGTATTAAATATTTTAAAAATAAAATATGTACATTTTTGGTATTTTTACTCTAAGTATATTAATATATATATGTATATTTATATTATTTTAAATATGTACTATATATATAAATAGTAATAATAATTAATTTTTTTAGAAAATAGTATTTTTTATATGAAATATTTTCAGAGGGTAATATAAAATAAAAATAAAAATAGAAGTATTTTTTACATATTTTTCTATTTTATTCTAAGTAATAATATATATCTATTTATATACAAATCAAAAGAAAATCAAATAAAAACCAAATAAAATCAAAAAATGATGAGAAAAATATTTTCAAAATTTTAATATGTTGAGAAAAAATAAATGAGTCAAATAAAAAAGGAAAAGGTCAAAAATGTTAAAAAATGAAGCAAATGGGCTCAGGGGTGTGAAATAGAAAAAAATGGTGTGGATAGCAAAATAATACAGGCCCAGCCCAATCCACTTCTTCTTCAACCTTTGGCCAAAACGCGTGCCTTGTTACAGAGATTCAAACATCCTGATTCTTTGAGATTTTGCACAAACTTTCAACACAAAACATGTCAAGTATTGAATCACGATTCCAAATATATAAAAAACTCATCCTAACTCTCAGAAATGAGAGAGAATTTTATCAATCCCAAATCTGGACCTAAACTTTTTGCCATTTTCAAAGCTTAAATTCTCTCAACTCAGGCAAAAGAAATGAAATGTAAAGATATGTACATGCTCAGGGCTATGAGTAGAACCTTGTTTCTTCACAAACTTAAGACTAAAGATGCATAATAAGAGAGATACGAGTTCAAAGTTTTACCTATTCAGTTGAACTTCTATCTGGAGAATGAGGAACTTTCAGTGCAAGGTGATGATTGGAGAAGCTTCCTTGAGGTCCAGGGATGCTATTCCAATGTTTACTTTGTCTTGAAAGCTTCTGAATCGAGCTATAGAACTTCACCTGCAAGTAAAAAATGTGAAAATGGTGGAGGTGGTTAGAGCAATTACAGATCGTGCCTTAGCTTCTGGATAGCTTGCATAGGTTGTAAGTAAGGTAGAGGAACAAGTTTGGGCCAGAAAGCTTGAAGGGATTGAGAGATGGCACTCAATCTGCAGAGCTTGCTCTGTTTGAGCAGTTTGGTGGTGTTTCTGAGATGGAGAGTGTTTGAGAGGCAAATGGCTCGTGTCACAGCTTGGTTATGATGTCTTGAGTATGTTTGATAAGTTTGTTCTTGTGTGTCTAAGCTGAGATGGAAGTTGTTGTGAGATATGGAACTTTTCTTCACACTTAAGCAACAAAATGCAACTTTGCTTTCTAGGCATGTAGGGGGCCTCCTAATTTGCTGCATAATCCCTCATTGATCAGAGTGTTATGCTCATAATCTTATGCTAGAGAGATTTGATCTGTACCTCTTTGATTTACCAATTGACATAAAGCAAGCTTTTGCAAAAATGGAAAGTTCACTTTATCTAGTTTAGGGTTAGTTCATCATGTAATGTCCAAATGCTTAGAATAACAACTTGGCACATTGGTTTTGCATTTAATTATTGAGTGTAACTTGGTTTAAGGACCTGTAATCTAGCCTAAAGCAAGCTGAGTTCAAATTGCAAGATTATGAACATGTTTTGGTTAAGAACAAAAAGTGAATTTTTGCCAACTTGTGAAATTCGAATCTCTCAAGTTATGAGGTTGTTTGATGAGTTCTTGGACATTTTGGAAAGCTTGGAATGTGTACTACAATCCATCTTTGAAATGCAAATTGAAATTCCAAGGGGAAGGGTATGAAAAATGGCCTTGAAGTGGGGTAGAAAACCTTGTCAAAATAGGTTAAAATTTCACTAAGTTAAAAATGGTTTAGTGCCCTTATTCAAAAAATTGTAACTTGAGATACAAGCTTCAAATGAGAAAACTTTGTGAATCAAAGTTGTAGATTATGTAACAAGCTATAACTTTCATGTTTTGACTTTTGTTTGAATCCAAATGGATCTTGGTGAAAAGGTGGGGCAAAGTTGGGAAAAAATTAGGGTTTTTCATAACTTAGAAAAATTCTAAGTTATGAAAAATTCCATTTTCTAACCCTAATTTGTAATTTGTGATTTATTGGTGAACAAGTTTCATGATTTGGCATATTTTGATGAAAAATGAATCTTGACTCTTGATTTTGACCAAAAAGTCAAAGTTTGACTTTTCAGTATACAGTCAAAATTGATCAATTGACTGAGAAATTCAACTGTCAATCTTGTGTACTTGGGATCTTTTGAGTTTGTTGAGCATGTCAAGATGATTCCATGGGGTCCTTGAGTCCATATGTGAGCTTGGTTTGCCATTGGCTAGGTCAAACAATCAAAAATTGCCTTTGTACAGTCAAAACCCTAAAAATGACCATTTTGCCCTTTTGGTGATCTGATCAATTTTCTTATGGAATTGTGATCCAAACTTGATCAAATGGTTCATATGAGTTCATAATGTTGATGTGGGTCAAATTTCATGAGGTTTGACTGTCAATTGGCCACAGTTGACTTTTTCCCCAATATAGTTGATTTTTAGGTCAACTGTCCAATTGACTGGGCAAAACTTGGAATCAGGACTTGAAACTTGATATGGGTAAGCTTGGGAGTCCAATATGAGGCATGAAAGTCATCTTGGGCATTTTGGGTCAAAACATCTTTATGCAAACACAAACCCTAAATTTGAGTCCACAGTGCAAGGAGAGGTCTTGAGCAGATGAAACCCTAACTGGATCCTGAGCTTCAAGGGCTTTGTGATGAGAAATCAATGAGAAATGGGAGGGCAAATTTTGGGGTACAACAGTGAAGATGTTGTTGGCAACGAAGATGATGACCAAGAAGCTGAAGGCGGTGAAGCTATGCCTCCTCCTCCTACTGCTCCCTCTGGTCCAAGCAACCAAGAACTCATGGACTACATGGCTCAACAGTTTGCTTCTATGAACACCAACATCAACAGTCAATGGAGTGCAATAAATGACTCCACTACAACCCGGATAAATGATTTTCGCTCGGATGTGAACCAACAATTCTCATATCTTTATTCTCACCTGCATATCCCACCATATGACCCAAACAACCCAGCTGCACCTCCTCCTCATTACACAGAACCTCCACTGCAACAACAATTTCCCAACCAGGGCTCATGGTCTAACAACCATCCAGACATTCATCACCCCTAATGTTCTGGCTGCTATTGTTTTTTGTCTGTTATGTTGTTATCTTTCAGTGTTTATTTTTGTTCAATGGGTGTAACTCTTAAACAATGTTTGTTAATGCTTTAATTCTATCATTTGTTTAAAATATTGCTCGATTATTATTTTCTTGAAGCATCTTTCCCTTATTTTTGATAATGTCAAAGGGGGAGAAAGATGTATGGTACTTTATGCGTGTATCTTCCATGTCTTATTTTTCAAGGTACTCTCCATTCAAGATGAAGAATTGTAAGGATTACAACCCTCTCCTACATAGGGGGAGTTTTGCATCTCAGGGGGAGAAGCTCTTCCAGAAAGTACTTCGCGTAAAGAAAGATTGTTTGTCATCATCAAAAAGGGGGAGAATGTGAAATCAAGCTTCTCAAATAAAGCTTTTATTTTGATGAAGACAAACCATGGCTTACAAAAGAAGGCAAAGACTTTGGTCAAGCATCTAAGCATCTAAGGATAATATCTTCAATCAAAGCTCTCTACAACTTTAAAGGTATAATAATATTATCCACTTTGATCTTAAGATATAGATGCTCAAAAATGAAAAAGAAATAGTTTAAGAATCATTCTCAAGCTTTGCAAAGATTAATTTTCACTTTTCATATGCATGCAATCCATTTACATTTTTGTGCAATCGATTGCACTCTTCAAAAATTACAAATCTTTTGCTTATGTTTCTTGATGCAACCGATTACATAGTTTGTGCAATCGATTGCACACTTAAAATTTTCAAAACATTTGATTTTATCTTAGCATGCAATCGATTACATAGTTTGTGCAATCGATTGCACTCAGTTAAATTTTGCTACTGACTTAGCCTGCAATCGACTACATTGTTTGTGCAATCGATTGCACTCTTAAAATTTTGAAAATATAGCTGTTGAAAATCTTGTGCAATCGATTACACTAAAGGTGCAATCGATTACACAATGCACAAATTTGAAAAATTACAGCTTTGTTCATGCCTTTTGATCATGCCTTTTCATTACATCTTTTCACTCAAACTTGGAATTTGTTCATGATACATTTCCAGATCTTCATGATGTTTCAAAAGGGTGTTATGAACATATAAATATCCAATTTCAAATTTATATCTAAAACTTTCTTTCATAATATTTTTCTGAACTTTAAAAATACAAACTCAAGCATTCTTCATTTTCATGCATAAGTTTTCTGCATTTATTTTCATACTTTAAAACAGAAAACTTTGAGCAAATATATCTTGAGTCTTTGTACAATATTATTATTGAAAGAAGAAGATTATACATTGTCAAAATCACTCTTAAGTGATCAATATACTCTACTCACTCAAACTCACAAATTGTTTTTACTTACTTATTTTCCAGGATTGTTGGAATTAAGTTTAAGTGTTTTTATTGAAATCTTGTCTTTCCAAGTTGTTGGATACAAGTATAGTTACATTGAGAGGATTGTTCTCATAGGTAACTTAGTGAAAATCCAAGAGGATTGTTCTTGGTCCAAGAGGATTGTTCTTAGTTTGGTTGGTAGTGCTTATGTAAGTTTGCCACAATAAGGAAATCTCATTCACGTTGAAAGGGGACTGGAGTACTCTCGGACTGTGAGGGGAACCAGGATATATCGCCTGTGTCTCTTTATTTTTCTGCATCTTCAAGCTTTCCTAAACTCACTTATAACCAGAAAAATAAGAACCATCATCACTAAAAACCATAATTTTTAAAAGTACCTAATTCACCCCCCCCCCCCCCCTCTTAGGCGCACTTCGTACTTACACTAAGAGAACTGCTTTTCCCTCCTTTCTTCAGATTCAAAATCACTTGTTGCTGATATGAGGTTTCCTTCTATTCGAAGGCCCTGGAACCCTTTCAGTTGAAGGATGTAATAACCTTCTGGTCAGAGATTCATTTTAACTTATAAATTTCTCTAAGTATTTTTCCAATCTGTCGAAGTATTTCCAGCTTAGATTTGTTAAATCTATTTTTGGCCCATAAGGCCAATTTGTTGTGGGTGTCGAATTTAGAAGCTAATAAAAGTCCAAGACTACCAGAAATGTGATCAAAACTTCAGACATCGAAGTGCACTAGACTAACCCTATGGGCAAATAGGCTTCCACATATGAAAAGTCATGCGCGATCGAGAAAATAATTCCTGGCATTTCTACAACACTTACTACCATATGGACGTGGACATAGTCAGAAAGTACTATGCATGAAAAAACACCCGCTAGGTTGACATACCTAGGCAAAATAAGGGCATCATGGGGAACCAAAAGGTTCGGGAAAAAATTAAGGATATATACAAAAGATTGTACACCCGGAAAGTCGAAAGCCTGAAAAGGCGGCTTGGGCAAAAAAGGGTATCCCGTTGGACTGAAAATCTGGAAAAAAAATGGTTCAGGCAAAAGTTAGGGATTAAAGTGTACGACTATATCCTGTTATCTCATTATTTTGTCTAATAGTAAAAGATTTGTCACTCTGATCAACGTTTACTAAGGACTCTAGGAGAAGATAGAGTTCAAGTTGTTCACAAATCCACACAAGGACAAATTCATGGATATCCCCACAGAATCACTTCAAAAGGATTATCCCCACAGAGTTGAATTCATCCAATCTCCATCCGAAGTTCCAATCTCCTGAAAATCCTGTCCCCAACTGAGTGTGGTCTTAACTAGAAAATGAACCTTGCATGAAAGAATTCATATTCCCAGTAAGGTTTCAAAAATATTCTTCTCAACAGGGTTTATTTCCCCAACAAACTCCAGACTCCCCAACACGAGTCTTTTTCTCAAACTATTACAAATCAACGGACAAAACCCCTTGTCCCCAACAGAGTTGATATTATCCCCAGTAAATTTCTGCGAAGCCTGGAATCCAACCAGATAACACTTAACTTCATCCTAAGTTGGTGAGAAGCCTGGAATCCAACCAGATAATAGTTAACTTCATCCTAAGTTGCTGCGAAGCCTAGAATCCGACCAGATAACAGTTAACTTCATCCTAAGTTGCTGCGAAGCCTGGAATTTGACAAGATAACAGCTAACTTCATCCTAAGTTGATTCGAAGCCTGGAATACTACCGTATAACAATTAACTTCATCCTAAGTTGCTGCGAAGCCTGGAATCTGACCAGATAACAGTTGACTTCATCCTAAGTTGCTGCGAAGCCTGGAATCCGACCAGATAACAGTTAACTTCATCCTAAGTTGTTGCGAAGCCTGGATACCTACCAGATAACAACTAACTTCATCCTAAGTTGCTGCGAAGCCTGGAATCCGACTAGATAATAGTTAACTTCATCCTAAGTTGATGTGAAGCCTGGAATCCGATCAAATAATAGTTTAACTTCTTCAATCATTGCGAAGCCTAGAACCCGACCAGATAACAGTTAACTTCATCCTTCCAGAAAGTTGCTGCAAAGCTTGGATTTCGACCAGATACCAGTCAACCATGCTCTCTAAGACGAAAGTTTAACCTTCTCTTTTATCCCCAGTCAGGGTAAATAAGAATTAAATTCCCCAGTAGAGCGATGGACAACTAAAGATCCTTAACCCTACTTCCCAAGCAAAAATCAACAATCCCCACAGAGTTTCTTCAAACAGAAAAAATGAATTCCCAACGGAAGCGTTCTAAACAAGGTTGAAGATACACATACTCTTCATTTCCAACGGTAGTCCAGGATTTAGCTTCCCAAAATTCCTCAACACTTGTCAAGGATTTATTTTTCCAGACAAGGATACACTGCAATAACATTTCACATTCATACATCATAGCACACATGGCAAATGCATATAGGATAGTCTCATTTATTTTGAGAACATTATTACGCCATGCATACATATGCATGCAACTAACCCTCTTCCTTGCAGGAAAAGTCAATCAACAAAATAAAAGACCTCTTCTAGTTTATATTTACTTCTTCCAGTTAAAGACAAACGAACAAAGACCTCTTCTGGTTTAGATTTATTTCTTCCAATTAAAGACAGACGAACAAAGACTTCTTCTGGTTAGATTTATTTCTTCCAGATTAAAGACATGCGAACAAAGACCTCTTCTGGTTTAGATTTATTTCTTCCAGTTAAAGACAGGCGAAGGATGGACCTCTTCTAGTTTAGATTTATTTCTTCCAGTTAAAGACAGGCGAATGACATGCCTCTCCTGGTTTAGATTTATTTCTTCCAGTTAAAGATATGCGAATGACAGACCTCTTCTAGTTTAGATTTATTTCTTCCAATTAAAGACAGTAGAATGACATACCTCTTCTGGTTAAGATTTATTTCTTCCAGTTATAGACAATCGAACAAAGACCTTTGTTAGTTCAGTTTAAATCGACCAATGATTTATCCTAATTCCGTTCTGGTAGACACTTTCTCTGGTTCAGTTAAATCGCTCTGAAGATTTATACTGATTCGTTATCTAGTTAAAGATTATTCAAGACCTCTGTTGGTTCAGTTTAAATCGACCAATGATTTATCCTGATTCCGTTCCGGTAGACACTTTCTCTGGTTCAGTTAAATCGCTCCTAAGATTAATGTTAATTTGTTATCCAGTTAAAGACAATTTCAGACCTCTGTTGGTTCAGTTTTAATCAACCAATGATTTATCCTAATTCTGTTCTGGTAGACACTTTCTCTGGTTCAGTCAAATCGATCCTAAGATTTTCTGATTCTTATCCAGATAAAGACAAATACAGACATTTGTTGCTTCAGTATAAATCGATCAAATATTTATTATGATACTTCTTCCAATCTCTATCAAAAACTACTTTGGATGGCATCTATAAGCCTATCACAGATTCCTTCATTACCTATTGAAGTAGTAGTCGCATAAAAATCAAGTCAAGCATTAGACTTACCAACAGTCACTTCGGAACGACTCTGATGTAGCTTTAGATTTGGTCTCATCCCACATCTAATGTTCTTCTTGATGTTTCTGATTGTTTTTTCCAGAGATTTGCTTGCCTCATTCAATGCCATTCTTGGATGTCGATTCTTGTCTTTCCAGGGTTTGTCCCTCATTCTCAAGTATTTCTGGTTACTCCTGGTCACCCTGACGGATATCCAGACTACCTTGTATTCCCTAGCGTGTCTTTCCACGTCATTTCTTTCAATCTACCATAAATCTTTCATTTCACATTTCTCCAAATAATGTCTTTGTTCTTTGCATTCATTCATAACATATGATATCATCTCATCGCATCAGGGACAAAATTCAGGTCTATTTTTATTTAATTACTTTCCGCCTATCTGGCTACAAGATAATTAAATAGAGGCAGTTGTTGCACTCTAAATTTCGCCCCTAAAAATTTCTTAGTCGCACTTTCATATCATATTTTGTTATTTGGTCACAATCATTAATAGATATCTTCATTCATCACATTTGCATCATTTATTCGTGTTTAAGTTGACCAAAAGTCAGTTTAAATCGAAGTTGGCATCATTTTGTAGTTGAAAAATACTCGATATTTTACTTCATGCATTTTTATCTCTTTACTCGTTTCTTGCATTGCTCCAAGTAGTTTATATGTCGATAATATTAATATTTTGGTTTTACAGACAGAATGTTAAAAACGATTCGACACTGTGCGAAAAGTTAGCGAGAAAAATATTTCAAGTTTTCACCTTTTACGGATCATTTTATGAATCTGCATTATGCGTAGATTATGAAGGTATGCTCGTTTCATTTTTTCGGTACAGTTCGAAGTCTCGTTTTTAACTGTAAACGTTTGTTCAGCCTGATACTTTTATTCTCATTTTATTTCAATTTTGACCATTTGAGTAATTTTTCTTTAATCTTTGAGTCAGATGGTTTATTTTAATGTATTCATTTCATTTTTTCAGATAGATTTTTGTCTATTTTTTTATCGTTTTTAGTCATTTTTGGGTCTCTATTTTTTTCCAGAAAAATTCAAAAAAAAAATATTTTAAATTGCATTAATTTTTGTACTTTCAGGTTTCTAAGTCATTTTTATTTTTAGAGATCCTTTTGGTCATAAAAATTTTCGATTGAATTAAGTTTTGTTTTGATTGGTTGATAGATATTGTGCAGGATTAAAGAAAAAAATGGCAAACGGAAATTGCAAAAGCAGAATGCAATTTTCCTCCTGATCTTGCTATTTAATAGCCTATTTCTTTTCTTTGTTCACACACAAAAAAACCCACAACACAACATAAACTCTCTCCTCTCTCTACACACTATAATACTCCTTCTATCTCCCTTTAATTCTTCAAAGCATATCTCTATCTCCAACCTCTCTTCAATCTAACAGCAACCCATTTCATCACCTTCCAACCTTCCACCCTCTTTTATTTTTTAATCCTCTTTAATTTATATTTCTATTTTTTATTTCTTTTCATTTTTTATTTTATTTTTATTTTTATTTTCTTTAATATAAATATATAAAAATATATTTTTCTAAATAAATTATATTAAAACTTTTTCATTTCATTTTCATTTTCATTTTTATTTTCTTATTTTCTTTTTCTATAGATAGAACATTAAAATACTTTTTTTAGCTATTTAAATTTCTTTTTTTAATCAATTTAATCTAGACTTAGTTTATTTTAATTCTATTTACTAATTTAATTAACTTAGAATTTAGGGATTTTAATTAATCTCTTTTTATTAAATTTAAATAGGTTAACTTTAGAATCTTTTCATAAATAAAAAGACCCTTAAAAAATTTGTTTTCTTAATTAATTTAATTCCTTTTCTCAAATTAATTTAGGTTTAGTTTTATTAAATCAACTTAGACTAATTATTTATTTTCTTTCTATTAATTTAGCTAATTAGTTTAAAACCTTTCCATGCAAAAACTCAAACAAAAACATTTTTCTTTTCTCACACATTATCTTCATATTCTTGTACATTTTATTTTGCAATATTCAATATGGTTGTAATAGTACATTAGGTTTTAATTGCTTTCATCCCCATTTGTAATTTGTACCCCCATCCCCCAAAATGATGTAATAACATAGAATTTTAAATTTCTGCAATTTATCGCTTTCAATATTATTGCTAGTAATTAGGGTTTGTATGACAAGACTTAAAATCAACAAGTAGATAACCCTAAATTCAAGACAAGAATGCATGAAATTAAAACACTTTGCACACTTGCACCTCTAGGGTTAACCTCACTTGTTGCCTTGAGAATAAACAGTCATGTCCCTCGAATATGGGACACTTTAGCAAAGACCCTCGATAAAAAGATCGTGGTCCCTTGATGACCCTTTTATGTTTCCTTCGGTAAAACGATCTTAGACCATTACGAAAATTGCTAAAGCGTCTCATAAGTTGCCTTCTATGACTGTATGATGACCTGTGACTGTCCCTTCACATCCAATGATGAGGCTTCTTACCAATCAATGGTAAGACAACAATATCTAAAGGAGGAGGAAATGAACAAAGATGTTTTGAGTATGTAGAACTTTCATAGTTGCTTGCTCATAACATTTTCAAAACAACATCTTTCAAACATACCAACACTTTTCCATGAAATATTTTCAAAAGTCAACACTTTGTATACATTTTTATAAAGACGAGAATCATTACAAAGTTCGCCTAAACAAAGGCACTTTTCAAAAATACTTTCAAACTATCACAAACACATTTCAAACAAATCATTTTAAAAGTGAACTAGCAACTAAGATCATGTAGATAACTACGGACGAAAAGGGTGCTAACACCTTCCCTTTTCATAACCTACCCCCTGAACTCAAGAAAATTCTCAAAAGGGATTTTCTATTCTTTTCACCCTTTCCTTTATTGGATAAAAGAAAAGTCGGTGGCGGCTCTTGCTATCTACAACAATTGCAATCAAATGCAAAACACTCAAGTCAGTTCTCCCACCATATTATAATGGGCAACAAACCGTTCAAAAAAATACCAGAAGGAATCTTACTCAAGTGTTTGGGAGAAAGTGAATCCTACTTGGCACTATCAAATATGCACAGTGGGGCATGTTGGCACATCAAGCAGGTCACAAGATGAAGTGGATTTTGTTTCGATATTGCATGTATTGGCCCATTATGCTCAAAGATTATATTGAATTTTCCAAGGGATGTCAAGAATGCAAAATCCATGCAGGCATTGAACATGCTCTTGCAAGCAAACTGCATGCTATAATAAAGCCATGACCCAATAGGGGTTGGGCACTAGACTTGGTTGGAGAAATTCGACCAGCCTCATCCAAAGGTCAAAGGTACATTCTAGTAGGAATCGATTACTTTACAAAGTGGATTGAAGCAATACCATTGGTGAACGTGAATCAAGAAACTATCATTGATTTTATCCAAAGACAAATCATTTATAGATTTGGAATCCCATAAAATATCACAACTGATCAGGGATCAGTTTTCATTGGTCGAAATATGCAGGAGTTTGCTAAAGAAATCAGATTTAAATTACTAACATCTACACTGTATTATGCACAGGAAAATGCATAAGTCGAAGCTGCAAACAAAGTAATTATTGGCTTAATAAAAAGACATATGGGAAGAAATATAAATAATTGGAACAAGACTTTGGAGAAAGCTTTGTGGGCTTGTCAAATGTCTCCCAAGGAATCAACTAACACTATGCCTTTTCGACTGACTTTTGGGCATGATGCAATTTTGCCAGTAGAAAATTACTTGCAGTCAGTAAGAATTCAAAGGCAAAACGAAATCCCCTAACTATTATTGGGGAATGATGATGAATGAATTAGTCTACTTGGACAAAGAAAGGTTGCTTGCCTTAGAGATCCTAAGGAGATAAAAGGAAAGAGTAGCTAAAGCCTTAAAAAAAAGAGTTAGGGGCAAAGTTTTTTCAATCGATGAATTATTTTGGAAGGTAATACTACCAATGGATCGAAAAAACAAGATATTGGTAAAACGGTCCCCACATTAGGAAGGACCATTTCGAGTCATTCAAGCATTTTCAAATAATGCCTAAGAAATAGAAGAGTTGGAAGAGGATAAAAGGATCCTGAAGATAAATGGTAAATACTTAAAGAAATTTAAGCCTATACTTCAGGAAATAAAGATTGCTATAGAGTAGTAAATCGAAAGGCAAAAAGTAAGTATGGTGTTTGTAATATGTTGGGAGAACTGACTTGGGATGTTTTGCATTTGATCGCAATTTTTGCGGTTAGCAAGAGTTTCCACCGACTTTTCTTTTATCGAAAAGGAAAGGTGGAAAAGAACAGGAAAGACCTTTGAGATTATTTCTTGGGTTCGGGGGGTAGATTATGAAAAGGTAAGGTGTTAGAACCCTTTTCATCCATAATTATCTATGGGCTCTTAGTTGCTTGCTAGATCACTTTCTTTGTTTGTAAATGTGCTTTGTTTGAAAATGTGCTTTGTGGTGGTTTTTGAAAGTATTTTGAAAAAGGCGCCTTTATTTAGGCGAACTTTGTAATGATTCTCATTTCGGCGAGAATGTATACAAAGTGTTGGACTTTTGAAAATATTTCATGTAAAAATATTGGTGTATTTGAAAAGATGTTTGTTTTTGAAAGTGTTTAGTGTGTTTTTGTTTTTGAAAGTGAGAAAGGATGTTTATTTTGAAAGTGAGCAAGCAACTAAGAACGTTTCTGCCTACTCAAAAGTCTTTTGTTCATTTCTCCTTTCCTTTGATATTGTTATCTTACCATTGATTGGTAAGAAGCCTTATCTTTGGATATAAAGGGACGGGCGTGGGTCATCGTATAGTCATGATAGAAATGTTGTGAGATATCTTAGCATTTCTCTTTGAGGGACTAAGATCATTTGAAAGGCAACATTTATAGCATCATCGAGGGACTATGATCTTATATTTTTTGATTTGTTTGTGCTAAGACATCCCACATGCATAATATGACCATTTTTTAGGAAACAAGTGGAGTTAACCCTAGAGGTGAAAGTGTGCAAGTGTTTATTTTTCATGCATTATTTTGTCTTGGATTAGGTTTGTCTAAGATTCATTTTTTTATCTTGCCATACACACCCTAGTTACTAGTATTTATACTTAAAAGCGGTAAATTGCAGAAAATAAAAATCCTACACTATTACATCATTAGGGGGTGGGGGTACAATTTACAAGTGGGTATGAAATATGAGCTTAAATATTACAATCATATTGAATAGCCATGAATAAAATATGTGAAACACGTAAAAATAGAGGAAAAGGAAGGAAAATTGCATTTTTGAACACTATGTGTCGACACATGCTCTTTTGCATCGACACACAACCTTCCCTTGACCCTGTATTGCCAAATCAAAACAGCATGAGTCGATGCATAATGGTATGTGTTGACTCATACCCTGCAAGTGTCGACTCATACGTGCTTTGTGTCAACTCATACACCCTTTTTTCCTTCTATTTTGAGCCTGTACATCAGTATGTGTTGACGCATAAGGCTTTGTGTTGACTCATGCTGTAATTTTTTCACTCCAATATTGTTCTACTGTATACATGGGTTAGTTCTCAACACATGATTGAAAAAAATGGAATACAAATAAAGGGTTAGCTTCAAGGTCAATGGTTACTACATTTTATTATCAAAAATGAATCACTAATGATGCTTGAAATGAAGGGTTAAAGTCAAGAAGACTTACCTTGAAGCTGGAATTTATGCTTTGAGCTTGAGTTGTTGTCTTGACTGTTCTTGAACTTGGAAAAAACGAGGTGTTACAGAAGTTATTCTTGAGTTTGAACAACCTCTATATGATGTATGTGGAGTTTTTGGATAGTTTGTTTGGGCAGAGCTTGTAAAGTATGAGAGGTTCAAAGGTTTGGACTTCAAAACTCAAGAGTGAAAGCTTTGTGGACTATTATGGCTTTTGTGAATATGATATTTTGAGGGTTTATCAACAAAACTTTTGGATTTTCTCTCTATTTTTCTGACCTCTTTCTCTTGCAATTGGCCTCTCTATTTATAGATAAGGTTTGAGACTTGAAACAACTCAGAATTTGAATTTACATGTTTAAGCTCAACATGTGATTTTTTTTTGACAAAACAAGTTTCCATACCTTTGTACTTGGTTCATAAAGTTGTTAACCCCTTTAAACACAAATCTCTAACTTTTTGGATGGAGTGTACTCAAAGAAAACAAGTTAGGAGCTCAAGAAGCGGACTTTGTGCATAAAGCTTGCTTTACAAGAATGGATATGTTACTTTCTCCCCAAAATGGAAAATTGGTTTGAACAAAGCTTGAAGCACTTGGATAAGGGCATAATCAGTTGTTTAAACCATTAATTATGGAGTGACAAACAAGTTTTAAACCTGAAAAGTGAAGATTATGCAGCATGGCTATGGATTGGATCAAATATTCATCATGAAAATGACTTGAAAAGCAAGTTTGAAACCCTAACTTATTGCCTTCGATTCACTTAGCTCAAGTATAATCTCAATGAGTTCTTGGATATTTTGGAAATCTTGTAACATCCCTTACAACCTTCATGTTGGACATTTTTCAATATTCAATTTGGAACTAGGTGAAAAGTTTCCATGAAGTTAGGTCAAAATCCTGACTAACTAGGGCAAAATTTTCACTAAGTCTTTTTAGTTTCATGGACATGTCTTCATAAATTCATAACTTGAAATCCAAGAATTTCTAGAAAAATTTTTGCCCTACAATGTTTTAGATATCATTGAGATATACAACTTTCATGTTGGGAGTTTTCCTTGAATCATCTTGCATCATGGTGGAAATTTGGCACAAAGTTATGAAAAAATGTTAATTTTCTAACACTTAGAAAAAATTTTAAGTCTTAGAATTTTGACTTTTCAAAGATAACTTTGACTTTTCTATTTCTTGATGAAAATTTTTCATATTTTGAGATGTCTTGATGAAATGTGATTTTTGAAACTTGATTTTGATCAAAAAGTCAAAGTTTGACTTTTCAGTGTATAGTTGACTTTTCATCAGTTGACTGAAATTCATCTATCAATCCAATGATCTTGAGAGGTGATTTAAACTATGCAATTAGGTCAAGATGGTGCATTTTAATCCTTTAGATCATGTCTTAAACCAATAAGTCATTTGTTAGGTCAAAAGTCAAAAATTGAACCTCCTCAGTCAAAACCCTAATTTTGACCATTTTGCCCTTTTGATGATCTGATCAAATTTCTTGAGGAATTGTGATACAAACTTGATCAATTAATATATATGAGTTCATGATGTTGATATGGATAAAAAATTATGAAGTTTGATTGTAGGTTGACCATAGTTGACTCATTATCCAATACAATTGATTTTAGGTCATCTGATCAACTGACTGAGCAAAAATCGATCGAAAGCTTGAAACTTGACATGAGCAATCTTGGGGATCATAAATGATACATGAAAGTAAATTGAGGCCTTGAAAGTCCAATTATCCTTGTGAAAACTCAAACCCTAATTTTGAGTTTTCAGTGTTGAGGAAGTGTCTTGAGTTGATCAAACCTTATATAGTCTTGAACCAATGGGGATCTTATGAGAGATTTATTGAGAAATGAGAGGGAAAATTTTAGGGTACAACAGCTGCCCCTGTTCAATCTTCTTAAACCTGAAGAGTTAGATTGGTGGATCCGTCATTCGTGACTTGAAGGTGAAAGATGATTGAACACTAAAGTCCCCAGAAATTTGCACTCGAAGATGTATTGGGAATGGGCTTATAGATTCCATTTGGAGGAATGATGGTAAATACTGGAAGAAGTAACATCACAAATCTTTGGTCGATTTATACTAAAACTTGATGTTTTACCTGTGGGAAAAAGGGTTAGTTAAATTCATATGTATGCACGGTGTTCTCAAGATGAATGAGACTGTGCTAAATGCATTTTGTATGTATATGCTATGATGTATGAATGTGGGGTGCATATTTGTCCGGGAAAGTAAATCCCTGGCTACTGCTGAGGAGTTATGGGAAGCTGAATCCCGGATTACTTTTGGGGATGAAGAATATACATATCTTCAAAGTTGTTAAAAGAATGCCTCCGCCGTGGATTATATCTTGAATGTTAGCTGTTATCTGGTCGGATCCAGGCTTCACAACAACTTGTTGAGGATGAGAAACTCAGCTGCTATTTGGCTGGGTTCCAGGCTTCACAGTAACTTACTGGGGAAGAATATATTAATTGTTATCTGGTCGGATTCTAGGCTTCATAGAACATTTCTTGATGTTGAACTGTTATCTGGTCGGATCCAGGCTTCGTAGATTTTTGATGTGGATGAAATTAATTGTTATCTGGTCGGGTCTAGGCTTCACAATAACTTGTCTTAAGAGATAGAGTTGAACTGATATCTGGTAGGGTTCGGGTTTCACAATAATTTGCTTGAAAAGACGAATTTGAACTGATATCTGGTCGGATCCAGGATTCACAGTAACTTGTTGGGGTAGAGGCAAACTCTACTGGGAAAAAGAAGTTAAACCCTTGTCCGGTTGAGTCTGGGTTCTTCAATATATTGAATAGTTAAATTATTATCTGGCCGGGTCCAGGCTTCATAGTGTCTTGAAAAGTTAACTATTATCTGGTCGGGTCCAAGCTTCACAGTAACTTGCTTGGAACTAGTTGTTATCTGGTCGGATTCCAGGCTTCACAATGAATTTCTGAGGGAATAAAGTTAATTTCTATCTGGTCAGATCCAGGCTTCACAGTAACTTGTTGGGGTAGAGGCAAACTCTACTGGGGAAAAGAAGTTAATCCCTTGTCTGGTTGAGTCCAGGTTTTTCAATATCTCGAAGAGTTAAACTATTATCTGGTCAGATCCAGGCTTTATAGTGTCTTGAGAAATTATATATTATCTGGTCGGGTCCAGGCTTCATAGTATTTGAATATTTTCACTATTATCTGGTCGGGTCCAGGTTTCATAGTAACTAAAAATTGTACTATTATCTGGTCGGGGCCAGGCTTCATAGTATTTTGAACGAATGAAGTTGGATGTTATCTGGTCGAGTCCAGGTTTCACAACAACTTACTGAAGTTAAAACTGTTATCTGGTCGGATTCCAGGCTTCACAATAATTTTTGGAGATAGAAAAGACTTTGTTGGTGACTTCACTGGGGATTAGGGGTTGTGGCCCTCTGATTTGTAATAGTCTGAAAGGCAAACTCAAGCTGGAGAGGATAGACTATACCGGGTAATTTTTTTGTTTGTTATTTGGTGTATGTTGTTTGTTGTTTGTTGTTTATTAGGGAAATAAACCCTACTGGGGAAATAAACCATGTTGGGGAAATAAACCCTGTTGAGGAATACTTGATGAACTGTTGACGAGGTGGGTTCTTTTAGGACCAACTTAGTTGGGGAGAGAGTTTTCAAGAGATTGAGACTCTGGCTGGGGATCAACCTATGCAAAGAGACTTTGTGGGTAACTCTGTTGGGGAAAGGTTTATTATAGTCGGTCTTGTGGGGATAATGCTAATGAAATAACTCTGTGGGGATATTCCATATACATTAAAGAGATGCTTGCTGCTGCTTAGAAGGACACATGTGCCAAATAGTTTTAATCATGTTCACATGCATATGTTCGTTCAATTTTAGTCATTGGACATCTTTGCATTCAAAACAAAAAACATAAAGTTTGCACTTCAAAGTATATTTGTATTGATATTTTATCCATGAATGTGAATTTTTGTACAAACAGACGGAGATCCTAGTAAGAGGAAATTGTCGAAAGGAAAACAAAAATTGAAAACAAAGATAATAGCCATGTGGAAATGATCTCATTGTGTTCCAACTCTACTATTGCCCCGATGCCTTCGAATGCCCCTTGCTATTAACAGAAGTTGATTGGATTGATCTTTGACCGTTTGAACTCAGATCTTGGTAATAAAGTCGACTGTGGTGATTCCACGGGACATAGTCGTACGCTTTTAATCCTTAAATTTTGCCTGGACCGCCCTTTCGGGTTTTCAGCCCACTAGGATACCCATTTTTTCCCAAGTTTCCCTTTCGGGTTTTCAACTCGTCGGGTGTACAATCTTTTGCATATATCCCTAATTTTTTCCCAAACCTTTTGGTTTGTCGGGATGCCCTTATCTTGCCTAGGTGTGTCAACCTAGCGGGTCTCTTATGCATAGTATTTTTTAACTATGTTCGCGTTCACAGGATGTGGGAAATCTTCACCGTCCATGGTAGTCAGCATCATGGCACCACCAGAGAATACTCTCTTGACAACAAATGGCCCTTCGTAGGTGGTAGTCCATTTGCCCCTGGGGTCGCCTTGCAAAATAATGATGTGTTTTATCACCAAGTCACCAGCTTGATATACTCGGGGCTTGATCTTTTTGTTGAAAGCCTTAATCATGCATTTTTGGTACATCTGACCATGACAAACGGCATCTAGTTGCTTTTCATCAATCAAGTTCAATTGATTTATTGTTGTCTGAATCCACTCGTCTTCGCCTAGGCCTGCTTCATTCATAATCCTTAGTGAGGGAATCTGAACTTCCACTGGCAAAACAGCTTCCATGCCATAGACCAAAGAAAAGGGAGTTGCCTCAGTTGATGTCCGATTTAAAGTACGGTAGCCATGAAGAGAAAACGGTAGCATCTCATGCCAGTCCTTGTAGGTTACTACCATCTTCTACACAATCTTCTTAATGTTTTTGTTGGCCACTTCCACTGCGCCATTCATTTTAGGTCTATAAGGAGAAGAATTGTGATGATTGATTTTGAATTGAGTGCAAAGTTCTGTAATCATAGCATTGTTGAGGTTAGTCCCATTGTCGGTGATGATCCTTTCGGGGATACCATAGCCGCATATGAGGTTATGTTTGATGAATCTGGCTACCATGTTCTTGGTGACTGAGGCAAATGAGGCGGCTTCGACCCATTTGGTGAAATAATCGATAGCAACAAGAATGAAGTGATGTCCATTGGAAGCAGTGGGTTTGATTTCTCCAATCATGTCAATTCCCCACATTGCAAATGGCCACGGAGCGTTCATGACGTTTAGAGGGATAGGAGGCACACGGACCTTGTCAGCATGGATTTGGCATTTGTGGCAAGTTCTTGAATGTTGATGGCAATCAGTCTCTATTGTTGACCAATAGTATCCAGCTCTCAGGATTTTCTTGGCCATAGTATGTCCTCTAGAGTGAGTCCCAAAGATACCATCGTGCATGTCTTCCATAATTTCCTCTGTCTCCTTCTTGTCCACACATCGGAGTAGAGTAGAGTCATGGTTGCGTTTGTACAAGATTATGTTACTTAGGAAGAATTTGGCGGAGAATCTTCGTAAGAACTTTTTGTCATTGATGGATTCTCCTTCAGGGTACTCTTGTGCT
The DNA here is from genome assembly GCA_948472305.1 of Vicia faba. Classification (NCBI taxonomy): domain Eukaryota; kingdom Viridiplantae; phylum Streptophyta; class Magnoliopsida; order Fabales; family Fabaceae; genus Vicia; species Vicia faba. The sequence goes on from OX451735.1 coordinate 982,830,606, forward strand.
TCAAGGTATCTCTTCACCTCATGGTACCATAGCTTTTATGTGTCAGTGTCGAGCTCATAGTAGTGTGCAGGTTCGTCGAATATCTTAATTGTAATCATAAGAGCTTCATTGTCCCATTTGACCTTGAACATAGAAGACATGGTGGCTAAATCATCGGCTAACTGATTTTCTTCCCTAGGGAAGTGTTCAAAGGTGATCTCTTCAAAGTAAGGAATCAAAGATAGCACAAGTTCCTTGTAAGGGATGAGATTAGGGTTCTTAGTGTCCCAATCTCCTTTTACTTGGATAATCACTAGAGCGGAATCCCCAAACACAATCAAATGCTTGATCCTCAAATCAATGGCAGCCTTCAGACCCAAAATGCATGCTTCGTACTCAGCCATGTTGTTTTTACAGTCAAAGCATAGTATGGCAGTGAAAGGAGTGTGGAAACCTTCAGGGGATATGATCACAACACCAATTTCATTACCCAAAAAGTTGGAAGCCCCATCGAAGACCATAGTCCATTGGGATCCTTGTTCAGGTCTGTCATACGGTCCAGGTTTCACGCAGTCGTTCACTAGCATGATATTCTCATCCGGGAAGTCAAAGTTCATAGACTGATAATCATCAACAGTTTAATGGGCCAAATGATCTGCTAATACACTTCCTTTTATGGCCTTTTACATTGTGTATTGAATGTCTTATTCAGTCAAGATCATTTTCCATCTAGCTATTCGTCAGAAAAGAGCGGGTTTCTCGAAGATGTACTTGATAGGGTCCATCTTAGAAATCAGTAAAGTGGTATGAGTCAACATATACTATCTTAGCCGGCGATCAGCCCATGCCAGAGCGCATCAAGTTTTCTCGAGTAGTGAATATCTAGTTTCATAGTCGGTAAACTTTTTGCTCAGGTAGTAAATAACATTCTCTTTTCGGCCAGACTCGTCATGTTAGCCCAAAACACACCCCATAGAATCATCGAGTACTGTCAAGTACATGATCAAGGGTCTTCCTTCAACTAGAGGCATGAGAATAGGAGGTTCTTGTAGATACTCTTTGATTTTGTCGAAGGCATCTTGGCATTCATCATTCCATCTAACTACTTGATCTTTCTTCAAGAGTTTGAAGATTGGCTCACAAGTAGCAGTTAAGTGAGATATGAAGCGGGCGATGTAGTTAAGACGACCCAAGAATCCTCTAACCTCCTTTTCAGAGTGGGGGACTGGCATTTCTTAGATGGCCTTTACCTTGGCAGGATCGACTTCGATGCCTTTACCACTGACAACAAAACCTAGAAGCTTTCCAGATCGTACTCTGAATGTGCACTTATTAGGGTTCAACCTTAACTTGTACTTTCTCAGCCTCTCGAATAGCTTGTATAGGTGATTGAGATGCTCTTATTCAGTTTGTGATCTTGCAATCATATCATCCACGTATACCTCTATCTCATAATGGATCATGTCATGAAACAAAGCTGCCATATCTCTTTGATATGTTGCCCTTGTATTCTTTAATCCGAACAACATGACCTTGTAACAAAAGGTGCCCCCATTGCGTAACAAAAGTGGTCTTCTCCATGTCTTCGGGAGCCATCCTAATTTAATTATAGTCGGAGAAACCATCCATGAAAGATAATACTTTATGCTGAGCAGTGTTATCGACCAAGACATCAATATGAGGTAGAGGGAAATCATCCTTGGGACTTGCCCTATTCAGATCCCTATAATCTACGCACATACGAACTTTTACACCTTTCTTTGGTACTGGAATCACATTTGCAACCCATTGGGGATAAGATGTCACGGCTAGGAATCTTATGTTAAATTGTTTCATCACTTCAGCTTTTATCTTTTCAGACGTGTCGGGCTTCATGCGATGAACTTTTTGTTTGACAGGAGGACAATCTTCCTTTGTCGGCAGACAATGAACTACAATGTCGGTATCCCCTGGAATATCTTCATACGACCAAGTAAACACTTCCACATAGTCATGCAACATCTGAACCAATCTACTTTTGACACTGCTTTCCAGGTTAGCGTCGATCTTGACCTTTTTCTTGTCTGTCTCGGTACCTAGGTTGATGACTTCAACTGACTCTTCGTGCGGCTGAATAGCTTTTTCCTCTTGTAATATAATTCTGGCTAGTTCTCCCGGTATTTCACAATCTTCCTCGCCTTCGTCTTCGGCTTGGTTAATTGGATGTTCGAAATCGTAGTATGCAATAGTAGAGTCATTGGCAATGAGATCCAAAATGGATGAGGACCTGCAAGTGTGTGTGTGTGGGGGGGGGGGGTGCATGTAAGATACATGGCTATTTTGAAAAACGTATTTGAAGAAAAAGAAAGATAATGAGCACAAATATTTGAATTCAAAAGTCTAATAATTTGTATTGAATGATTATATGATAAAATGAACATAAATAAAAACCCTTGACAAATGGACCATAGTGCCCCGGGCCAAGCACATGGCTTAAAAGTCATTGTTTAATATTACAGACAAAATGTTCTTGAATTAATAGAAAGCAATAAACAAGTAATTACTCCTCAATGAAGGATATGGGAACAAAGTCCTTTACGTGCCAATTGTTGAGCTTTGTTGCAGTAGGATATACCCATTCTTCAAATGCACACTCATCATCAGAATCCTCCACAGCGTTGACTTCATGGCTTCCAATACAGAGAGGGGGCTTTCCTGCATGAGCACGCCTCACTTATTTCTGAGCCTTGATAGTGAAACCCAAACCACATTTGTCTACTTTGAATGGGATCTTTGGGAGTTACCCCCAAGTATCGCAGTTTCCTTCTTCGACTGCAACACGAGCATCTTTAAATGAAACCATCTCTGGCACGACCTTAACAGTTTTGGACACATCAGAGGAAAATTTGGCAGTAGCAACCATTGGTGGGACAACTTCAAAAGCCTGACATGGGATTTCTATAAATTCTCCATCCATATCTACATATTTGAAAGAGTTGAGGTGGCTTACCATGAACTCCTCCTCACCACAGACATTGACAATTATTCCTTTGACCGGATACTTGAGCTTTTGATGAAGAGTTGACGAAATTTCCCCTGCTCCGTGGATCCAAGGGAGACCCAGCAAACAGGAGTAAGCAGGACGGATATCCATGATGCAGAAAGTAGATTTGAAAATTTGTGATCCCACCTTGATCGGGATATCCACCTCTCCATGAACTGTCCTTTTGGACCCATCTAAAGCCCTCACAATAATATCACTTGGTTTAAAAACTAGTCCTTCACAATCTAAATGGTCTAAAGCCCCCTTGGGTAGCATATTTAAAGAAGAGCCCGTGTCAACCAGAACATGTGCTAGGGTAGTCCCCTTACATTTAACAGAAACATGCAGAGCTTTATTATGGTTCTTTCCAAGTGGTGTTAGATCATCATCCAAGAACCCCAAACCATTATCGGTCGTCAAGCTTGTCACACAATTTTCGAACTGGTCAGTTGTGGTCTCATGAGGGACATGAGCCTTTTTCAAGAATTTGATTAATTCCTGAGCATGAGCATCAGAACAAAGTAGCAACGACAACATGGAAATCTTAGAAGGAGTTTTCCCCAACTGCTCCACTATCTTGAAATCACTCCTTTTTATAATTTTCAAGATCTCATCCATTTCTCGAGCGGAAGGTTCCCCATCAACAATGCGGATATCTCTGTCTCAACAGGCTCAACTACCTTCTCCTTTCCCCTTGGGTCAGCACTAGGCTTAGCAGTGGTGATATGGACAGGCGCCTTTGTAGCAATTGGTGGTGAGATGTTGGGTGAAAAGTTCTCCTAGTTCTGGTTACCTTACTAGAGCCAGTAATGTTACCAATGTCATCAGCTTTGCTTTCTTCAATCCAAGCATCTTGCTTTATTCCATGGTAAAACACCTCAGCACCATAGTTCCATGGCACCGCTTTGTTGGAAGAGTACGGAATTGGCCCGGGGGCGGTAATTATCAGAGGAGAAACAGTCAGTTCATTTGAAATCCTGATAGGACCCTTGGAGGAGATCCTAAGAAGCTTATTTGAGATCGTTATGATGGAGAGTTCTTAAATCTTATTGGTCAAACTTTTGGCGGACTGAGTCTTCTCAAATAGGATCTCATGGTTATTCATCAGGCGTTGAACGCCTTCCTTCAGCCATTTGCATTCATTGAGTTGTCTGGCACAACAATCACAATCCTTCAAATAGCCAGGGAAAATCCCGGCTTTCAACAGATTCTTTTTAATAATGGTTAACAGAGTAGTCAAGTCTTCGACGGAGGAAACAAAAATGGTGTCTTCAACAGCATTGACACCCTTGCCATGATTTGGAATAGGCCCGGTGATTACATTCGGAGTTGGAGGAGGATCAAATTCAATGGTCTTATTGTCTATTAAGTCTTGAATTTTATTCTTCAGTGCCCAGCATTGGTCAGTCTCATGCCCAGGACTATTCGAGTGATATGCATACTTGGTATTCAGATTATATTTAGGTGAAGTTGTATCTGGATTGGCCGGAGGATCACGCAGTGTCACCAAATTAGCCTTTAACAGGTGTAGTAAGGCTTGGGATAGCGACATGCCTATCCTTGTGAGTTGTCTTGGTGGAGCCTGAAACCGATGATGATTGGAGGATTGTCTTTGAACAGGAGTTAGATTGTAAATCTGAACAACATTAACAGACGAACGGTCATCCTTCTTGGTACAGGGCCTTTCCTCATACACATCATTCATTTCTTTCTTCCCGGTAAAAGGTTTTTTTACGGGATTGGAGGTTGAAGCAGATGCTATGGGAATCTTCCCGCTTTTGATACCACTTTCAACTCTTTCACCGGTTAAGATCGGCTCGGTGAAATCGGAAGAAGAACAACCAAGAAATAAGTTGAAAAATGGACCAGATAAAGTGCCCATAAACATGTCAATGTGCTCCTTGTCAATTAAAGGTGGTTGGACCCTACTGGAGAGATCCCTCCATTTTTGGGCGTACTCTTTGAACCCTTTATTCTTCCCTATTGTCATGTCTTGCAGTTGAACTCTTATCGGCGCCAGGTCGGCATTATACTGGTATTGGTGGTAGAAAGTGGTGGCTAAGTCTTCCCATGTATGGATATGGGAACCATCCAATTGGTAAAACCACTCTAGTTGCGTCCCAGCCAAGCTTTCTTGAAAGAAGTGAACCCAGAGTTTCTTGTCGGTGGTGTGCAGTTGAATTTTGCGCACATGAGACTTTAGGTGAAGCTTTGGGCAGGAAACCCCATCATACTTAGCGACTACTAGTATTTTGGATTTGTAGGGAATGACAACCCCAGATATTAAACCCAAATCATCAAAATCCAAACCGGGGACGGCTTGAATCTCAACGGCCTTCAGTCTGTCTACTAGCTGCTTGTACTTCACATCGGAAGGAGGATACTGCTAGTCAAAATAATCCCCATCATAGGACGCTTGATCATTGATACACCCAGCCTGGGTACTCCTTGCTTCTCCAATTTGATTCTCGTCTTCCTCAGACGAATCTTCCCCTACCGGTATCTGACGGATTGGCTCCTTGAATCTCTTACCCATATTGACTAGGGCTTTCCTCCTTGGTTTCTTTTTTGCTGCTAGCAATGCCATCAAATCTTGTTGCTCCTTGGCCAAGGTCAACAGAGTCTCTTGAAACTGGGAGTTTTGTGCTTGTAGGTCCTTCATTGTTTTCTCGATATCCATCTTACTGAAATAAACAGCAGAGAGATAAGGAAACCTGTCGTGGAAAACCTGTTATGTTATGATGCATGGAAGATGTGTATGAAAATGATTTCAAGGATTTATGAAATTTAAATTTGTATAGACAAAGAAAGAACAAATTCATTAATTAGTTCAAAATGATTACAACATGCCTCTTGGGCTTACAAAATAAATCTCTAAGATAAAAAGGTCGAACGCATCCTCTTCGGTGCAAGGTAGGCGTTCAAACTCCGCTCTTCATGTAGTTGCTTTGTAAGCTCCAAAACCCTTTTCTCACTCGTATAGCACTGAGCTTCGAAAGTGTCTCATTCTTCCTTTAGCTAAATCCGACCTTTTTGCAAGTCTTCAAGAGAAGTAGGCATGTTGGGATGGAGGACAATATACGGGACTTCTTCTTCAGCAACAGGCTCCATGATAACTGGTAGGATGAAGGGGTAAGGCATCATAAGTTTCTGAGCACGAGCTTGCACCCACCTAAGATAAGGTTCAAAGGGAATATAATTCTTGCGTCCCAGTGTCCCACTATCTGCTTTGTTTACCATCATCCAAGATCTCGCAAACCTTTGACAGTAACCTTAATCGTCTCTCTCGTAATCAAATACCACTCCTTGGATGATCATATCATGAGGACCATCTCTTCAGGCGTAACTAAACTATCGTAAGGCTAAGCAAGGGTTGTAAGTGATACCTCCCCTAATGCCAAGTAGAGGGACATTATGGAATTCCCCACAACAGTTAATGATAGAAGTATCCGCCGAGGATCTCGAACACTAATGGATATTAGAGTGGGTGAGGGACATCATCCTTTAAGACCATGTCAATCTTTGATTGTTCTTCAATGTTGATCGAGGTAAGTGCGAAGTAAACCACTTGGCAAGTAAGGGAATACAACACAAAAGAGTACCTATTTTCTTCATGGTGCGGGTATGGAAACAATGTAAGATGTCTCCCAGCAAGGTAGGTATAGGATCACGAGAGAGAAAGACTGTGATGGCATTCACATCTATGAATTGGTCCGAGTTGGAAAATAGAACCAAACCATAAATGAGAAGGGCTAAGACATCCTCAGAGGCTTGAAAATCCAAATCTTCCCAAAATAAACGAGCCATCTCCAATAAGAACTTGGCTAGGAACCCTTGAACTCCGCTTATTGTCTCCCAATTCGCTACAATGTAAGCTCTCTTCAGATGCAGGGCTTCGACAATGACTTCAGGTTTTGGAATCCCTTCTAAACTGGTGAATGGTGCTTGATCAAGCACGGGCACTCCTAATAGAAAAGAGAATTCTCACTCAAAGTCAATATGAAGATATCCCTTTGAAAGTGAAAAAACTATCTGTTTTTTTTTCTTTTCGCTTGTGTTTTGTTTACAAAAACATCCAATGATTCATTGTTGAACATATGCATTTGAACATAATTACTGTTTAAAAATAAACAAAATAAAAGACAATCATTGATGGCTTTAAGGGATAGGGAAATCTCTCTAAGTTTATCTCTATAAAGTTCCCCACAGTGAGCAATTTAATCCCCAACAAAATAGAGCTTCTAGTTATCAATCCCCAGTAGAAGTCGTCAAATTTCTCAAAATTCCCCAGATAGGATTTTTCAAGCAGTACACGACATTTCTCTTACAACAGAGTTTATTTCTCCAAGCAGAAATTCATCAACACTTAGACTTCACAACATGAAGACTTATACTCCATATTCCTCAGCAGCAGTCAGAGATTTATTTTCCCCAATCCAACAGCAACGCAATAGATTGGCGCACATGCGCATACATCGCATCCATATATCATAAACATTGATAACAAGAATGCATTATACTATGCATTTCATACAACATAAACATTGCATGTTAGCTAACATTTTTTTCAGGATCAGATTATTCAAATAGCTACCATTAACAATTTTCAAAAATTTCAGATACAGTTCAGATACGCTCCAGACACGGATGCCATTCTGATACTCATTCAGATTCAACTTTCAAGATACAGTCCAGATACGCTCCAGACACGGATGCCATTCTGATACTCATTCAGACGCAACTCTCAAGATACAGTTCAGATACGCTCCAGACACGGATGCCATTATGATACTCATTCAGATTCAACTCTCAGATACACTTTAGATACGCTCCAAACACGGATGCCATTCTGATAATCATTCAAAATCAGCTTCCAGATACAGTTCAGATACGCTCTAGACACGGACGCCATCCTAATACTCATTCTTTTAGCTTACAAATTACAATTCAACAATCACTCTTGGATGGAATTTACAAGCCCATCTCCAACAGCTTTCTATCACTCCTCCAAATGGCATCTTTAAGCCCATTCCCTCTACCATCACATCGTCGAGTGCAAATTTCTGGGCACTCAAGTGTCCAATCATCTTCCACCTTCGAGACACGAATGGAAAAACATGCCAATCTAACTCTCCAAGCTTAAGAAGATTGAACACGGGCAGCTGTTGTACCCCAAAGTTTTCCCTCTCATTTATCAATAATTTTCTCACAAGATCTCCCTTGACCCAAGACTGCACTAGGGTTTGATCGGCTCAAGACACCTCTTTAGGCACTGATGACCAAAATTAGGGTTTGAGTTTGCACAAGGATATTTGAGATTCCAATGCCCCATATGATTTTCATTGATCATTATGGACCCCCAAGATTACTCATGTCAAGTTTCAAGCTTTGAATCACACTTTTGATCAATCAATTGAGTAGTTGACCTAAAAATCAGTCGTATTGGGGAAAAAGTCAATTGTGGCCAATTCACAGTCAAACTTCATAATTTTTGGTCCAAATCAACATTTTAAACTCATGTGTATCATTTGATCAAGTTTGGACCACAACTCCACAAGAAATTTAATCAAATCTCCAAAAGGGCAAAATGATCAAAATTAGGGTTTTGACTAAGAAGGGGCAATTTTTGATTTTTGACCTAGAAAATGGTCAATTGATTTAAGGCATGATATAAAGAGTCCAATTTCATCATTTTTACCTAATGACATGGTTCAAAACATTTCAAGTCCATTGGATTGACAGATGAATTTTTTCAGTCAACTGATCAAAAGTCAACTGTATACTGAAAAGTCAAACTTTGACTTTTGGTCAAATTCAAGTGCCAAAGATCACAGTTCATCAAAACATGTCAAAATATGAAACTTATTCATCAAGAAATCAAAAAATCAAGATTTCATTTTGAAAAGTCAAAATTTCTAAACTTAGAAATTTTTCTAAGTGTTGGAAATTTCATGTTTTTCATAACTTTGAGCCAAATTTTCACCATGATGCAAGATTGTTCAAGAGAAACTTCCAACATGAAAGTTGTAGATCTCCATGAAATATACAAATTTGATTCACACAACTCCTTCCAAAAATGCTTGGAACTCAAGTCATGATTTTATGAACATAGGGTCATGAAACTAAACACTTAGTGAAAATTTGCCCTAATTTAGCCAAGATTTTGACCTAACTTCATGAAACTTTTTCACATAGTTCCAAGGGTAATCTTCTAAAGAAATTCCAATACGGGTTGTAGAGAACATTGCAAGCTTTCCAAAATGTCTAAGAACTCCTTGAGATCATTCTTGAGGAGGGAGAATCGAAGAGATGAAGTTAGGATTTTGTCACTTGAATTACAAGGCATTTTGTGATAAACAAGAATTCAATTTCAAACCTATGCTGCAAAATATTGTTTTGCAGGCCTCTAAACCTCAATATCTCTCCATAATCAGAAGATTACACTTGCTTTTGAGCTATTATCCACTTGATTCAAGCTTTATCCAAGTTGCATTTCCATTAATGGCACAAAGTAATATTGACATTCTAGTAAAGTGGCTTTGATCACAAAGTCAACTTCTCTTGAGCTTTGCATTTGTTCTTTCTGCACAAGCATCCTATACACAATCAGATAAGCATGTTTAAAGTTCCTAACCACTTTATATAGCCTTGTACCTTGTCTTGGAACAATGCTTGTCAAGCTTGCTTCAAAAACAAGCCAAAAAGCCATAACATGTGAACTTGTACTTCTGATCACCCAAACTCTCAAAAACCTTTTCCTATACATTCAGACACTATTATGCAACTTAGGACACGATTTTTGCAAGCCTGAAACTCTCTCAAATTCCCTCTAGCCAGAAATTGCACGCAAACTCCATTTTTGTGCAGGTTCTGACCTTGAACTTGTATCTTCTATTTCCCTCGTGCCTTCTTTGGCCTTTTAGTTCCTAAAGCTCCTATACATCAAATATAACTTGTCCTTGTCCCTGTTACACAACTGTAACACCATTTGCATCAAACTCCATAACCAAAAACAGAGCATTTCACGTTGACTTCTCCAAGTCATTTCAGCCACTCTCAACTCAAGCAAACCATTGCATTAGCTTCCTAGGACCTCAAGGAAGCTAACCTGATCATCACCATCACTTGAAACAAGCTCAAACTCCAAACATGATTTCCAGTTTTGAGGTAAGTTTTATCAACTTGGAACTCTTCATACAGGAATCATCAATAGTTTATTTGTGAATAAAACATGTAGATATCATTGCCCTGAAGCTAACCATGTCCTTAGTTTCCATTAATTTTTCTTGAGCTTAGAGAATTTTGAAACTGAAATTTCTGAAATTTTTAGGGTTCAGATTAGGGCTATTAAAATTCTTACTTATCTTTGATCTATAGTTTTAATACTTTACATTTCTAGAATCGGGAGAAAATTTGCTACAAGTTTCATGTTTACAGTTTTCATTTTTGATGAGAAATAAGCAAGTTACAGTTGGTTTGGCTGGAGGTTGAAGATGAAGTCTTCAGAACATGTTTTGCCTTACATATTTATTGTTTCATTTGTATTAACGGATGTATAACCACCCCAGTGGTAGAAGCGCGCGCATGTAACCTATGGGACCTGGGTTCGAGCCCTAGTGGTACCCTTTTCATTTTTTTTCATTTTTTACAATTTTGACTTTTCTGTTTGCAGGGCGCTGGGCCTCTTTGGGTCTGGCTTATTTTTTTATTTATTTTTGCTGACTAACCTCCCTACTTCCTCTTGGCACCCCCTGGCCAAAGTTTTATTATTTATTTATTTATTTCATTTTTCTTTTCTTAAATATATTTTCAAAATACTAAAAAAATCATAAAAATACAAAAAATGATATATTTATATTTTGACTTAGTTTATTTTATTTTTATCACAAAATTATTTTTATTAATTATACTTTTTTTTTACTTATTATCTTGTAAATATAAATAAATTTAGGTTATTAGTTATTTTCTTTCATACTAATTTAAATGCATTATTTTTTATATATAAAAAAAAAACTAAAAATATTTTATAATACTATAAATATTTTTAAGATGAAAATACCAAAATACTTTCCTTGAATTTATTTTCTTTTGGTTAATTAATAGAACTAGGTTTTCACTTAAAATCTTTTCTTAATAAATTCATACTTAATTAACTATTTTCTTTATTTAATTAGGTTAAGATAAAATCTTCTTTCATGAAAACCAAACAAAATTCATTTTCTTTATATTTTTGCATCCTTGTACATTTATTCATTTTTATACTTTGTATTTATTTAATCCCTTGTATATTCATACCAATTCAATATGGTTGTAATAGACTAATTAGGTTTAAATTTTTGCAATCCCCATTTACAAATTGTACACCCCCCTCCCCACAAATGTTGTAATAGCATAGTAACTTTAAATTTCGCAATTTATCGCTTTTATATAACATGCTAGTAATTAGGGTTTGTATGGAAAGACTAAAACCAATATGTAGAAAACCCTAATTCAAGACAAAAACAAGCATGATAACAATACACTTGCACACAAGCACCCCTAGGGTTATTCCACTTGGTTGCCTTATACAAAATGGCCATATTACGCATGTAAGGTATCTTAGCAAAAACAAGCAAATACAAGATCATAGTCCCTCGATGACGCTATCTAAGTTGCCTTATAAATGATCTTAGTCCCTCAAAAAGAATGCTAAGATACCTTGCAACATTTCTAATCATGGTTATACGATGACTCAACGCCCGTCCCATTTACATCCAAAGATAGGGTTTCTTACCAAATCAATGGTAAGACAACAATGTCAAAGGAAAAGAAAATGAACAAGAAAGACATTTGAGTAGGTAGATTTCTCCTAATTACTTGCTCCATTTCAAAACAAACATCCTTGATATTTTCAAAACAAACACCTACACTTTCAAAACATCTTACAAAACTTGAAAACATTTTCAAAAGATCAACATCTTTGTATACATTCTTACAAACAAGAATCATTACAAAGATTGTCTAAACAATGGCCTCTTTTATAAAATACTTTCAAAAAAACCACATCAAGCACAATTTCAAACAAAAAGCAAGTGATCTAGCAAGTAACTAAGAGCCCATGGAAAACCATGGATGAAGAGGGTACCAATACCTTCCCTTTTCATAATCTACCCCCCGAACTCAAGAAACAATCTCAAAGGTCTTTCCTGTGCTTTTTCACCTTTCCTTTTGGATAAATGAAAAGACAGTGGCGACTCTTGCTAACCGCAAAATTTGCGATCAAACTCAAAACCTTCAAGTCAGTTCTCCCACCGTATCACATATAGCATCATCGAGGGACTATGATCTTGTATTTTTTTATTTGTCTGTGCTAAGACATCCCACATGCATAATATGACCATTTTTTTAGGCAACAAGTGGAGTTAACCCTAGAGATGCAAGTGTGCAAGTGTTTATTTTTCATGCATTATTTTGTCTTGGATTAGGGTTGTCTAAGATTGATTTATTTATCTTGCCATACACACCCTTGTTACTAGCATTTATACTTGAAAGCGGTAAATTGCGGAAAATAAAAATCCTACACTATTACATCATTAGGGAAATGGGGGTACGATTTACAAGTGGGGATGAAATAAGAGCTTAAATATTACAACCATATTGAATAGACATGAAGAAAATATGTGAAACACGTAAAAACAGAGGAAAAGGAAGGAAAATTGCATTTTTGAACACTATGTGTCGACACATGCTCTTTTGCATCGACACATAACTTTCCCTTGCCTCTGTATTTCCAAATCAACTCAGTATGATTCGATGGATAATGGTATGTGTCGACTCATACCCTGCATGTGTCGACTCATACGTGCTTTGTGTTGACTCATACACCCTTTTTTCCTTTTGTTTTGAGCCTGTACAGCAGTATGTGTCACGCATAAGGCTTTGTGTTGACTCATGCTGTAATTTTTTCACTCCAACATTGTTTTACTGCATACATGGGTTAGTTCTCAACACATAATTGACAAAAATGGAAGACAAAAAAGGTTTAGCTTTAAGGGAAATGGTTACTATACATTTTATCTTCAAAAGTGAATCACTAATGATGCTTGAAATGAAGGGTTAAAGTCAAGAAGACTTACCTTGAAGCTGGAATTTATGCTTTGAGATTAAGTTGTTTCCTTGACTGTTCTTGAACTTAGAAAAAACATAGGTGTTACAGAAGTTTTCTTGAGTTTGAAAAACCTCTATATGATGTATGTCGAGTGTTTGGATAGTTTGTTTGGGCAGAGCTTGCAAAGTATGAGAGGTTCAAAGGTTTGGACTTCAAAACTCAAGAGTGAAAGCTTTGTGGACTGTTATGGCTTTTGTGAATACGAGATTTTGAGGGTTTATCAACAAACTTTTGGATTTTCTCTCTATTTTTCTGACCTCTTTCTCTTGCAATTGGCCTCTCTATTTATAGAGAAGGTTTAAGACTTGAAACAACTCAGAATTTGAATTTACATGTTTAAGCTCAACATGTGATTTTTTTGACAAAACAAGTTTCCATGCATTTGTACTTGGTTCATAGAGTTGTTAACCACTTTAAAAACAATACCTCTGACTTTGTGGATTGAGTGTACTCAAAGAAAACAAGTTAGGAGCTCAAGAAGCTGACTTTGTGCATAAAGCTTGCTTTACAAGAATGGATATGTTACTTTCTCCCTAAAATGGCAAATTAGTTTGGACAAAGCTTGAAGCACTTGGATAAGGGCATAATCAGCTATGTAAACCATTAATTATGGAGTGACAAACAAGTTTGAGACCTGCAAAGTGAAGATTATGCAGCATGGCTATGGATTGGATCAAATATTCATCATGAAAATGACTTGAAAAGCAAGTTTGAAACCCTAACTTCTTGCCTTTGATTCTCTTAGATCAAGTATGATCTCAATGAGTTATTTAACATTTTGGAAAGCTTGTAACATCCCTTACAACCTTCATGTTAGATATTTTTGAAGATTCAATTTGGAACTAGGTGAAAAGTTTCAATGAAGTTAGGTCAAAATCCTGACTAACTAGGGAAAAATTTCACTAAGTCTTTTTAGTTTCATGGACATGTCTCCATAAATTCATAACTTGAAATAAAAGCATTTATAAAAAAAGTTCTGCCCTATAATGTTTTAGATCTTATTGAGATCTACAACTTTCGTGTTGGGAGTTTTCCTTGAATCATCTTGCATCATGGTGGAAATTTGGCACAAAGTTATGAAAAAATTTTAATTTTCTAACACTTAGAAAAATTTCTAAGTCTTAGAATTTTGACTTTTCAAAGATAACTTTGACTTTTCTATTTGTTGATGAAAAAGTTTCATATTTTGAGATGTCTTGATGAAATGTGATTTTTGAAACTTGATTTTGATCAAAAAGACAAAGTTTGACGTTTCAGTGTATAGTTGACTTTTCATCAGTTGACTGAAATTCATCTGTCAATCCAATGATCTTGAGAGGTGATTTGAACTATGCAATTAGGTCAAGATGGTGCATTTGAATCCTTGAGATCATGTCTTAAACCAATAAGTCATTTGTTAGGTCAAAAGTCAAAAATTGAACCTCTTCAGTCAAAACCCTAATTTTGACCATTTTGCCCTTTTGATGATCTGATCAAATTTCTTGAGGAATTGTGATCCAAACTTGATCAATTGACATATATGAGTTCATGATTTTTATATGGATAAAAAATTATGAAGTTTGACTGTAGGTTGACCATAGTTAACTTTTTATCCAATACAGTTAATTTTAGGTCATCTGATCAACTGACCGAGCAAAAATGTGATCCAAAGCTTGAAACTTGACATGAGCAATCTCGGGGATCCAAAATGATCCATGAAAGTCAATTGAGGCCTTGAAAGTCCAATTGTCCTTGTGGAAACTCAAACCCTAATTTTGAGTTGTCAGTGTTGAGGAGGTGTCTTGAGTTGATCAAACCTTGTGTAGTCTTGAACCAATGAAGATCTTATGAGAGATTTATTGAGAAATGACAGGGAAAATTTTGGGTTATAATAGTGTTGTTCCAGAAATGCCAAAATGGCTCTATTTTAAAAGTTACATAATAAAAGCACAAAATATAAAGCAAAGTAAGAAAGGATAAATGCCAGAGTCAAAATGGCAATTTCGTCTTCATTATGTTGTACTTGATCTTCGCCAACCTCAATTGGTAGTCAATTGTTGATTGAGTAACCCAAAGAGCAGAAACTTCCTCCTCCAATTTCCCAGCGTATTTGACATGTTGAACGTTTTGAGCATTTTCTCTGTCGGTCTCAATATGGTCCATCTTTGTGATCTCTAGTTGACGAGCTTCTGCTTTAGAAATCTTACCATGTAGTTCCTATATTTTCTCTTTCCAAAGAGATATGGAGCGAGTATGGACATTGATATCTGCTTTTTTTGTTTGAAATATTTCTCTATGTGTTCAGCTCTAGTAGAGGTTTTGAGCGCTTTCGCCCATTCGGTTTCCTTATTGGCTTGTTTCTCCTGAAGCTTCAATGCATTATCTTGTTCCCTGTTGTAGTCTGCATTGATTTGATCAATCAAACTGGTGATATCAATTAAGACTTCAGCAACCTCTGTCGGGCAAGTGACTATGTTGATTTGATTAATCAATTTCTTCAACCCATAGTATGCAGTGGTATCCTTCTTCAAGGTATCAAACAAATCAGCTTCAAATACCTTTACCTTCACCTTTTGAAGAAGTTGTTCAAATGTTCCCACATTTGAACCTCCACTGGAAGTAGTCGAAGTGTTGGAATGACTCTTGGATGAAGGTGATTTTATTTTGGTCATCATTAACTTGACATATTCAACAGGATTGGTTTTCTTTAAAGTGTCTAATTCCTCTTGAGAAGGTTGTGGTTGAACGTTATTGTCAGCTTTCTAAGTAGTGGAAGCAGTATTGTCCTTCGCACCAGCATGAATATGTGTGTCATCTTCTTCTTCGTCATGGAAGCATTGTGCAATGTCATCAGACAGATGCTCATCTTCATCAAGCATTTCTTAGTTAAACATCTCCCTCTTTGGATAGGAATCAGTGGGGCTATCACCATCTTGCCATTCATCCACAGGAACTTTTTGGGTTGCAAATTGAGGTTTTTCTTGATCACTTTCGCAACGAGGGGAAGGTTCTTTCTCAGGTTGTACAGTGGTGTCAAGTTGGTTCACATTAGTGGAAGGTCCTTTATTGGAATCTTGATTAGTGGATAAAGTATGATAAGAAGTAGTGCCACTGCTAGGAGGAACTTCGTACTGGATTGGAAATTCAGTATGAACTGGTTGAGTATTCTGCAAGAAGGATAATATAAGTCAATTTGAATAAAGGACTATAAGTTTTCAAAGGAAGATATATGAGGAGATTATACCTTCGGTCCTTCGGCTATAGGAATTTAGTTGTCACTCCCAATCCGCTCTAAGACAACATTGCCATATGGTTGGGAACTCTTCTTCCTTTTTGGTAAAGGGGACAGTACTTCGATCACCACGATTTTTTGTGGTTGAGAAGAAGCTGCATCAGAGAGCTTTTCTTTCATTTTCCTTGTCTTCTTGGTTTTTTAAGGAGTGGGGGATGCATCTCCATCATCTTCAGAAATGTGTGAAGTTTCAACAATTGGTTTTCTTTTCTTTGGAGTAAGAGTTGGTTTTTGACCAACCTCTAAAAGCAAAAAATTAGCAGAAGTAATGCAGTAAAAGAATAAAATGAAAATACCAAATTATACCTTGGCTTTGTTTTGGGTTTTTCGGATTCTGGGAAAGCACTTTTCGACGAATAAGTATCTTGCTTAGGTGCATCTGTTGATCCTGTCATTGAAGTAAGTTTTTGTTTCTTCACTTGTTTCTTTTCAATAGCTAAAAGAACATTACACGATGATACATGTTAGTATTAATCAATAAAGAAAAATGGTAAAGATGATCGAAGGGATTAAGAGATCTTTGGGTTCCACACCTTCACTTTCTGGGAGAGTATTGTGACATGATTTAGATCAAAGTTAATGAAGCCTTTGAAACTTTCTAATGTGTTCTTAGTAGAAACCACACGTTTATCATGTTTTTTAGAATGTTATTGTAAAAACTTAAGGTGATTCTCACAGATGAACCAGTCTGGATAAGGTGGATAAAGTTCCAGGCCAAAATCAACACTAGGAAATTTAGGGAATTTTGGTGGTTTAAGTTTGAAAGCTAAGTCATACTTGTCTTCAGGTTTGACACAATAGGGAATTCTCAAATGAGGAAGCTTTTTTGTGAATTTCTCTTTTAAAGTTTTTGCTGCATTATATATGGTTCGACTATGATTAGTTGGATCATAGACAATTTCAAAGTACTTTTGGAACACCTGGATCTCTTTGATGTGAGCCCGCGTACCTTTCTTGATATGATCCTGCACATAGGTAAAAGCTTTTGTCAGATGCTCAGCAAAGTTGGTTGCATCAAACATATTGTTAGAGTAATATTTCCTCCACCAAGTATCAAAGGCTTTGGTGCAATAGAATGAAGGTTGGAAATGAACGAGTGTGAATTCAACAAATTTGGAGTAGATTTGTGTGCATTCTTCTCGTTCAGGATCGGAGAAATGTATTCCTTGGAAGCAAACAACACTTTTTCTCTCAAAAAGAGGTTCAAGAATTAGCTGGCAAAGTCTAAATTGTCTAGAGCAAAATTGGGTTCATAGGCAAGTAAGACAATGTGACTCTTAATGGGAATGAGTCCTGCGATGATTAATTATGGAAGTAAGAAATCTAGCTAGATAGCCAAGGTTTATGCCTCTTGAAGTGGCGAAATAAAAGTGAAAGACCTTGTAAACCATGCAGGGACATGATTTCTCTGAGCAAAGGGAGCCATCGAAGGAGTAAAATCATGACGCTTAGCAAACATCATAACATAATTTGTAAAACACTCCTCTAAGTTCTTTCTGTTATCATTTGGAGTCAATCGAACCAATCTCGTTCCTTTAATAGTTCAATTTTAGATTCCTGGGATTGTTTCACCTACTTATCTAGAGGAGGAAAGTGAAGGTTCAAATGTGGTGTTAAGCCACAATTGAAGAAGCCAATATGGGTCAGATAAGAGTAAGTTAGTACCTGCTTCATAAGCTTTTAGGTTTCTGGTAGCTTCCCCAAGACACTCATACAATCCAACTAATATTAATTCACTAAGGCAAACATTTTGACCATAGTGAAGTTGGTTGGCTAGGGTTAAAAATCTCTTGTCTACTTGCAAGGATTTACTACAGAAAACACATTGAAATAGACATAGTGCAAGGAAAGCTATATGTTTAACATCTGATACTTCATTTCCTTCAGCATGGTAATGAGAAATATATTTGGTAAGGCAAGCATGGTCAACATCGAAACCAATGGAGTTTTCCATCTGCTCAGTAGGATCGAAGATTTCCCCAGTAGGTTGAAGTTCAGTAATGGAAGAAACATAAAAAAAGGTGGGATTAATCATCCCATAAGTGTTGTACCCCAATTTTTTCCCCTAAGATCCCTTCATCATACCATGTTGATTCACTCACAACAAGATCACACTAGGATTCTTGGTTCCCCTCCCTACTTTGAGTTTTGCTCCTTTTGAGGGATTACCAAGCACCTTGACTTATGTTCCTTTTGTGATCATGAATACTGTTTTGATTTCTTCACTTAACTAATAAAATACAATGTTGGCTTGTCTTGCTTGTTATCCATGTAGGTAAGGGCAATGAGATTTAACAAGTTACTCCATGGGTTCATGAGTTTATTTCCATACCCTAGTCAATATAGCTTGAAAAGTTAAAACCTCACCATTGGATTGGTTTTGGAAGAGTTGGCATGGGAAGGTTGCTTTGATTCATCAAATATCAAGGTTATTAGATTTGACTCAAAATTACAAGGGGTTGATTGGAGAAGTTGACATGTTTGGACAAGGCCTTATTCCTATTGGTCACAAGAAGCATATTTCTCTCAAAATTCAAGATATGGAAGTGGTTTTGGTGGCTAAGAGATCTCATTATCATCTTCAACAACTTATATTCATAAAGCAAGAATATTGGTACAAGAATTTTGTTCAAACTTGTCAAAGTTCCTCAAGGAATTCTCTTGATCTAGAAGCTAGGGTTTTGAACTTCAAAGGAGTATATCTTGCTCACCTTTTGGTATTTTTGAGTGATTCCAAATACATACTTCTCTTCAAAGGGTTATCAACAAATCACTTCAAAATTTCCAAGGAGTTTTCATGTGGAAGAAACTTGGTGAAGAAGAAAGATTACAAGTCATCCAGATGAATCCACAATTTTACATAAGTAACTTCAATTGATCATAACTTGGTCAATTTTCATCACCTTGAGTCCATTATTTTTCCTTAATGATCTTGAAGATGTGAACTTTATGCCTTCTTTTATGTGCAAAGTGGGGAAATGGATGGAGGTTACCTTAAATATGCAAAAGATTATAGGTCATTTCATGATTTTTGGCCAACTTCAACAAGTCATAACTTGCTCAATTTTTGGATATTTTGAGTGGTTAAAGTTTAAAAATGTCATTCAAGAGATCTACTGCATTCCATCTTTTTTGGTCAAGATCAAATTCCAAGTGGAAGGCCATGTTTGGATGCAAAAGATTATAGGTCATTTTTGAAGAAGAATTTGAAATATTTCTAAGTATGGAAAGTCAACCCTTTTTCTTCAACTTTGACTCAATGAAACTTTCATCTCAAGTAGCCATTTAACTCCATTCTTGTTCCATTGCAAAGCTTGTAACCTCATCTTTCTAAAGCATCAAGAATCATGCCCTAAGACCCCTTGAATTGGAAATGCCATGGATTTGAATTTGGTAACTTGAAATTGAATTTTCCACGAAGTCAGAATTTTGAAATCCATAATGTGACTTATAAACACAATATTTATGCGCATTTTTTATTTAAACTTGATTAGAAAACTTTCTAGAAGTGATTAGCACCCCAAAACGCAAGATTTGGTTGAGTTTTGGTGGAAATGAAGTCACACTTCACTCGTGCTCGACCTTCACTCAATTTCCCTCCAAACTTCCTTGTTTCTTCCAATTTTCATTCCCATTCACTTCCCTATAAATAGAGGGTCATCCCGCATACATTTCTTCAAGCTTTGAGAGCCAAAAACACCCTGCCAAAACTTCACACGAACCCATCTTTTTTGAATTTAGTTTCTGAGATTTAAGCTCCCTTTTTTAAAATTCTTTGCGCATTCATCATCCTTAAGCATCATATAAACTCTCCAGCACTTAAACCAATCAAAAATAGCCATAATTCAACCTACAGAAGTCCAGTTTCAGAGCTTCTTCCTTGAACTTCGAAAAGGTAGAATTCTCCACCATTTGGATCCAAATCAAGCACTAATTTATTCTACTCCTTCTCCTGATTCCAATGCTGCTTAAAATTTTTAAATCCATTGAGAATTGAGAGAGAAATCTCAAATTGAAGGTGCTCGCTATTTTCTGGGTTTTTGATTCATATCTCTCTCCATACCTTATATAAATTTGGCGCGATGGTGGTGTTAGAATCGTCTTGAAGAGACGAGTTCAATGATACTAGCCTGGGATCCTAATTTTTCCATTTGAATGATCTCACAAAATCCATATTGCATGGTGTCTGGAGGTTGAAGACGATGACATGTCTCATCCCAGCCAATGATAGTGTGCCAAACGTTTTAATTTCATTGGTTGCCCTTTTTCTGATCCTATGCGTATCTCACTAAGGTCCATATCAAGCACAGCACGTCTGGTCCACTGGATCAGCTTACTAACGCGTTTTGACTATGATCTGATGGTCCACATCTTTTTGGTTTTATTTTATTTTTTGATTTTATATTTTTATTGATTAAATTTTCAAAAATTCATAACTCTTTTATTTTTTATCCAAAAATTATGAAAAAATTCACAAAAATACTTTTAATTATTTCTGATCTCATGACTATTTTTTCACATTTTTATTTTGACATTTGATATTTTTTGTATTTTTTGAATTATTTACTTTCTTTTAATTACTTAAAAAATACTTTCTGACATTTTTAAATTCTGAAAAAAATTATGGAGTGATCCAATGATATTGTGACAAATATTGGTGACCTTATTTTATTTTTGTTTCTGACTTTACTATTTTTTATCTTTTATGGTTTATTTTACCCATTTCTTTTAATTTTAAAAATAGTTTCTGACTTTAAAAAATTACAAAAAAAATTTAAAATTATTTGAGCCTTTTTCTGATTTGTCTATGGCCTTACTTTTTCTTTCTTGATTAATTTGAACATAGTTGATATTTTTCTCCTCTATTTTGATTTTTAAACATTTTTTAAACCCTTTTAATGTATATATTAAATATAATATTATTTTGTGATTATTTTCTGGCTGTCTTGAGCTGATTTTTTGATCATGACTTTATTAACATCATTGGATCTTGGGTGTTAAGTTCAACTCCACCAAAATGGATGAATGATTTTAATAATAGTTTGATTAAATTTTTTATTCAAAAGTGGTTTATTCATTTTTTCCATCCCCTCATCATCTTATCCCTTTCTTATTGCACTAGATGTTGTTGGAGCATGATCTCTATATCATGTCTCAAAACAAATGGTGCATAAATTGTTATTGACCAGCCTCAAAATAGGTGGGACCTCTATATAAGTCCTCTTTCGATTGCTTAACATAGCGCTAAATTTTGTCTCGATTAGAATATTTGATCATTCGTGGTCTAAACTTATGATTGCAAGCCCAAGTATGTTAATTTGATCTCTTTGATCCAATAACCTTTAGATTCATTGTGTGGAGGCTTTGGTTCTACCAATCCTCTAATGGATCTACAACACCTTTGGTCAACGCGGATCACATAAACATCGTTGATCATTAAATGGTACTTATGAGAATTCCAAATAGATGATATACTTGACAAAAAGCAAATGTAACTTGTTGTGTAAAGGTTTTGGTTCTACCAATCCTCTAATGAGTTCCAAATGCAAGTTTCAAGATGGTCATCCAACTAACCATTAATAATTGACTTATTTTACCTTATGCTTTTATTCTTTTTATGCTTTATGTACTATTTAATTTTAGCATTTACATTTCATGCCATTTTCATCTTTGCTCATTTGAGCATTTATTTTCTTGCCATTTTTACTTTGCTCACTTGAGCTTTTCTTTTTCTTTCTTAAGATACTTAATAATCAACATAAACCCTAAAAAATATTTAATGGTACTTGGACTATTTGGTTACTATCCTTGGCATTATGGAGCATGGGACTTTTCTTGGACTTAGGATTAGAAACCTTGACCTATCTTGGAGATCTTATCTGATTATTTTGTCTGGAGTTCTTGAGGTTTACCTCAAGACATTGGGTTACTTATTTGTTTTTGTGTGCAGGTTTTTGTGATTACACCCTCTGTTTGTAATCTGGAATTCACCTGTATACAGTCGTTACTCTGCCCAATTTTTGTGAAGACTTAATACACTTGAAGTTTGGTTCTCTCAAGAGGTCTAGTATTTTTGCTTGCTTGGTTTCAATCCAAGGAATGGGAATTCTATCTTGGCTCATAATGTCAAGTATTGGCTTCTTGTTGGTTAGATGGTTCTTATCCCTAGCTTTTACCTTATGCTTTAGGATAGTCTCTTCTTCTCCTCCCATCTTCTTTAATTTCAAAATCTTCTCCCTCCTTTTGAAAACTCTTCTTGTTTCGAAACTTGAACCATTTTCATAATAAACTTGGACTTATGTCCATGCATTTTCAAAACATTTTCATAAATAAACCCCCAATCAACTTAATGATACCTTGAGATTTTTTGTGAGAAGACTAAAAGTCAATCAATCTTATTTCAAACCATCTTTCCATTTTGGATTTTTATCTTTAAAATTTTATCAAAAGATTAGACTCTTGTCAATCCTTGTAGTGATGCAAACAACTTACTTCTACAACATGTAGTGAAGAGAGATATTTTCCACTTGGGTGTTGAGTGAGGCATTGTTGATTTTGAAATCCAAGTCATATCCTCCACTTTGAGATGATGCAAATTCTCCTTTCTCATGATTGTGGGTAGTAAGTGTGATTTCCACACGGAAAATGACGATGATGTTTTATCTTATAAAATTAACCAACACATTTGTGTTTCAAATTTTTAAAAGAGGAACTACGTGTACCCTGGTCCCCTATTGCACGAAAGGTGGTACCTAGGCACTAAAGGTTCGCAACCGCGGAGGGTGCAAAAATTATAAAATAAATACATTTCTTTTCTTACCTCCACCATCCATTTTTATACAACAGTTTTTATAGCCAAAATATACAGATTTTACAAAGAGGCTCATGCGGAGTACCGTATATGTTTAGGGTGTTAATACCTTCCCTTTGCATAACCAACCCCCTTACTTTGAATCTTTCCCCCTCTTCTTGGGTTATTCGCTCTTTTCCCATTCCTTTGGAAACAATAAAGCGCAGTGGCGATTTTTATTTTGATTTATATAAAGTCTAGTCAATCCAATGGCTTAGTCTTGAACATTTCTACCGCTACAGAAAATATGGCTTAGTGTTGGTGGCTGATAAGTTGAAAAAATGGTTACTTTTGGGGGAAGCCACATTTTGTATCTACTTTAATGTAGCAATGATTAAAATCTGATTTGTGCAAGTCTCGATAAGACGTTTGGGAATATGGTCATCGTGACCACGACGTCACAACACTAATGGTCATCATGAAGCAAATCCTGCGTCAAAATTGAGATCTTACAAAAAATGTTTATTTCTTCAAACATTTTGAAATAAACATTTTTTATGGGCAATTTATTAGCTGGGAATTTCGACGGCTCAGGATATCAAAGAGAGGTTGATTTTAAAGGAAATATGAAAGTTATTGCCTATGGTTTTCGAATAAGTAACCAATTGGAAGTCAAAAATTACTAAGCATTAACGAAGTCTTATTATGATGGAATGTGTAATACTTAAGATATTTCAAGTTTTGAATTCAAATGATTTGACAGGTCACATTATTGTCTTGCCGCTTTGAATAGAAGACAAATTTGAATTCAAATAATTTAATCTTATCCAGAAGGATGCGTTGAAGCCTGAGGGTTCAAGGATGCATGCAGCGTCGAACGTGGTACTCCTATAGTGAAAGACTGTTAGGGTTAAATTAGTATAAATAAGGACCTTTGTATTAGGATTCAGTGTGTTCACTTTTGTATAAATTACTCAAATAAACTTAAAGTACCAGTGTTAGAGAAAAGATTAATTGAGAATGTACGTATGAATCACCACATTTTACTTAATTGTCAATTTACATTTATCAAAGTTCTTTTTATTCCTTTTACTTTTAAATCGAAGTCCTTTTATTTTCCTATAGTCACTTTACATAGAATTTATGTCATTTACATATTAACCATAACCTTTGAAAAGACGAACATTCGAAGATATAAACCTTTGAAACAAAACACATGTCCTTGGATCAATCTAGTTGATCCTATGAGTAATAAAATCTTTTTTTGTTTTAGAAGACTAGTGGTTGTTTACCAATTTTCACGATAAATAGATATGTGGATAAGTTGTAGGTAATCGAGAATAGCTCAAAGGAGTTTTGAGGATAGCTTGGAGTTATTCATTTATTTCCTTTAATGATATTGGTCTTGCTCTCATATTGTAACATAGGGTAGGGAAACGCTTGAGTTGAAGTTTCAGTAGTTTTGATAAACATATTTTATGAGTTTTACTGTGATGAATTTATTTGATGATGACTTTTGATATTGACCAAAAGTTTTCGATGTTGATGAACTAAATGAAGTTATTTTTGAGACTATGATTCCACTGTGAGATTTAAATTTGTTTGTTGATGTTATTAAAGAGGTAATTATTTAAAATGATTTTAAAACCCGAGTTATGGAGCAGGATGTTTTATATGACATTTTACGAAGATGTGACACCCTTGTTGGTAATTTATGTTTGATTAATATTACAATCATCTGTGAACTATTGGTTGGGTTTAGAAGGGTGTTACACTCATCTCCGACAACATGACACGATTCACCGACAAAAACTTCCAAGACTTCATTGCCAAACTAGGCACTAAGCAACACCATACTTCGGTCAAGCTCCCTCAAATGAGTGGGCAAGTCGAGTCCGCGAATAGAATGATCCTGCAAGGACTAAAATGACGGCTGGATGATGCCAAAAAGAGGTGGGTCGAGGAGCTACACAATGTACTCTAGGCCTATAGAATGACACCTCACTCGACCACGGGAGAAACTCCATTCCGACTAGCCTACAGAATCGAGGCGGTAATCCCAGTGGAGATTAGAGAGCCTTCTCACTACGCCAAAAATAAGTTTTAGCAACACATAAAGAAAGCGCTTTTGGGAAAAAGCACTGCTGTAGGTTTTAAAAAAAATTCGCCTAAAAAAGCGCTTTCAAAGGGTGCCTTAAGAAAGCGCTTTTCAAAAGCGCTTCTAAAGGTCACCCTTAGAAAGTGCATTTTGGGAAGCGCTGCTAAAGCTGGCCTTTCAGAGGGTACCTTAAGAAAGCACTTTTCAAAAGCGCTGCTAAAGGTCAGCCTTAGAAAGCGCTTTTCCAAAGCGCTGCTAAAGTTGGGCTTTAGAAAGCGCTTTTAAAAGCGCTGCTATAGGATATGCTACGAAAGCGCTTTTTGATGTAAAAGCGTTGTTATAGATGACCTTTAGAAAGCGCTTTTAAAAGCGCTTTCGTAGGTTGTTTTATAATAAATATCAAAACACAATTCGTATCACTTTTTTATTCTCAGTCAGATTTTCTTCCTCCTAAACCCTAAACTAGAGCTTCTCTGCCTCCTTGGTTTCTGTAACTTCTTCAGGACCTTCCGATTCAGAAGGGGCAGTTTCACTTTTAGCATCTGCAGAGAGAACTCAAACGTGTTAAATCGTCAGAAGTTACTCGTTTGATTTGTAGAAAAGAAAACAAGAGCAATATATCTCACTGGGAGTGTTACTTTCAACAACAGGACTACCGCTTGCCACAGGAGAACCGTCAGGTGATTGTTTCTTCTTTTCAATCTATACAAAATATTTTGTCCTTTTTGTTTATTACAAAATTTCATAGCAGAAAACATATCTTAGACTAAAATGAGGCCCCACGCGTTACTGCGCAAACAAACATTTCACACCCTGCCCTGCCATGCCATATATCACGTCACATGTGCTACTTACTGCCCTCTTTTGTTTTCTTCTTCTTCCTGCAGTGCAAACGTCCACAAACAATAACATCCTTGCACGTGTATGTGACTAAGTCTTGCTCCCTATTAGTATTAATAATCAAAGTCAACGTTCCTTTAACAATGGCTTGCCCAGTCTACTACTATATGAATGTTTTGGTCCTCAATCTATATACTATGGGACATTCTTAATCATGCCTTAATTTCTTTCGAGTTGGCCCATTTCATGAAAAATATGACATCTAGAAAATTGAATATGCATACTTTGTTAAAGGTAAAAGATTTGATAATTCAAAGATGAAATTTTATAATTCACAAAATCGATATTTTTAAAAGAGATTGTTACTAGAAATAGATAATGATAATTTTGTTTAAATTACGGTTGTCTTAAATAAGGATATTAATTTTCCTTTACCTAATAATCTTGGAGTTGATTCTTGATAAGTGAGTCCTACAACTTACATTGATTTTGTTGTGTTACATTTTGCTAGCTACTGCAGCTGCTCTTTGTGATCCTTGACCTCTTGGAGATTTCCTAGGTGTAACAACTTTAGTTCCAGTTGATGAACTGAAGGCAGAGTTTAAGGCAGCTAAAGCTTCTGCCCTTTGCCTCGGTCCTCCTTGATTTAAGCTATTCAATTTATCCTGTATCAGTAAGAGTAAAAAATATTAGAAGGAAGCACCAATTTCTTTTCTTTTTTTTTTGTTTTTAATTTTACCCAACACTTTCATGGTCCAATTAAATATCAGTTATTTTAAAATCCATGCTTCAGTTATTTTTAATTTTACATTAACAAGTTGTGCATTGGTAAAACAAGCTAAGAGAGAAATAATAGAGAGCGTAACAAAATATTTAATAAAGGTAACCATATTGTTAACTCTATTAATATATTGTTTTTTTCGTGTGCTTTTTATGATTGATTTTGAGCAATGATGGTTTCTTGTTTATGTGTTCTACTCGTCTCTTTTCTTGGTAGGAATGTATTATACTTGTGTACTAAAGTAGTTGATAGAATAAAATGAATTTAGTGAAAAGTTTTGAGTATTGGTTTTGTTATATGGTTGTGCAAGAGCAAGTGCAAGTTTTGAGTATTGGTTTTGTTTTCGAATTTATCATTTAGCTCAGATTGACTCAGAAACCATAAACCATGGATAAGACATGGATGTATTCCAATCGATTTTCGAAAGAGTATGAGAACGGGGTATTGGAATTCGTTAAGTTTGCTGTTGCGCACGCCGAAGACCCCAATCGAATGACATGTCCTTGTTTGTGTTGTTTTTATGGGAATTGGGTTGACGCGGTTCAGTTGGCATCACATTTAATACGGTATGGAATTGATAGAAGTTATACATGTTGGAATATGCATGGTGAGAAAAGTGACGGGAATGATGAATCGGGGGATAATAGGACCTATGCTTCAAACGACAATGGCATAGATACATACGATTATGATCGAGTTGAAGAGATTGCAGAAGCGCTTGAAGAAGATCTTAATGATTTTCCCAAAATGTTCGAGAGGTTGGTAAGCGATGCAGAGAAACCTTTGTATAATGGTTGTACAAAATTCACAAGATTGTTTGCGGTATTAAAGTTGTACAACTTAAAGGCGGGCAATGGATGGTCGGATAAAAGTTTCAGAGTTATTAGCCCTTATGAAAGATATGCTACCAGAGGATAATGTTCTCCTCAATCGAACGTATGAGGCCAAAAAGATGTTGTACTCGATTGGCATGAGCTATGACAAGATACATGCCTGTCCAAAAGATTGCGTTTTGTTTCGAAACGAGTATGCATCGTTAAATGAGTGTCCTAAATGCGGTGCCCCTCGATATAAGAAAAAGTTGTCTCCGGCAAAAGTCTTATGGTATTTTCCTATAATTCCGAGATTTAGACTGATGTATCATAGTGAAACCGATTCAAGACACTTAACTTGGCATGCAGATGAAAGAATTGTTGATGGAAAGTTTCGACATCCGGCAGATTCACCATAGTGGATGAAAATTGATAATGATTATCCTGAATTTGGAAAAGAAGCAAGAAACCTTCGCTTGGCATTGTCTACTGATGGAATGAACCCACACGGTATTCAAAGTATCTCGCATAGCACATGGCCTGTGATTCTTATGATTTATAACCTACCTCTGTGGCTATGTATGAAGCATAAGTACATGATGTTATCTATGTTAATTTCTGGGCCTAAACAACCAGGAAATGACATAGACGTATATTTGCAACCTTTAATCGAAGATTTGAAGATTTTATGGGAGAACGGTGTGGAGATTTATGATGGGTATAGGAAAGAAAGTTTCAACTTGAGGGCGATGTTGTTTGGAACAATTAACGATTTTCCAGCCTACGGAAATATATCCGGGTATAGCATTAAAGGTGAAAAAGCGTGTCCTATCTGTGAAGATGGAACCGGTACGATGCGATTGAAACTTTGTCAGAAGAATGTCTTTCTCGGTCATTGTAGGTTCTTAAATTCTAAACATCAATATCGTGGATGGAGAAAAGCGTTCAACGGAGATACCAAACAACGTAGAGCTCCGCCTGGATTGACAGGTGATCAAATATTTGAAAAGATGAAAGATGTGGGTATTCAGTTTGGCAAGCCTTTTGCACATAAAGTTGTCACGGGTGGGTGGAAGAAGAGGTCGATTTTTTTTGAATTGCCATATTGGAAATCTTTTTACATAATACATTTTCTTGATGTTATACATATTGAAAAAAATGTATTTGACAGTGTTATTGGTACGTTACTCAATATAAAAGGGAAGTCTAAGGATGGCCTTAAAGCAAGGGAGGACATGGTAGAGATGGGAATAAGAACTGAATTGGGACCCGTGAAAAAAGGAAGACGAACATATCTACCACCTGCTGTTTACACTCTATCCAGAAAGGAAAAAAAAAATATTGTGTAAGTTCCTAAGTAAGGTTAAAGTTCCAGAAGGCTTCTCATCAAATATTAGAAGACTTGTGTCTATGCAAGACCTCAAGTTAAAGAGTTTAAAGACGCATGATTGCCATGTTATAATGGAACATTTTCTACCGATAGGTATACGTTCTATTCTTCCAGAAAAAGTAAGAAGCGCAATAACTAAACTGTGTTTTTTCTTCAAGTCAATTTGCAGCAAGGTGATCGATCCTGAGATCTTACCAACATTGCAAAAAGAAATAGTTGTTACTTTGTGTGATCTTGAAATGTATTTCCCTCCCTCGTTTTTTGACATAATGGTTCATCTTGTCGTTCATCTTGTCAAAGAGACACAACTGTGCGGACCAACTTATATGAGATGGATGTACCCTACTGAACGTTATATGAAAATATTAAAAGGGTATGTGAAAAACCGAAGTCGACCAGAGGGTTGTATTGCTGAACGATATATTGTTGAAGAAGCGGTTGAGTTTTGTACTGAATATATGTCAAATGTTCAATCAATTGGACTCCCCAAATCTCATGTTGTTGAAAAAAAAGAAGGTAAGAAGCTAATTGGAAATAAAGTTGTGACAGTATCAATGGTCGAACGGGATCAAGTGCATTTGTATGTTCTGCACAATGAGCTTGAAGTTGAGTCGTATGTTGAAATGCACAAGGGTGTTCTTCGAGGTTTAAATCCGAATAGAAATGAGAATTGGATTGTACTAGAGCACAATCGATGTTTCATACCATGGTTTAAGGAACATATTTATTCAAAGTATCATTCAGATCCTGTTTCAGTAACAGAAAGATTGAGATGTTTAGCATACGGTCCAAGTTTAGTTGTGTTTTCTTATAGCGCATATGCAATTAATGGATACACATTTTATACCAAAGAACAGGATGACAAAAGTACTAGGCAAAATAGTGGTGTCACCTTGATCGCTGAAGCAATTCATATATCAAGTGTGAAGGACTTAAACCCAAAATTTGCAAATCTATCATATTTTGGGGTTATCGAGCGCATTTGGGTGTTTGATTACGAGAAGTTTCAGATTCCTATATTTGGTTGCAAGTGGGTTGAAAATAATAATACCATATGAATGGATAAGTCAGGTTTTTTGCAAGTGGATCTTAATAGGGTGGGGTACAAAGATGAGCCTTTCATTCTAGCCTCTCAAGCTAAACAAGTGTTATATGTCAATGATCTGACAAGTACGAAATAGTCTATAGTGCTATTATCTAACAAAGTAATTGATGAAAGCATTGGAGATCAAAGTGATATTGGTGTTGACATTGAATCTTTAACCATAACTGATCAAAATGATAATGAATCATATATTAGAAATGATCATAATGAGGATATTTGGATCAATCCAACTGTCCGCGTTGTTAAGAGTCGAGTAGAACACATTCCTACCAAGAAAAGAAAGAGACCTTAGTGAAAAAGGTAATAGTATATATAATTATAGCCTATATCATTCAATAAAATTTAATTTGTCATTTCATTTTTATTTATCATTTCATTTTTATTTGTCATTTCATTTTTATTTGTCATTTCATTTTTATTTGTCATTTCATTTTTATATTTGTCATTTCATTTTTATTTTTTTTCATTATTACAGGTCAAATGGCCAGTAATCAAGAAAACTCACAAGATGCAAATGCTCCTGAAAATGCTCCAGAAAATACTTCAGAAAAGACTTCAGAAAAAGATATTACACGAGGTATAACTATTATGAGGGGAATCATTCGTGATAGAGATAGAGGAGTAACATATAATGTAGATTGGAATGATAATGACCAACTAATTGGGTCTAATGCTGCAAAGTTGACAAGCTACATTGGTACGCTTGTTCGTATACACATTCCGATCACCACTCCTAGATGGAAAAGAGGAGAGTTGGATGAGGGCAAAGAGAAAGTTTGGACTAAGATAAAGGTACATATATGGTTTTTGTTATTTGCTTTATCTTGACGATAATATGTGTTTAAATTGCTTTTACTAACACACTTTATGCGTATGTTTTTTTGTAGAGGTCTTTTAACATTGAAGATACCCGTAAAAAGTATATAATGGGTTTGTTTGGAAAAAGGCACAGAGGGTGGAGAACATTTTTAACAAACAAGTATCTTAAAGATGATGAAGGAAATTTTCTTGAAGAGGATCCGAAACGTCCAAAGAAATATGAGAACTTCATTACACCTGAAGAATGGGTTGGTTTTGTAGGCCAAAGAAGAGACGATAATTTCAAGAAAGTGAGTGCCATCAATCGCTAGAGAGCGTCAAAACCCACATATCCATACAAAAAAGGGCGTTTGGGATATGCTCGCTTAGAGGGAAAAATTGTAAGTAAATATAAACTCTACGATCTTATTAATTCTCTCAATGTGTTATAATTGATGATCTTAAGACTTGTGTCAATGCGTAGTTAGAAGAGACGAAAAGTAACGCAACATCACTACCAGCACATTTGTTATGGAAGGAAGCTCGTGTGGGCAAGGATCAAGTTGTTAATCCCGATGTTCAACATGTGTATGATGAATGTGTAAGTATAAGATTGTGTCTTTAATTAAATCAAATGTTTATTAATATTTAAATAATTTTTTATCTCCACTAATAATTTTCGATATGTAAATGAATTATAGGAGACCTTGTCGCAATCGGTATCCCCATGTGAGGATCAGGATACCAAGAGCGTACTTAGTCGAGCACTAAATATTGCTGAGTATCCGGGTCGGGTGAGGGGTAAAGGTCATGGTGTGACTCCAACCTCTTTGTATAAGCATCCAAGGAGAAGAAATCCTAGCAATGCAGAAGTGATGCAAACATTGCAGGATTTACAAGCTCGAGTCCGTGAATTGCAGAAGGATAAAGAGAGATATATGGCGGAAAAGAGCAGTTCACAGTTGAAAGAAACTAGTGACAAAGCTAGTATCAACTGTCAGGATAAATTTCCCTAGGTAATTTTCAATATATATCCGTTATTATTATAGAATATTTTTAGTCACTTCTAACGATTATTATTGGTTTAGGGCATTTCATCTTGCCAGCTATACCTATCGTCGCTGACTTATGGACTAGTTGGCAAGGGAAAAGTCCATAACACTTTGGGAGATTTACTTCACCATAGACCACTTCCGGATGGACACATGAAAGTACCAGTTGATATTGCTTTAGATATGGATGCGTTGCTGCCGGTACCTGACATTGTTGCTGAGACCACATTGTTGCGAGATGCAATAGGATCTTTTGTTACATGGCCATCGGTCCTCATTTTCATAGATGATCAGGTATGTTGAAAACCATTATGAATCTTTAAGTCTTCAACTATCAGTTCTGACCTCAGTTATTTCCACGGTAATTATAGACTCCTACAAAACCTGCATCTAAGGGTAAAAGGGATTTTGCGGCACGACGAGTCTGATGTATCACAAAAAGAGGTACGTTTAAAGTGTTAATCATATGATACGAATAAAAAGCTGCATAATTTTATAATTTAACTGAGTCTATATGATTTTTAGGTACCTTTTCAAGGGTCACAACAAGTGAGCCAGAAAATCATTGGCGTACCACCCAAGAAAAGGGTTCCTACTAGATTTTTCCCTCGATACCGGCAGTGTCTTGAAACAATAGTGGGAACAACAGATTTGATGGATGGTGGTATTCATCAAATGGATATGGATCAAGGTATCTTTGGTTTTCCTTGCACCGAAATAATTGGACATGAGGACGTGGAACAGATTTTCCGTCATAAAGAATTAGGCGTCAGTATTATGCACGCATACATCCGGTAACCCCATCTTTATATTATGTAATTAGATGGAAAAAATTTTAAACATTTCAATGAATATAGTCTAATATTAATTATGTTTTTATTTAAGGTTGTTATATGACAAATTGATGCGCGGGAATCAATTGTCAAACAAATTCCATTTCGTGTTTTCCTCCCGTGTCAGCGGAGCGAAAATTGGTAGGGAACCGGATTCAGTAAGAGAGCACTTAATCGAAAGATTCATGGCAACTGGCAGTACAGAAAGCTTATATCTTTGGGCGTATAATAATATTCCTACAGGGTTAGATTTTCATTCTAAGTTCATTTTAATATTTGTAATTTTTGCGTAGAAAATTTTCTTCTAAACTGTTGTTTTAATTTATAAACGTCAATGGTTGTTGGTTGCTATCGATCCTATAAAAGAAGTGGTCTATTATCTGAATTCGGTTGACGGTGATTGGACAAATTATTCGGATATGAAGTTAATGATTGATACGTAAGTGAGATTATTCTAAATATTTGTGTGTATTTATATATTTAATTATTTCTGTGACATTGTTCTAAATATATATTTTTATTTTGTTAGAGCGATACAAGTATTTCGGTGTCAAAGAGCAGCTCGGGTACGACGGTCTAAATCAAACAACATTAATTGGATCAAAGTGCAGGTATATTAATTTCCACTGTTTTGCCTATAATATTTATGTTATTTGATAAAACAATACAACTATATATTCTTATTTGTTTTTCTATGTAGTGTCCTCAACAGCAAAACGGTATAGATTGCAGATACTTCATTATGCGGTTTATCAAAGAAATCCTTCAACTGAATCAAATAGAGATTCCAGTCACGGTATGGATTTATAACTTAGGATTTGTTTTATTATTTCTCGAATATTTCATATAATTTTTTACTTTTAACTAAATCATGCATATTATGTTTTGTTATGTAGTACTTCGATGAATACAAATGTGCATATTACACGAAACTTCAGTTGGAAGAAATCAAAGAGGAATTGTGTCAATATTTTATTGAGCAGAGAATCATATAAGGTATGAATACATTATTATGTGAAAAGTGTTATGAATACGTTATATGTGTACATGGAATACCATATTGACCGTGTTATTATGTTCAAACCTCGCAGGACCAGGACCTTAATACATAATTGACCGTGTTTCTTTCATACATTAGGACTGGTTTAGTTGTTGTTAGGGTTGATTTTGTAAGACTGATTTTGAGTTACAATGTTGATAACAATGGTTTTTATATATTTTGAGGTACAAAAATGGTGTATATATATATATTTTGGATTACAACGGTATACAACGCATTACCACGGTTTAGAATTACAGGTTATGGCAACTGGTTTATATAAATATTATGCTGCAAACAATGCAGGTATATGAATTATATAAATTATACCTCTAAAAAAACACCCTATGAAAGCGCTTTTTCAAGAAAAACGTTGCCTTAGGTAACCTATGAAAGCGCTTTTTCACAAAAAGCGTTGTCTAAGGTAAACATATGACAGCACTTTTCCGGGAAAAAGCGCTGCTAAAAGACCACCTATGAAAGCGCTTTTCCAGAAAAAAAAAGCGTTGTCAAAATCATACCTAAGACAACACTTTTTCATAAAAAAGCGCTGCTAAAAGAAAACTTATGAGAGCGCTTCTTCATAAAAAAGCGCTATATTAGGTAGACCTACGAAAGCGCTTTTCATTAAACAAATAGAGCTGCTAAAACCTATAGCAGCGCCACCTACGGAAGCGCTTTTAAAGGCCAAAAAAAGAGCTTTCGTAAGTCTTTTTTGGCATAGTGTCTAGGCGAACCGAATCACCCTTTGATAAGGAGATAAACGATGAAGACTTGAGAGGGGAACTTGACCTGGTTGAAGAGATTCGTTCTGAGGTAGCTCTCAGCGAGGCCACATTAAAAAAAAGGTAATTGTTGTACCCCAAAATTTTCCCTCTCATTTATCAAGTAATTTCTCACAAGATCTCCTTTAGTTCAAGACTGCACTAGGGTTGATCAGCTCCAGACACCTCCTCAAACGCTGATGACTGAAATTATGGTTTGAGGTTTCACAAGGATAATTGAACTTTTAATGCCTCATATGACTTTCATGAATCATTATAGATCCTCAATATTGCTCATGTCAAGTTTTAAGTCTTGGATCACATTTTTGCTTAGTCAATTGATCAGTTGACCTAAAAATCAGTTGTATTGGGGAAAAAGTCAACTATGGCCAATTTACAGTCAAACTTCATAAATTTTTATCCATATCAACATTATGAACCCCTATATGTAATTTGATAAAGTTTGGACCATAATTCCTCAAGAAATTTGATCAGATCATCAAAAGGGCAAAATAGTCAAAATTAGGGTTTTGACTGAGAAAGGGCAATTTCTGATTTTTTTTTTACCTAGAAAATGGTTAATTGTTTTGAGACATGATCTCAAGGTTTCAAATGTATAATTTTAACCTAATGGTATGACTCAAAACTTCCCTCAAGATCAATTTATTGATAGTTGATTTTCAGTCAACTGATCAAAAGTCAACTGTATACTAAAAAGCCAAACTTTGACTTTTTGGTCAAAATCAAGTGTCAAAGATCACAATTCATCAAAACATGTCAAAATATGAAACTTTTTCCTCAAGAAATCAAAAAGTCAAGATTTCATTTTGAAAAGTCAATGTTTCCAAACTTAGAAATTTTTCTAAGTGTTGAAAACTTCATATTTTTTCACAACTTTGAGCCAATTTTTCACCATGATGCAAGATGATTCAAAGGAAACTTTCAACATGAAAGTTGTAGATCTCAATGAGATCTAAAATATTTCTGAACACAACTCCTCCTATAAATTCTTGGATCTCAAGTTATTAATCCATGAAATCATGGTCATGAAACTAAAACACTTAGTGAAATTTTGAGCATTTTGGTCAGGATTTTAACCTAACTTCTGGGCCAAGTTTCATATAGTTCCAATTGGATTTTGCAAAAGTGATTCAAATAGGGGTTGTAGAGCACATTACAAGATTTATAAAATGTCCAAGAACTCCTTGATATCATTTTTGAGCAAGGAGAATCGAAGGCCAGAAGTTAGGGTTTCAAGTTGTTTTACAAGGCAGAATATTGTGATGAACATGAACCAAATCCATAGCCAAGCTGCATAATCCCACTTTTCAGGCCCTCTAACTTGTGTATTTATCCTTAATCAGAAGATTACACAAACTTTATGGCTATTATCCATTAAATCCAAGCTTTGTCTAAGTTAAGTTGTCATTTTTGGAAGAAAGGCAAGACTTCCATTTTGGAAAAGTATGCTTTTGCAAATGTCAACCCTTCTTGAGCCTCACAATGGATCCTTCTGAAAACACAACATCTACAAGTCATAAATAAGCTTATTTAAAGTTTAACCACTCTATAATAGCATGGTACAAGCTTTGGGAAGATGTTTGTCATGTTTGCTTCAAAAACAAGTAAAGGTTTTACAACACAGAAATTCAAATTCTGACTTGTTGAAGAACACAAAACCTCTTGCCTATAAATACATACACTATTTGCAAGCTAACCCACACATGCTTAAGCCCTCAAACTCCCTAGAACTCAGAATCACACACAAAAACTCCATTGTTGCATAATCTGACCAAAAACTTGAAACTCACATCTCCCTCGTGCGTTTCCAAGACTTTTGGTTCCTAAAGCTTCTAAACATCAAATACAAACCATCCAAAGTCCTTTTGCCCAACTGTAACACCTCCATCATCAAGTTCCATTTTCAAAAATAGGGGTCTGCAACTTGACTTCTCCATAACTCCTCAGCCACTTTCAGCACAAACCAAGCATCACATTAGCTTCCTGGGAGCTTGAGGAAGCTAACCCAATCACTAGAACTCATTGAAATCTGCTCCAACTCAAAACACGATACCCTCTTGCAAGGTGAGTTTTCTGATTTTTGAACTCCTCATATAGGCATTGTTAAGCTTTCATTTTCAAAGATAAAATGTAGATACCATTGCCACGAAGCTATACATATCCATAGTTTGCATTTATATGGCCTAAGCTTAGAGAATTTTGGAGTTGAAGTTTCTGAAATTTTTAGGTTTTAAATTAGGGCCATAAAAATTCTCACTCATCTTGGATTTATATCTTTAGTTATTTATATGGTTGGATTCGTGGGAAGAAATGCCACAACTTTCATGTTTGTACTTTCCATTTTTGTTGAGATATGAACAAGTTGCAGGTTGTCTGGTTGGGCGTGAGGTTGAAGATGAAGTTCAGGCCATAGACTTTATTTGTAATATATATTTATGGTTTGATATAAGTAAACTGATGTATAGCCACTCTAGTGGTAAGGTAGCACGCTGGTAACCAATAGGGTGTGGGTTCAACACCCAGCGCGCTGCCTTTTGTTCATTTTTCACACTTTTACTCTTTTTTTTAATTTTTTTCAGCGCTTGGGCCCCATGACTTTGGGCCTTCATTTTTTTGCTAACTATCCCCCCTGGTTATGTTTCATACCCCCCTGTCCCATTTTATTTCTTTATTTCATTTTCATTTTCATTTTTATTTTTATTTTACTTTCATATTTTCTTGTTATTATCTTTATTACTAATATTACTTTTTTTTATTATTAATAAAATAATCCAAAAATATTTATTTCATTATTTTTACACTCATATTTTATTTTTCTTTATAAAAATTAAAAAGAACAAAAATAATTTTCTTAACAATTCAATTTCTTTCTTTTATTAATATTTAGATAATTAGGTTTAATTATTATATTATATTATTTTCTTGAAAATTAAAATTAATTTAGAATTTAGGTTTATTTTAATTAATTAATTTTTATGTATTTTTATATTATTCTTAAAACATTTTCATAAAAAACCCTAAAAAATCCTTTTTTAGTTAATTTCTTTTTTTAATTAGTTTAAGTTAATTTTATTTGATTTTCATTAATTATTTTTCTTAATTAGGTTTAGGTTGAAATCCTTTCATAAAAATCCAAACAAAAATCATTTCTTTTTTTTCATTTTTTTGCATTCATGCATTTTATTTTCAATTTTGTACAATATTCAATATGGTTGTAATAGTTAATTAGATTTAATTTTCTTGCAAAATCCTCATTTGTAAATTTGTACACCCTCTCCCCTATTGATGTAATAGCTTAGTATTTTTATTTTCCGCAATTTAATGCTTTATATATAAATGCTAGTAAATTAGGGTTTGTATGGAAAGATTAAAATCAACAAGTTAGCAAATCCTAATACAAGACAAATTGTAAGTGTTTGGTTGTTGGCATGTTTTTTGGTAAAACCAGTTATGTGAATGTCATGACTGATGTCATAACATTCTGGGACACAAGGTACATTCTGCAGAAAAAGAATGTCATACAGGAGCTGCTCAATATGAGTGTTTAGCTGATCATTATGCAATGATCATATTTATTGCATTCTACCAAAATCAGTAAACAGGATTCTTGTTGTCA
Source organism: Vicia faba (assembly GCA_948472305.1). Classification (NCBI taxonomy): domain Eukaryota; kingdom Viridiplantae; phylum Streptophyta; class Magnoliopsida; order Fabales; family Fabaceae; genus Vicia; species Vicia faba. Next base: position 982,868,964 of record OX451735.1, read on the forward strand.
TAACCAATGTTAAGATATCCTATACTAAACTAACATTAATGCAGATTTGTTAATTCTGAGATTTTTCAGGAATATGGTTTATTCAATCCAGATCAGATTCTCACGTGGACTTAGGTTAACTTTGCTTAACCCTAATCTGGTTGATAAAGTCCTATGACCAAGTCTTGAGGTTAACCCTAATTAACCCTAGTTATTTTTGTGGAAGCCCTAACAGAAGAATAGCTGGCTATATATTCATCATGAAGACTGTTTGTGAAAGATAATTTTTGACAGAAGATCAATAAGGGACTGTATAGTTGTAACTACTGTAATCCAAGCAATTATCATTGTGATAAGTGACTTGGAGTAGGATTTGATTGTAAGGGTTGTGTATCACTCAAAGCTTTGAAGCACGAGTGTTTGTGTCACTTGATTAAAGCTTTGAAGCAAAGTCAAGTTAGGGTTGTGTATCACTCAAAGCTTTGAAGCACGAGTGTTTGTGTTACTTGATTAAAAGCTGTGAAGCAAAATCAAGTGTATGTTCTGAAGAGTGTCTTCATAATTTCATTAGTCAATTGTTTAGTATCACTGCTGTGATTGAGGGGGAGTGAGTAGGAACTCTGGTTTAAGTTGAACTTAGAATGAAGTTGCATTGGGTAGGTCTTAAGTGAAAGAGATAAACTGGTTGGTTTATTCCTGAATTAATATCTCTTATAGTGGATTTCCTCCCTGGCTTGGTAGCCCCCAGAGTAGGTGTTGTTACACACTGAACTGGGTAAACAATTGATTGTGTTATTTACTGCTTTTAGTTTTACTGTGTTGAAGAGTGTCAGATACGGTGTCATAACATTCACTGTGACATTAAGTATCTACAGCCAGAATTTCAATTGGTATTAGAGCAGGCACCCTGCCTGTCTTACTGGGTGAGATCTAGGGATATTATTTTCTGGCGCTATGGACAAAGAAGGAGGTTTTGGAAATAGACCACCCATTCTGGATGGATCAAATTATGACTACTGGAAACCTCGTATGATTGCCTTCTTAAAATCACTGGACAAAAAGGCTTGGAGAGCTGCTGACAAAGGATGGAACCATCCCACCATAACAGGGAAAGATGGGACAACCAGTCTGAAACCTGAGGAAGAATGGAGCAAAGAAGAAGATGAGTTAGCCCTGGGTAACTCCAAAGCATTAAATGCCTAGTTCAATGGAATTGATAGAAACATATTCAGACTAGTACATCAATGTGAACTGGCCAAGGAGGTTTGGGTCACTCTCAAAACTACCCATGAGGGCACATCCAAAGTAAAAATGTCAAGGCTTCAGATGCTGACTACCAAATTTGAGAACCTAAGTATGATGGAAGATGAGACCATTCATGAGTTTCACATGAACATCTTGGAAATTGCCAACACCTCAGGAGCATTGGGAGAAAAGATGTCAGAAGAAAAGCTGGTGAGAAAGATTCTCAGATCCTTGCCTAAAAGATTTGCAATGAAGGTGACTGCTATAGAGGAAGCTCAGGATATCTGCAACTTGAAGGTGGATGAACTCATTGGGTCTCTTCAGACCTTTGAGATGGGGATCAGTGACAATGTTGACAAGAAAAACAAGAGCATAGCACTTGTATCTAATACTGAAGATGAAAATAAGGAGGATGAAGAAGAAAATATTTCAGAAGCTATAGCCATGCTTGGAAGACAGTTCAACAAACTCATCAAGAGAATGGACCCAAAGTCAAGGTCAAATGTTAAGAACATTCCTTCTGACATAAACAGATCCTATGACTCCAGCAGAAGACCAAAGTCTGAAGAGAAGGGAAATCAAAGCAAAGGAATTCAATGCCATGGATGTGAAGGATATGGGCACATTCGAGCTGAATGTCCAACCTTTCTTAAGAAACAAAAGAAAGGAATGTTTGTTACTTGGTCTGATAGTGACTCAGAAAGTAATTCTGAAGAAGAATCTGCCAAACTAGTTACTGCGCTAACTGGTATTTGTGACTCTGATAGTGACTCTAATGATGAGGAAGTGACATTTGAAGAACTGGCTGACTCCTACAAGAAGTTATGTATCAGAAGTGCTGAAGTCTATCAGCAAAATGAGAGACAAACAAAACTCATAGTAAAGCTGGAGGCTGAGAAGAAGGCAGGCATTGATACTATAAGTCATTTAGAAGTGGAAGTTCAAATGCTAAACTCAAAACTTGACCAGATGACCAAATCTGTCAAGATGTTGACAAATGGAACTGACAAATTAGAAGAAATCCTTCAAGTTGGACAAAATGTGGGAGACAAGTCTGGTTTGGGATTTGTGGCTGCAAAGAAATCTATTGTAGACAAGAAGAAGATCAGGCCTGATAAACAAATGTCAAAGCAGATGTCACAACATAGCACTCAACATCGAGAACAGAGAAATATGAAGAAAAAGTATCAAAGATGGAGATGTCATCATTGTGGGAGGTTTAGTCACATAAAGCCATTCTGCTTCAAATTATATGGATATCCTAATCAGACCCCATTTGTCAAACCTAAGTCTAACAAGGCACCATATACTCAACAGTGGAATAAAAAGGCTACTGCCCTGATAGCTCACACCTCCCTTAGAGTCTCTCCAAAGGAATATTGGTACTTTGACAGTGGATGTTCTAAACACATGACTGGAATTAAGAATCTTCTCAATAATGTTAAACCTCACACTACTAGTTATGTGACTTTTGGAGATGGTGCTAGAGGAGAAATCAAAGGAGTTGGAAACTTGGACTGCCCTGGAGTTCCAAACCTAAATGAAGTATTACTGGTAAAAGGCTTGACTACTAATCTTATAAGTATCAGTCAATTATGTGATCTAGGATTCAAGGTCAACTTCACCAAGTCTGAATGTCTTGTAACTAATGAGAAACAAGAAGTTGTAATGAGAGGTGTCAGATCTAAAGACAACTGCTACTTATGGGAGTCTGAGAACACTAATTATTCTTCTGTGTGCTCTATTGCCAAAGAAGAAAAATAAGTGAAACTGTGGCACCAAAAACTTGGTCATTTACATATAAGAGGAATGAAAAGGATTATATCCATGGAAGTAGTCAGAGGGATTCCAAGGTTGCAAATTGATGAAGGGAGAGTCTGTGGTGAATGTCAGGTTGGAAAGCAGACTAGAATGTAAAATCCAAAGTCAAGACATCTGACCACCTCTAAGGTGTTAGAACTTCTACATATGGATCTGATGGGACCAATGCAGGTAGAAAGTCTTGGTGGAAAAAGATATGCCTATGTTGTTGTAGATGATTTTTCCAGATTCACCTGGATTAACTTCATTAGAGAAAAGTCTGATGTATTTGAAGTATTTAAGGAACTGTGCAAAAGAATTCAAAGAGAGAAAGAAGGATGCATTGTCAGAATCAGAAGTGATCATGGCAAGGAATTTGAAAACAGTAAGTTTGATGAGTTCTGCTCCTCAGAAGGAATTAATCATGAATTCTCTTCACCCATAACTCCTCAACAAAATGGAGTTGTGGAAAGGAAAAACATGACTATACAGGAATCTTCCAGAGCAATGATACATGCCAAAAGACTTCCTATTCATTTTGGGGCTGAAGCTATGAATACAGCCTGTTATGTCCATAACAGTGTCACCTTGAGAAAGGGAACATCATCCACCATTTATGAACTTTGGAAAGGAAGAAAGCCTACAGTGAAGTACTTCCATGTATTTGGAAGCAAATGCTATATTCTGACAGATCGTGAACAAAGGAGAAAGATGGACCCTAAAAGTGATGAAGTAATATTCCTAGGATACTCTACCAACAGCAGAGCTTATAGGGTATTCAATTCCAGGACCAAAGTTATGATGGAATCTATAAATGTCATAGTTGATGATTACCATGAGGAAACAAATGTCCCATATGATGTTGAGACATTCTTTGAGACTTCAACTCAAAAGGATGATATTCCTAAAACTACTTCATCAGAATCTGAATCAAAGGAAGCTAACAAAGACCCTTCCATCAGAATTCAGAAAGATCATCCTAAGGAACTCATCATAGGAGATCTTAACAGTGGAATCATTACAAGATCTAGAGAAATCATCTCAAACTCTTGTTTTATATCTAAGATTGAACCAAGAAATGTTAAGGAGGCTTTAATTGATGAATACTGGATTGGAGCAATGCAAGATGAATTGAACCAATTCAAGCAACATGAAGTATGGGAGTTAGTTCCTAGACCAGGAGGAACAAACATCATTGGCACAAAATGGATCTACAAGAACAAATCAGATGCTGAAGGAGTTGTCACCAGGAATAAGGAAAGACTTGTTGCTCAAGGATACACTCAAGTTGAAGGGGTTGATTTTGATGAGACGTTTGCTCCTGTAGCCAGACTGGAATCAATCAGACTCCTATTGGGAATTGCTTGTCTCCTGAAGTTCAAGTTATTTCAGATGGATGTAAAAAGTGCCTTCCTAAATGGGTACTTAAATGAGGAAGTTTATGTGGAACAGCCTAAAGGATTTGTGGATCCAAACTGCCCTGATCATGTCTACAAATTGAGGAAAGCTTTATATGGCCTGAAACAAGCTCCTAGAGCATGGTATGACAGGTTGACAAAATTCCTCTCTGACAAAGGATACAGGAAAGGAGGCTTGGATAAAACTCTTTTTGTCAAAAATGACGGAGGAAAGATAATGGTAGCTCAAATCTATGTTGATGACATAGTGTTTGGGGGAATGTCAGATAAAATGGTTAAACATTTTGCTGACCAGATGCAAGCTGAATTTGAAATGATCCTCATGGGAGAATTGACCTACTTTCTTGGACTGCAAGTCACACAGATGGAAGACTCAATTTTTTTGTCTCAAAGCAAGTATGCAAAGAACATTGTCAAGAAGTTTGGGATGGATAATGCCAATCACAAAAGGACTCCTGCACCTACTCAATTAAAGCTGTCCAAAGATTCAAGTGGGGTCAAGGTGGACCAAACCTTATACAGAAGCATGATAGGAAGTTTGCTATACTTAACAGCCAGCAGACCTGACATTGCTTTTGCAGTTGGAGTATGTGCAAGATACCAGGCTGAACCCAAAGTAAGTCATATCAACCAAGTGAAGAGAATTCTGAAGTATGTAAGTGGAACCCACAACTATGGCTTGTTGTACTCTCATGGATGTGAACCAACTCTGACTGGTTACTGTGATGCTGATTGGGCTGGAAGTGATGATGATAGAAAGAGCACCTCTGAAGGATGTTTCTTCTTAGGAAATAATCTTGTCTCCTGGTTCAGCAAGAAACAGAACTGTGTGTCTCTATCTACTGCTGAAGCTGAATACATAGCAGCTGGTAGTGGCTGTTCTCAAATGATTTGGATGAAACAGATGCTTAATGAGTATAATGTCACACAAGATGTTATGACATTGTACTGTGACAATCTGAGCACTATCAACATTTCCAAGAATCATATTCAGCATAGCAGGACCAAGCATATTGACATTAGACATCACTTCATCAGAGATCTTGTAGAGGAGAAGACGATAAAACTGGAACATGTTGCCACAGAACTACAACTGGCTGACATTTTTACCAAGGCACTTGATGCAAATCAATTTTAAAATTTGAGGGGCAAGCTGGGTATTTGCCAACATGAAGATATGTAGCAATTAATTTTGCTCAAAACAAGGGATGAGAGAGATTTTTTTGTTAAGTCTACTCTGATTGGGCTAATCATCTACTTCTTTATTTCTTTCCAAGATTTTAAGAAGTTGAATAGACATTCATATATCTCACTCCTCTCGCGTTTCTGCAACAATCTTCAATCTCTCAAATGAAGACTGCACTATTACTGCTACCTGGTTTCTAAAACTCTCAAAATGTCTCAACTATCCATGACATAATCCTCTTCAAAGGCGACTGCTTCTTCCGCATCCTCTAATCGAGAACCTAGGGCAATCACAAACTGCATGGATTCTGATGTTCTGGAGATAACTCCTCTTCGTGAACTGGCAGCTGACCCCACTAAGGTTAAGAAGCTGCGAACCAGACATGCAAGAAGGTCACAAGCTTCTTCATCCGGTAAATCCTCTCAATCATCATCTTCTGTTCCTTCAGAAATAGCAAATAGGGAAGGCTCAGTTTATGTTCATCAAGCTATAGCTAGACTTGTCACTAGGATTTTAAATGAGAATCACTTTGTACCTGGCATTTTTGTACCCTTGAATCAAGAATCTGCTAGTCCAAATGTTGAAATAAATCCAGATATCACTCAGAATGTTGAGACACCGGATTATAACATTAGGAAATCACCTGAAAATCTTGATGATCACCAGAACCCTAATGAGAAGGATGTTGAACCCCCGATTATTGATGTTGATGAAGAATACTCTGATAATGACTTAATTGCAAATATCAACCCTAGCATAGCTAGAAGGATGATGAACAGAAAAGGAAAGCAGGATGGTGCCAAAAGCCTCTCCAAAGAAAAGACTGCTGATATTGTTCATAAGAAAACCAGGTCTGAGAACAAGACTGGAGTAGAAACTGTGAAGGCTGGATTGTTAAAAGGGAAGGTGAAAACTCGAGTACCTGCTGGTAGTCTCTCAAAACCTGTGAGACAACCAATAGTAAAGAAAAGGAAAGAGCCTGAACCCTCTGAAACTAATGAGGAATCAGAATTTGAATTTGATGTTGAAGACATTCCTCTCAAAAGGAAACTCTCCTCAAGCAAAATGCCTAAAGTCCCTGAAGTCCCCACTGACAACATTTCCTTTCACCATCCTGAGAATGCAAATAGGTGGAAGTATGTAAGTTTGAAAAGGATAGCCTTGGAAAGAGAACTGAACACCAGTGCCATGGAATGTAAAGAGATCATGGATCTAATCAAAACTGCTGGTCTAATAAATACTGTGGTAAAGTTTACCAACTGCTATGAAGTTCTTGTCAAAGAATTCATAGTGAATTTATCTGAAGGGTGTGCTGATGGAAAGTCAGCTGACTTTAAATGTGTATATGTGAGAGGAAGGAAGGTAAATTTATCTCCCTCTGAAATAAACAAATTCCTAGGAAGACCAGATGATTCTTGCCTGAGCTAGAGGTTACTGACAACCAAGTGTGCCAAACCATCACTGCAAATCAAGTCAAGAGCTGGCCCTTAAAAGGGAAACTGAATGAAAGCAAGCTGAGCATGAAATTTGCCATTCTGCACAAAATTGGTGCAGCTAACTGGGTTCCCACCAACCATAAATCAACCATCTCCACAGGCTTGGGAAGATTCATTTATGCTGTTGGAACCAGGACAAACCTTGACTATGGCAAGTATATCTTTGATCAAACATTAAAACATGTTGGAAGCTATGCTATTAAAGGCCCTATTGCCTTTCCCTCTCTCCTATGTGGTATAGTCCTTGCTCAGTATCCTGACATTCTAATTGAAAAAGATATTGTGTGCAAAAGACCCCCTGCTCTTGGGTTGCATTATAAGCTATTTCAGGGAACTCATGTTCTTGACATTGTCATGAAATCAGCTGAGACATCAACTGTGAAATATCATTCCAAGAAAACTGGTGTTATAGATGTGCTGAAGGAAACCTGCAAAGAGCTTGATACAAGGAAAAGGACTCTTGAGGACCTGATTGCTAGACTAGAACAGGAGGAGATTGAAGGACAAAGAAGGGAAGAGGATGTTGTTGAAGAACAACTTCATGCTGAAGATAGTGCCACCTCTGAAGATGACAGTGCTTGAAGATCATTGCAGTTGAAAAAGTTTACTGCTGGTACCTGATGCTGCAAATGACTTTTGATTTTTTTTTTGTGTTTTTTTATTATTCCTTTTGGATGACTGTATAACCTAAAAGTACAAGTATCTTTGGCCTATTTATGGCTAAAGAGGGGGACAAGAATTTGTGATAATTTTGGTAGAATTAGACTTGGTGGATATTATTAATTCTGCGGCTTTCTAATCTCTGATTGTTTAGGGGTTTTAGCCAAAAAAATTCCAAAGGGGGAGTTTGTAAGTGTTTGGTTGTTGGCATGTTTTTTGGTAAAACCAGTTATGTGAATGTCATGACTGATGTCATAACATTATGGGACACAAGGTACATTCTACAGAAAAAGAATGTCATACAGGAGCTGCTCAATATGAGTGTTTAGCTGATCATTATGCAATGATCATATTTATTGCATTCTACCAAAATCAGTCAACAAGATTCTTGTTGTCATAATCAATGTTAAGACATCCTATATTGAACTAACATTAATGCAGATTTGTTAATTCTAAGATTTTTCAGGAATCTGGTTTATTCAGTCCATATCAGATTCTCACGTGGACTTAGGTTAACTTTGCTTAACCCTAATTTGGTTGATAAAGTCTGTTTCACCCCAAAATTTTCCCTCCCATACTCTTTAAGATTTGCCAAGATCAAGGTTCAAAATCTCCCAAGGGTTGTACAGTCCAATTGCCTCCTAACAGTCAAAAATTAGGGTTTTGGTTCTGGCAAAGAAATTGAAGTTTCCAAGGGTCCAAACAAGTCCCACATGCCTACATACATTGTCAAGCATCCATATGCCAAGTTTCAAGACTCACAGCATCAAATTGCACAGTCAAAAACCCTAAATGCTTCACAGTCAACTACAGGGGCAAAATGGTCATTTGACAGTCAAAAGTCAAAAATTTTGGTCAACATCTTATTTTGAAGCCACAAACATCATTTGATCAATTCTTGATCATGATTCTCAAAGCATGGCTCAAAAAGTCTCAAGATGCAAAAGTTTCTATTTTTGGATAGCTAAAAAAGTCAACTGCAAATTGACCAGGGCATAACTTCTTCATGGTTTATCATAAAAATCCCATCCAAAGCTCATTTTGAAGAGAATGACATTTCCTACAACTCATCTTCACACTTTAAGTCCAAGAAATGCTCTCACAAAAAGTTATCAATTTCAACATTATAGGTCATTTTCAAAAGTCAACAAAAAGGCACTTTAAGTCAAAGACCATAACTTGAGATTGGTAAATCAAAATGACATGGGACCAAAGGCATTGGTTAGAGGACTTCAAGACCTTTCCAAAATGTCCAAGAACATGATCAAAGCTTAAAAATTGAGCAAGATATGCCTTGTAGAAGTTGGGAAATTTTTGGGAATTTTGAAAAGTCAACTTTGCATAAAAGGGTTCAAAAATGCTAATGGGCCTCAATTTCTTCCATGAATCATTACCCAAAGGCCATGCACGATCCATTGACCTCCAAGGGAGTTATTTTCTCATTTTTGATTAATTATTTGAATTTTTATTATTATTAATTCACTTAATTAAAATTAAATATGAAAAAAATAGCAAATAATACCTTTCAAATCTTTTTGTGCAGAGAATTCACTCATTATGTGCTCAATATTTCGTGCATCATTCAAAAAGGAAAGATTCTACATGATTGGCAATGATTGGCATAAAAAAGGATTGAAAAAGATTGGATTTTATATGATTGGAAATCAAATATCAAAAACATCAATGCATGGATTATGGGCTGGTTTTCTTAACCTAATTCACTCACATACATATGCAAGACTGAAACCTAATGCAAGAAACACAAAAAGCTGCGCTCAAGACCAAAGAACAAAATTGCATTTTTCCACAAAAAAGTGAAACACTGAAATCCTAGTTAGAGGGCGATTCAAGGCTTGAAAAGGATCCCAAAACATTGTCGGACCATCAAGGAACGTGTTGCAATCAAGAACACATCTCCAGACCTCAAGAATTGGTAGAACAGTGTGGCACTTTTCATGAATTTTTCAATTATCGTGTTCCAATTTACATGCATTTTTCATATGTTTTAAATGTTGATTTGCACTAATATGAACGTTCTGAAGCTAATGGTGCCCTTGAATTGAACTAACCATGCCTGTATAAGAATTCACCATGAACGTTTTTTAGGGTTTCAGAGTTCCAGATTTGGGGCTTTACACATATGGTAAAATCAGGCCTTGAAACCTATACCAATGGATTCGTGACATCCAAACGAAGCAAGTCCACACCTCGCGCTCTTTTTACATTTGCTTATGTGCTAATCGTTATTTTTCCTGGCCTTGTTTAGTGGGGGTTTAAAACCCCCGCTATTTGATTATGTTACAGGCACAAAAACGAGAAAGATGCATATGTGTCATAACATGATGGGACAATTCAAATACTGGCGCGCTTTTCTTTGTTCAGGTCACTAATCATTGTTTTTATATATTATATTCTCCATTCATTATATTAACAAATGCGCCAAATGGTTCAGTTGGTAGCTGAGGTGGCTTGCAGGTATTGGGACCTGGGTTCGATTCCCAGGTCCCCCCAAACACTTAATAATTTTTGTCAAAAGGTGTTCCAGCGTAGCATTGCATCCAAAGACCATCATGCATCCTCACCTGCTTGCTTGCCACGCGCCCAGGAAATCTCATCCAAAGGTCAGAACATGGAGACCACCATGAACACTAGTCAACTACTCCACACACGCGCTAGAAAGTCAAAAAGGGCCTCATTCTGATGGGCCAAATTACTCTATATTAACCTCCAAAAGGGTCAGACACCCCCCATGGTTTGCTCAATTTTTTAGTTTTTATTTATTTTTCCTTTTTATTCTTTTAATTATTTTTAATTGTTTTCTTTAAATTCCATAAAATAATTTTCACAATAATGAATACAAAAAAATCAAAAAAATGTTTTATTGTTATTGATATTAATTTCACCATTATTTTTGTAAATAAACTTTAATAGTTAATTTAGATTAATTTAGGTTTCAATTTTAATGTTTTTTCTTAAATAACTAAAATATATAGAAATTAGGGTTTTTAGCATTTTTATCTTTTTCTTAATAAATATTTTTTTCTTATTATCATTATTATTAATTACTAGTTTATTTTGTAAATAAATATGTATATTAATTATTTAGTAAATTAGGTTAAACTTTAATATCTTTTCATTAATAATTAAAAATAACTTAGAATTAGGATTTCATTTTAATTTTAATTTTCCTTATTTCATAAATACAAAAAAGCCTAAAAAACATTTCTTTCCTTTTATTAAATAAATAATTAACTTTCTTATTTCAATTTAATTTCAAAAGGGTCCAACGCCCTCGAACATTCTATTTCTATTCTTTCGCGTATTTATTCTTATTTTCTTTTATGTAATTGCTCAAGCCTTGTAATAGTAATTAGGAATTTATTTACTTTCCACATTTTTATTAAAAAAACGGGTCTTTGTTAATTTGGCGATGTATAGACCCGCGCCTTGTAATAGCGTAGGACTTTATTTTCCGCACCCTTAAAACTGCCAAACTTTGCATGAAAGAATGAAGCCTAAATTAAAAGCAAGCGTAGATCACCATAATGCATGACAAGATAAAACATAACTGAAAACAATACACAAATTCACACACCCCGCTGATGAGGTACAGGCATTGTTTCAATTCCTAAACACTGGAGTTATAAGGAAGATAATCCCTCGTCAACCCCTCTGAGCCAAAGAAGTAGGAGTTTTTCTTTTCGAAAATTAAAACCCTTTATCATAACCTGGGGCAGGGTAGTTCTCTCAGTTGATCCAAGTGCATAACAAATGGCACCAAAGAGGTCCTTACAAAAAAAAAAGACAGTGATGATTCCGAATAATCATAAGGATAGGCAGTCATTATATCTCAAAAATAAAAACCCAATAAGTCAAAACCTATGAAGGAGACTTACAAAACTGGGGCATCCCGCTGACTGTAATCACAAAAGAAACAGTTCAGGCAAAATTTAGGGATAGCGAAATCAAAAAGAAAGAGGTCATACAAACCCTCAACAAAAACAAAAAATGACTGCCTATTCAGAATAAATCATCAATATCTGAACCATCATTGGAACATCAGGACAAAGACTCAAACAAGGTCTAACGCACGATCAACTGAGCTTAGGTTTGAAGAACATCACGAAGAACGGGTGGGTACAAATAATTTGAGCCTTTATCCTTTGTTTCTTAAACCGTGAACCAGGCCACGTTATAACCCTTAAAAAGTCCTAGCTGAAGCATGGGTTAGTTCGAAAGCATACTGTTACGAAAGGTATCCTGACTCCTTAAGGCCTACGGTAAAATAACGAGTTGACATCACAGTTTACAAAACTCACTTGTTTTATTAAAAAACTGCATTTCCAAAAAACTTCGAAACAGACATAAGCTTTGCATTTTTAACATAACTTTGTTTGCATACGACTATTTGTTTGAACAGTATAGAAGCTCGCACGAAGAATATCGGATGAACAAAAGCACTCCCAAACAAGGGGCATGACATGGTCATTGTCCGTCATCTGGGGCAATTAAGTCAAGATTCAGAGAATCTCTCAAATGCCAAGCAGCCAGGGGCAACTCTCCGTCCGAGTCACTTGGGGCAGTGGACATGAATTCCCGTAACGAATCTTGCATGATCAACGAAAACCTTCTGGTGGTATGACAACATTTCATACAGGGGCAACTCCCTACATTCTGAGAGCGTGAACATAGTCGAAAAAATACTATGCAAAATCAAAGACCCCCCAGGAGAGTCCAGTCCAAAAGTTTCCCCAGGAAAGTGGAATCCATCTCCCCAGCAGGAAGCTTATCCCCAGTAGATTCTGGAAGCTTGTCACCCGCGGAGCACGAATGCGTCTCTCGGTTTTTATTCAAAGGTTATTTCCCCACCAGGATATAACTGGGTTATCCTCAGCCAAAAGCCACGGAAATATCTTCCTCGGCGAAGTCTTCTTATCTCCAACGGAGTCTATTAAAACTTCCAACATAACAACGGTATCCCCAGCGAAGTTATCATCAACATCTCAACAGAGTACCTCTCTTCCCACAGAGTATTATTCCCCAGCAAGATCGCTAGAGTAATTTCCCCCCACAGAGTAATCTCCAAGTGTATTCCCCAACGGATTCATCTTCTCCTACCGGTATTCTAGCAACCATCACTCCCCAGTGGAAACAAAGAATGCTATTCACATCAGCCCAGGATTTAATTTCCCGGCACCTGTCAAGGATTCATTTTCCTAAGACGAAAACATACATTCATAAACATCGCATCTTCATACATTATAGCATGGATATACGCATCATGAACATACAATCTCACTTATTTTGAGAACATCATGCATGTCATACATCATGACATTGCATGCAACTAACGTTTTGTATTTTCAGGAAAAAGGTTAATACAAAGATATTTGCTATCAACGGTCGCAACTAAAGATCCGATTCCTGTATCTTGCCAGGGTGTATCTGTTGACGACTGATTCCAGACCCGATTCTTGTATCTTGCCAGGGTGCGTCTGAAGAGTTTGAGGATCTGATTCCTGTATCTTGCCAGGGTGTATCTGTTTACGACTAACATTACCAGACCCAATTCCTGTATCTTGCCAGGGTGCGTCTGAAGAGTTTGAGGATCCGATTCCTGTATCTTGCCAGGGTGTATCTGTTGACGACTAACATTACCAGACCCGATTCCTGTATCTTGCCAGGGTGCGTCTGAAGAGTTTGAGGATCCTATTCCTGTATCTTGCCAGGGTGTATCTGTTGACGACTAACATTACCAGACCTGATTCCTGTATCTTGCCAGGGTGCGTCTGAAGAGTTTGAGGATCCGATTCCTGTATCTTGCCAGGGTGTATCTATTGACGACTAACATTACCAGACTCGATTCCTGTATCTTGCCAGGGCACGTCTGAAGGGTTCGAAGATCCGATTCCTGTATCTTGCCAGGGTGTATCTGTTGACAACCAACATTACCAGACTCGATTCCTGTATCTTGACAGGGCACGTCTGAAGGGTTCGAAGATCCGATTCCTGTATCTTGCCACGGTGTATCTGTTGACGACTAACATTACCAGACCCGATTCCCGTATCTTGCCAGGGTGCGTCTGAAGAGTTTGAGGATCTGATTCCTATATCTTGCCAGGGTGTATCTGTTGACGACTAACATTACCAGACCCGATTCCTATATCTTGCCAGGGTGCATCTGAAGAGTTTGAGGATCTGATTCCTGTATCTTGCCAGGGTCTATCCATTGACGACTAACAGTACCAAACTCGATTCCTGTATCCTGCCAGGGCACGTCTGAAGAGTTTGAGGATCCGATTCCTGTATCTTGCCAGGGTGTATCCGTTGACGACTAACAGTACCAGACTCGATTCCTGTATCCTGCCAGGGCACGTCTGAAGAGTTTGAGGATCTGATTCCTGTATCTTGCCAGGGTGTATCCGTTGACGACTAACAGTACCAGACTCGATTCCTGTATCTTGCCAGGACACGTCTGAAGGGTTCGAAGATCCGATTCCTGTATCTTTCCAGGGTGTATCTGTTGACGACCAACATTACCAGACTCGATTCCTGTATCTTGCCAGGGCACGTCTGAAGGGTTCGAAGATTCGATTCCTGTATCTCGCCAGGGTGTATCTGTTGACGACCAATATTACCAGACTCGATTCCTGTATCCTGCCAGGGCACGTCTGAAGAGTTTGAGGATCCGATTCCTGTATCTTGCCAGGGTGTATCCGTTGACGACTAACAGTACCAGACTCGATTCCTGTACCCTGCCAGGGCACGTCTGAAGAGTTTGAGGATCCGATTCCTGTATCTTGCCAGGGTGTATCCGTTGACGACTAACAGTACCAGACTCGATTCCTGTACCTTGCCAGGGCACGTCTGAAGGGTTCGAAGATCCGATTCCTGTATCTTGCCAAGGTGTATCTGTTGACGACCAGCACTACCAGACTCGATTCTTGTATCTTGCCAGGGCACGTCTGAAGAGTTTAAAGACTCGATTCTTGTATCTTGCCAGGGCACATCTACATAAAGAGTTTAAAGATAAACTCCTGTAACAGGCCAGGTAATTATTTTCTTTCTCAAGTACGCAAGTTCTCGCTAAGGAATCTCTTACGCGATCGACACCTAGATGGCATCTATAAGCCCATCCATATACCGACAGTCTCCAAATGGCATCTATAAGCCCATTCCCGACAAAGTTCTGTCACACTTCCAGATGGCATCTATAAGCCCATCTTCCTATCCATCAATCTCCAAATGGCATCTGTAAGCCCATTTCCACCATCATACTGCTGACACTCTACTAGTGAGTGCAAATTTCTGGGCACTCTAGTGTTCAATCATCTTCCACCTTCGGATTACGAAAGGCACGCCAGCCAATCTACATCCTCAGGTCTAAGAAGATTGAACAGGGGCAACTGTTGCACCCCAAAATTTTCCCTCCCATACTCTTCAAGATTTTCCAAGATCAAGGTTCAAAATCTCCCAAGGGTTGTACAGTCCAATTGCCTCCTAATAGTCAAAAATTAGGGTTTTGGTTCTGGAAAAGAAATTGAAGTTTCCAAGGGTCCAAACAAGTCCCACATTCCTACATACATTGTCAAGCATCCATATGCCAAGTTTCAAGACTCACAGCATCAAATTGCACAGTCAAAAACCCTAAATGCTTCACAGTCAACTGCAGGTGCAAAATGGTCATTTGACAGTCAAAAGTCAAAAATTTTGGTCAACATCTTATTTTGAAGCCACAAACATCATTTGATAAATTCTTGATCATGATTCTCAAAGCATGGCTCAAAAAGTCGTAAGATGCAAAAGTTTCTATTTTTGGATAGTTGAAAAAGTCAACTGCAAATTGACCAGGGCATAACTTCTTCATGGTTTATCAGAAAAATCCCATCCAAAGCTCATTTTGAAGAGAATGACATTTCCTACAACTTATCTTCACACTTCAAGTCCAAGAAATGCTCTCACAAAAAGTTATCAATTTCAACATTATAGGTCATTTTCAAAAGTCAACAAAAAGGCACTTTAAGTCAAAGACCATAACTTGAGATTGGTAAATCAAAATGACATGGGACCAAAGGCATTGGTTATAGGACTTCAATACCTTTCCAAAATGTCCAAGAACATGATCAAAGCTTAAAAATTGAGCAAGATATGCCTTGTAGAAGTTGGGAAATTTTTGGGAATTTTGAAAAGTCAACTTTGCATAAAAGGGTTCAAAAATGCTAATGGGCCTCAATTTCTTCCATGAATCATTACCCAAAGGCCATGCACGATCCATTGATCTCCAAGGGAGTTATTTTATCATTTTTGATTAATTATTTGAATTTTTATTATTATTAATTCACTTAATTAAAATTAAATATGAAAAAAATAGCAAATAATACCTTTTAAATCTTTTTGTGCAGAGAATTCACTCATTATGTGCTCAATATTTCGTGCATCATTCAAAAAGGAAAGATTCTACATGATTGGCAATTATTGGCATAAAAAAGGATTGAAAAAGATTGGATTTTATATGATTGGAAATCAAATATCAAAAACATCAATGCATGGATTATGGGCTGGTTTTCTTAACCTAATTCACTCACATACATATGCAAGACTGAAACCTAATGCAAGAAACACAAAAAGCTGCGCTCAAGACCAAAGAACAAAATTGCATTTTTCCACAAAAAAGTGAAACACTGAAATCCTAGTTAGAGGGTGATTCAAGGCTTGAAAAGGATCCCAAAACATTGTTGGACCATCAAGGAACGTGTTGCAATCAAGAACACATCTCCAGACCTCAAGAATTGGTAGAACAGTGTGGCACTTTTCATGAATTTTTCAATTATCATGTTCTAATTTACATGCATTTTTCATATGTTTTAAATGTTGATTTGCACTAATATGAACGTTCTGAAGCTAATGGTGCCCTTGAATTGAACTAACCATGCCTGTATAAGAATTCACCATGAACGTTTTTTAGGGTTTCAGAGTTCCAGATTTGGGGCTTTACACATATGGTAAAATCAGGCCTTGAAACCTATACCAATGGATTCGTGACATCCAAACGAAGCAAGTCCACACCTCGCGCTCTTTTTACATTTGCTTATGTGCTAATCGTTATTTTTCCTGGCCTTGTTTAGTGGGGGTTTAAAACCCCCGCTATTTGATTATGTTACAGGCACAAAAACGAGAAAGATGCATATGTGTCATAACATGATGGGACAATTCAAATACTGGCGCGCTTTTCTTTTTTCAGATCACTAATCATTGTTTTTATATATTATATTCTCCATTCATTATATTAACAAATGCGTCAAATGGTTCAGTTGGTAGCTGAGGTGGCTTGCAGGTATTGGGACCTGGGTTCGATTCCCAAGTCCCCCCAAACACTTAATAATTTTTGTCAAAAGGTGTTCCAGCGTAGCATTGCATCCAAAGACCATCATGCATCCTCACCTGCTTGCTTGCCACGCACCCAGGAAATCTCATCCAAAGGTCAGAACATGGAGACCACCATGAACACTAGTCAACTACTCCACACACGCGCTAGAAAGTCAAAAAGGGCCTCATTCTGATGGGCCAAATTACTCTATATTAACCTCCAAAAGGGTCAGACACACCCCACGGTTTGCTCAATTTTTTAGTTTTTATTTATTTTTCCTTTTTATTCTTTTAATTATTTTTAATTGTTTTCTTTAAATTCCATAAAATAATTTTCACAATAATGAATACAAAAAAATCAAAAAAAATGTTTTATTGTTATTGATATTAATTTCACCATTATTTTTGTAAATAAACTTTAATAGTTAATTTAGATTAATTTAGGTTTCAATTTTAATGTTTTTTCTTAAATAACTAAAATATATAGAAATTAGGGTTTTTAGCATTTTTATCTTTTTCTTAATAAATATTTTTTTCTTATTATCATTATTATTAATTACTAGTTTATTTTGTAAATAAATATGTATATTAATTATTTAGTAAATTAGGTTAAACTTTAATATCTTTTCATTAATAATTAAAAATAACTTAGAATTAGGATTTCACTTTAATTTTAATTTTCCTTATTTCATAAATACAAAAAAGCCTAAAAAACATTTATTTCCTTTTATTAAATAAATAATTAACTTTCTTATTTCAATTTAATTTCAAAAGGGTCCAACGCCCTCGAACATTCTATTTCTATTCTTTCGCGTATTTATTCTTATTTTCTTTTATGTAATTGCTCAAGCCTTGTAATAGTAATTAGGAATTTATTTACGTTCCGCATTTTTATTAAAAAAACGGGTTTTTGTTAATTTGGCGATGTATAGACCCGCGCCTTGTAATAGCGTAGGACTTTATTTTCCGCACTTTAATTTTCGCACCCTTAAAACTGCTAAACTTTGCATGAAAGAATGAATGGCCTAAATTAAAAGCAAGCGTAGATCACCATAATGCATGACAAGATAAAACATAACTGAAAACAATACACAAATTCACACACCCCGCTGATGAGGTACAGGCATTGTTTCAATTCCTAAACACTGGAGTTATAAGGAAGATAATCCCTCGTCAACCCCTCTGAGCCAAAGAAGTAGGAGTTTTTCTTTTCGAAAATTAAAACCCTTTATCATAACCTGGGGCAGGGTAGTTCTCTCAGTTGATCCAAGTGCATAACAAATGGCAACAAAGAGGTCCTTACAAAAAAAAAGACAGTGATGATTCCGAATAATCATAAGGATAGGCAGTCATTATATCTCAAAAATAAAAACCCAATAAGTCAAAACCTATGAAGGAGACTTACAAAACTGGGGCATCCCGCTGACTGTAATCACAAAAGAAACAGTTCAGGCAAAATTTAGGGATAGCGAAATCAAAAAGAAAGAGGTCATACAAACCCTCAACAAAAACAAAAAATGACTGCCTATTCAGAATAAATCATCAATATTTGAACCATCATTGGAACATCAGGACAAAGACTCAAACAAGGTCTAACGCACGATCAACTGAGCTTAGGTTTGAAGAACATCACGAAGAACGGGTGGGTACAAACAATTTGAGCCTTTATCCTTTGTTTCTTAAACCGTGAACCAGGCCACGTTATAACCCTTAAAAAGTCCTAGCTGAAGCATGGGTTAGTTCGAAAGCATACTGTTACGAAAGGTATCCTGACTCCTTAAGGCCTACGGTAAAATAACGAGTTGACATCACAGTTTACAAAACTCACTTGTTTTATTAAAAAACTGCATTTCCAAAAAACTTCGAAACAGACATAAGCTTTGCATTTTTAACATAACTTTGTTTGCATACGACTATTTGTTTGAACAGCATAGAAGCCCGCACGACGAATATCGGATGAACAAAAGCACTCCCAAACAAGGGGCATGACATGGTCATTGTCCGTCATCTGGGGCAGTTAAGTCAAGATTCAGAGAATCTCTCAAATGCCAAGCAGCCAGGGGCAACTCTCTGTCCGAGTCACTTGGGGCAGTGGACATGAATTCCCGTAACGAATCTTGCATGATCAACGAAAACCTTCTGGTGGTATGACAACATTTCTGACAGGGGCAACTCCCTACATTCTTAGAGCGTGAACATAGTCGAAAAAATACTATGCAAAATCAAAGACCCCCCAGGAGAGTCCAGTCCAAAAGTTTCCCCAGGAAAGTGGAATCCATCTCCCCAGCAGGAAGCTTATCCCCAGTAGATTCTGGAAGCTTGTCACCCGCGGAGCACGAATGCGTCTCTCGGTTTTTATTCAAAGGTTATTTCCCCACCAGGATATAATTGGGTTATCCTCAGCCAAAAGCCACGGAAAGATCTTCCTCGGCAAAGTCTTCTTATCCCCAGCGGAGTCTATTAAAACTTCCAACATAACAACGGTATCCCCAGCGAAGTTATCATCAACATCTCAACAGAGTACCTCTCTTCCCAGAGTATTATTCCCCAGCAAGATCACTAGAGTAATTTCCCCCCACAGAGTAATCTCCAAGTGTATTCCCCAACGGAGTCATCTTCTCCTACCGGTATTCTTGCAACCATCACTCCCCAGTGGAAACAAAGAATGCTATTCACATCAGCCCAGGATTTAATTTCCCGGCACCCGTCAAGGATTCATTTTCCTAAGACGAAAACATACATTCATAAACATCGCATCTTCATACATTATAGCATGGATATACGCATCATGAACATACAATCTCACTTATTTTGAGAACATCATGCATGTCATACATCATGACATTGCATGCAACTAACGTTTTGTCTTTTCAGGAAAAAGGTTAATACAAAGATATTTGCTATCAACGGTCGCAACTAAAGATCCGATTCCTGTATCTTGCCAGGGTGTATCTGTTGACGACTGATTCCAGACCCGATTCCTATATCTTGCCAGGGTGCGTCTGAAGAGTTTGAGGATCCGATTCCTGTATCTTGCCAGGGTGTATCTGTTTACGACTAACATTACCAGACCCGATTCCTGTATCTTGCCAGGGTGCGTCTGAAGAGTTTGAGGATCCGATTCCTGTATCTTGCCAGGGTGTATCTGTTGACGACTAACATTACCAGACCCGATTCCTGTATCTTGCCAGGGTGCGTCTGAAGAGTTTGAGGATCCTATTCCTGTATCTTGCCAGGGTGTATCTGTTGACGACTAACATTACCAGACCCGATTCCTGTATCTTGCCAGGGTGCGTCTGAAGAGTTTGAGGATCCGATTCCTGTATCTTGCCAGGGTGTATCTATTGACGACTAACATTACCAGACTCAATTCCTGTATCTTGCCAGGGCACGTCTGAAGGGTTCGAAGTTCCGATTCCTGTATCTTGCCAGGGTGTATCTGTTGACAACCAACATTACCAGACTCGATTCCTGTATCTTGCCAGGGCACGTCTGAAGGGTTCGAAGATCCGATTCCTGTATCTTGCCACGGTGTATCTGTTGACGACTAACATTACCAGACCCGATTCCCATATCTTGCCAGGGTGCGTCTGAAGAGTTTGAGGATCCGATTCCTGTATCTTGCCAGGGTGTATCTGTTGACGACTAACATTACCAGACCCGATTCCTGTATCTTTCCAGGGTGCATCTGAAGAGTTTGAGGATCCGATTCCTGTATCTTGCCAGGGTGTATCCATTGACGACTAACAGTACCAGACTCGATTCCTGTATCCTGCCAGGGCACGTCTGAAGAGTTTGAGGATCCGATTCATGTATCTTGCCAGGGTGTATCCGTTGACGACTAACAGTACCAGACTCGATTCCTGTATCCTGCCTGGGCACGTCTGAAGAGTTTGAGGATCTGATTCCTGTATCTTGCTAGGGTGTATCCTTTGACGACTAACAGTACCAGACTCGATTCCTGTATCTTGCCAGGACACGTCTGAAGGGTTCGAAGATCCGATTCCTGTATCTTTCCAGGGTGTATCTGTTGACGACCAACATTACCAGACTCGATTTCTGTATCTTGCCAGGGCACGTCTGAAGGGTTCGAAGATCTGATTCCTGTATCACGCCAGGGTGTATCTGTTGACGACCAATATTACCAGACTCGATTCCTGTATCCTGCCAGGGCACGTCTGAAGAGTTTGAGGATCCGATTCCTGTATCTTGCCAGGGTGTATCCGTTGACGACTAACAGTACCAGACTCGATTCCTGTACCCTGCCAGGGCACGTCTGAAGAGTTTGAGGATCCGATTCCTGTATCTTGCCAGGGTGTATCCGTTGACGACTAACAGTACCAGACTCGATTCCTGTACCTTGCCAGGGCACGTCTGAAGGGTTCGAAGATCCGATTCCTGTATCTAGCCAAGGTGTATCTGTTGATGACCAGCACTACCAGACTCGATTCCTGTATCTTGCCAGGGCACGTCTGAAGAGTTTAAAGACTCGATTCTTGTATCTTGCCAGGGCACATCTACATAAAGAGTTTAAAGATCAACTCCTGTAACAGGCTAGGTAATTATTTTCTTTCTCAGGTACGCAAGTTCTCGCTAAGGAATCTCTTACGCGATCGACACCTAGATGGCATCTATAAGCCCATCCATATACCGACAGTCTCCAAATGGCATCTATAAGCCCATTCCCGACAAAGTTCTGTCACACTTCCAGATGGCATCTATAAGCCCATCTTCCTATCCATCAATCTCCAAATGGCATCTGTAAGCCCATTTCCACCATCATACTGCTGACACTCTACTAGTGAGTGCAAATTTCTGGGCACTCTAGTGTTCAATCATCTTCCACCTTCGGATTACGAAAGGAACGCCAGCCAATCTACATCCTCAGGTCTAAGAAGATTGAACAGGGGCAACTGTTGCACCCCAAAATTTTCCCTCCCATACTCTTCAAGATTTTCCAAGATCAAGGTTCAAAATCTCCCAAGGGTTGTACAGTCCAATTGCCTCCTAATAGTCAAAAATTAGGGTTTTGGTTCTGGCAAAGAAATTGAAGTTTCCAAGGGTCCAAACAAGTCCCACATTCCTACATACATTGTCAAGCATCCATATGCCAAGTTTCAAGACTCACAGCATCAAATTGCACAGTCAAAAACCCTAAATGCTTCACAGTCAACTACAGGGGCAAAATGGTCATTTGACAGTCAAAAGTCAAAAATTTTGGTCAACATCTTATTTTGAAGCCACAAACATCATTTGATCAATTCTTGATCATGATTCTCAAAGCATGGCTCAAAAAGTCTCAAGATGCAAAAGTTTCTATTTTTGGATAGCTAAAAAAGTCAACTGCAAATTGACCAGGGCATAACTTCTTCATGGTTTATCATAAAAATCCCATCCAAAGCTCATTTTGAAGAGAATGACATTTCCTACAACTCATCTTCACACTTTAAGTCCAAGAAATGCTCTCACAAAAAGTTATCAATTTCAACATTATAGGTCATTTTCAAAAGTCAACAAAAAGGCACTTTAAGTCAAAGACCATAACTTGAGATTGGTAAATCAAAATGACATGGGACCAAAGGCATTGGTTAGAGGACTTCAAGACCTTTCCAAAATGTCCAAGAACATGATCAAAGCTTAAAAATTGAGCAAGATATGCCTTGTAGAAGTTGGGAAATTTTTGGGAATTTTGAAAAGTCAACTTTGCATAAAAGGGTTCAAAAATGCTAATGGGCCTCAATTTCTTCCATGAATCATTACCCAAAGGCCATGCACGATCCATTGACCTCCAAGGGAGTTATTTTATCATTTTTGATTAATTATTTGAATTTTTATTATTATTAATTCACTTAATTAAAATTAAATATGAAAAAAATAGCAAATAATACCTTTCAAATCTTTTTGTGCAGAGAATTC
The DNA here is from genome assembly GCA_948472305.1 of Vicia faba. NCBI lineage: Eukaryota > Viridiplantae > Streptophyta > Magnoliopsida > Fabales > Fabaceae > Vicia > Vicia faba. The sequence continues at coordinate 982,892,030 of OX451735.1, forward strand.
ACTCATTATGTGCTCAATATTTCGTGCATCATTCAAAAAGGAAAGATTCTACATGATTGGCAATGATTGACATAAAAAAGGATTGAAAAAGATTGGATTTTATATGATTGGAAATCAAATATCAAAAACATCAATGCATGGATTATGGGCTGGTTTTCTTAACCTAATTCACTCACATACATATGCAAGACTGAAACCTAATGCAAGAAACACAAAAAGCTGCGCTCAAGACCAAAGAACAAAATTGCATTTTTCCACAAAAAAGTGAAACACTGAAATCCTAGTTAGAGGGCGATTCAAGGCTTGAAAAGGATCCCAAAACATTGCCGGACCATCAAGGAACGTGTTGCAATCAAGAACACATCTCCAGACCTCAAGAATTGGTAGAACACTGTGGCACTTTTCATGAATTTTTCAATTATCGTGTTCCAATTTACATGCATTTTTCATATGTTTTAAATGTTGATTTGCACTAATATGAACGTTCTGAAGCTAATGGTGCCCTTGAATTGAACTAACCATGCCTGTATAAGAATTCACCATGAACATTTTTTAGGGTTTCAGAGTTCCAGATTTGGGGCTTTACACATATGGTAAAATCAGGCCTTGAAACCTATACCAATGGATTCGTGACATCCAAACGAAGCAAGTCCACACCTCGCGCTCTTTTTACATTTGCTTATGTGCTAATCGTTATTTTTCCTGGCCTTGTTTAGTGGGGGTTTAAAACCCCCGCTATTTGATTATGTTACAGGCACAAAAACGAGAAAGATGCATATGTGTCATAACATGATGTGACAATTCAAATACTGGCGCGCTTTTCTTTGTTCAGATCACTAATCATTGTTTTTATATATTATATTCTCCATTCATTATATTAACAAATGCGCCAAATGGTTCAGTTGGTAGCTGAGGTGGCTTGCAGGTATTGGGACCTGGGTTCGATTCCCAGGTCCCCCCAAACACTTAATAATTTTTATCAAAAGGTGTTCCACCTGCTTGCTTGCCACGCGCCCAGGAAATCTCATCCAAAGGTCAGAACATGGAGACCACCATGAACACTAGTCAACTACTCCACACACGCGCTAGAAAGTCAAAAAGGGCCTCATTCTGATGGGCCAAATTACTCTATATTAACCTCCAAAAGGGTCAGACACCCCCCATGGTTTGCTCAATTTTTTAGTTTTTATTTATTTTTCCTTTTTATTCTTTTAATTATTTTTAATTGTTTTCTTTAAATTCCATAAAATAATTTTCACAATAATGAATACAAAAAAATCAAAAAAAATGTTTTATTGTTATTGATATTAATTTCACCATTATTTTTGTAAATAAACTTTAATAGTTAATTTAGATTAATTTAGGTTTCAATTTTAATGTTTTTTCTTAAATAACTAAAATATATAGAAATTAGGGTTTTTAGCATTTTTATCTTTTTTTTAATAAATATTTTTTTCTTATTATCATTATTATTAATTACTAGTTTATTTTGTAAATAAATATGTATATTAATTATTTAGTAAATTAGGTTAAACTTTAATATGTTTTCATTAATAATTAAAAATAACTTAGAATTAGGATTTCACTTTAATTTTAATTTTCCTTATTTCATAAATACAAAAAATCCTAAAAAACATTTCTTTCCTTTTATTAAATAAATAATTAACTTTCTTATTTCAATTTAATTTCAAAAGGGTCCAACGCCCTCGAACATTCTATTTCTATTCTTTCGCGTATTTATTCTTATTTTCTTTTATATAATTGCTCAAGCCTTGTAATAGTAATTAGGAATTTATTTACTTTCCGCATTTTTATTAAAAAAAACGGGTCTTTGTTAATTTGGCGATGTATAGACCCGCGCCTTGTAATAGCGTAGGACTTTATTTTCCGCACTTTAATTTCCGCACCCTTAAAATTGCTAAACTTTGCATGAAAGAATGAATGGCCTAAATTAAAAGCAAGCGTAGATCACCATAATGCATGACAAGATAAAACATAACTGAAAACAATACACAAATTCACACACCACTCTTAGGGTACGCCTCACTGTTGCCTTGCCCCTCGAAACGTGGTCGTCGAGTATAGGACGTTTTAGTAAGTCCTTATGTCCATGACCCATGGCATAAGGGTAGCTTCTAAGGTGTCCTACTGTTGCTCTGGTGACCACACTGTCCCTAACAATCGAATTGACCCGAACACCTCCAACGGTGGTGCTACCTACCTCTCAATGGTGGGATGGCACTACCTTAAGGACATTTACACAGCCTAATTCCTTAGGGTAGGTAGATGACTCATAGATACTTGCTCTAATTCAAAACAAATCAAAACTTCTTTTCACACCGACACTTTTCAAAAAGCTTTCAAAACGATTTTTCAAACACTCTTGAGGACTGATACAAGAGTCGATCTGAAACTTTCAAAGAAACTTTTTCAAACCCACTCACAATTAAAAAGCAAACACTTTTGAAAACACAAATGAGCAAGTATCTAAGAGCCCATGGATAACCATGGATAGAAAGGGTGCTAACACATTCCCTTTCTATAAATCTACCTCCCGAACCGAGAAACTATCTCATAAGGAATTTTGCTGTGCTTTTGTCCTGTCCATGTTGGAGAAAATAAAAGACGGTGGCGACTCTTGCTTACCGCGACATTTCGCGAACCAGCGTTAAACAGTCAGTTCCAGATCCACCGATCACAGAACTGGCGACTCTGCTGGGGAAACTTATAAAGTGAGGTGTACCTTAGGACTAAGATCACTTGTGTTTTCAATTGTTATGCTTGTTTGCTTTATTATTGTGGGCTGCATCGGAGTTACATAGATCCTAACCCGGATCTGAGGATACCCTTTTAGGTAGCATAAGCTGTGAGGGACCTGTCCGGCGTAGACCGACAGGGTGAAGCAGTGGCTACGTTGGTGTGGCACCTTGGTCTGTACCGATATCCCTTGTGTTGCAACGAGGAGAATATGGGTCTTCTGAGGAGTCATTAAGCACCAACCGACCTTAGAACCTTAAATGACCCAACTTGGCCAATAGAACAGTGGCAGTATGCTACGCCCATTGAGGCTAAACTCTCGTGATGGTTCTGGCTGCAAGAAAAGATTGTGATGCTGGAGTTATGACCGATTGAGGGTAGTCAGTGATATTGGGATCCTCTAGAACCCGGTTACTTCTTATAGGACAGGTCTTAACCAACAAACTGAAAGAGGGTAATACCTAGACCCCATGCTGGCCTAAACTCTAAGGGCTCTCTTGTGTGACTTGTGTGCCTTCCAACTTGACTATTTGCATGATTGTTATCTGACACTTGAGTTTCTTGCAGGTTTTGTTTACAGTTCTTAATTGGGACTCATAACAGGGTTACATATATCACTCCATGCATAGCATAACATCATAACATTGCATGCATCCTTCATAAGGACTAATCCATTTCAAGGATCTCAAGGGCTTGTGATGCAGGTCATGATGAATCAACTATCCAGCAAGGGGCAAAAGGGGATTTATTTTCCTCTAACCAAGGTTGATGACTTAAGTCAGGGGCTATGACCCACTCGATATGGTGAGCCTTGACTATTGACGAAGGACTCTCAACAACAGGAAGTTCCTTCAATCAAGCTACCGGATCCCAGCTCTAACAAATTTCTTGTTTACCCCGCGAGATCCTTGAAAACATTGCATGCATATCATTGTATCACAGGTACCCTTGTTACAGGTCACTTACCATCTTCGCTGTTTATTTCAGCAATGGCTTCCCAACAATACAACCAGGACATTCATGCTCAAGAGACTCGGTTCGGGGAAATCCTCCTGAATCTATCCAAGGGGCAAGAAGAACTGAGAACACTTCTCATGGGAACTTTGGTCAGGAACAGTGCTGAGGATGATAAGGACGAACGGCTGAAACATCTGCAAGCTGAGGTGGATGCAATAAGAGCCCAGATGCTGGGGCAGGTGACTATCATTCAAGACTTAGCTCAAAGACAAGAAGAGCTCGGGGTTCTCGTCAACCAACTGCTTCGGGGTAACCAACTGGGGAAAACATCTAAGGTTGAAGAGCCAGTCATCATTCAACCACCTTTGAGACAAGAAGATAAGGGAAGAGCTCCTCAAATGACTTCAGTGTCACAAATTCAGCATCAACCTCATCAGCTTCAGCCAGACAAGCCCAAAAGGCAATTCACCAAGCTCAACGTGTCGCTACCTCAAGCTTTACAACAACTGTTGAGGTTGAATTTGGTAACTCTAAGGGACCCTCCTAGGAATCCCAACAGGACACCTTCAAGGTATAACCCCAACGCCCAATGCGCTTATCATTCTGACATCCTGGGGCATGCTACAGACGATTGTTGGACCTTGAAGAACAAGATCCAGGACCTGATTGATGAAGGAGTTGTGGAATTCACCCAAGATGGCCAGGCTGAGTGCTTCTACCATCCCTACAGGATTCACCATTTGAAATAACAAGCCCTGAGATGAAAATACTTTTTGTTCATTAGGATTTTCAAGTTGTAATTTTCTTTTGTTCAAACACTTATTCATGTTAAACGTTGTTATTTCATTAATGCATCGCATATGTCTGTTTTGAATCAATATATTCGCATTCGCTATATTCAAACTGCTTTCATTTTTTGATGTCAACTCTCGATTAATAATGCTAAGCCTCTTGAAGGAGGATGACGAAAACGATACCACGATCCTTACAGTGTGCTTTTGAACAAACCCCGCTGATGAGGTACATGCATTGTTTCAATTCCTAAACACTGGAGTTATAAGGAAGATAATCCCTCGTCAACCCCTCTGAGCCAAAGAAGTAGGAGTTTTTCTTTTCGAAAATTAAAACCCTTTATCATAACCTGGGGCAGGGTAGTTCTCTCAGTTGATCCAAGTGCATAACAAATGTCACCAAAGAGGCCCTTACAAAAAAAAAGAAGACAGTGATGATTCCGAATAATCATAAGGATAGGCAGTCATTATATCTCAAAAATAAAAACCCAATAAGTCAAAACCTATGAAGGAGACTTACAAAACTGGGCATCCCGCTGACTGTAATCACAAAAGAAACAGTTCAGGCAAAATTTAGGGATAGCGAAATCAAAAAGAAAGAGGTCATACAAACCCTCAACAAAAACAAAAAATGACTGCCTATTCAGAATAAATCATCAATATCTGAACCATCATTGGAACATCGGGACAAAGACTCAAACAAGGTCTAACGCACGATCAACTGAGCTTAGGTTTGAAGAAGATCACGAAGAACGGGTCAGTACAAATAATTTGAGCCTTTATCCTTTGTTTCTTAAATCGTGAACCAGGCCACGTTATAACCCTTAAAAAGTCCTAGCTGAAGAATGGGTTAGTTCGAAAGCATACTGTTACGAAAGGTATCCTGACTCCTTAAGGCCTACGGTAAAATAACGAGTTGACATCACAGTTTACAAAACTCACTTGTTTTATTAAAAAACTGCATTTCCAAAAAACTTCGAAACAGACATAAGCTTTGCATTTTTAACATAACTTTGTTTGCATACGACTATTTGTTTGAACAGCATAGAAGCTCGCACGACGAATATCGGATGAACAAAAGCACTCCCAAACAAGGGGCATGACATGGTCATTGTCCGTCATCTGGGGCAGTTAAGTCAAGATTCAGAGAATCTCTCAAATGCCAAGCAGCCAGGGGCAACTCTCCGTCCGAGTCACTTGGGGCAGTGGACATGAATTCCCGTAACGAATCTTGCATGATCAACGAAAACCTTCTGGTGGTATGACAACATTTCTGACAGGGGCAACTCCCTACATTCTGAGAGCGTGAACATAGTCGAAAAAATACTACACAAAATCAAAGACCCGCTAGGTTGACACACCTAGGCAAAAATAAGGGCTTCCCGACGAACCAAAAGGGTTCGGGCAAAATGAGGGATGGAATGAAAAAATCTGTACACCCGGCAAGTCGAAAACCTGAAACGGCGGCTTGGGCAAAAATGGGTATCCCGGTGGACTGAAAACCCGAAAGGGCGGTCCAGGCAAAAGTTAGGGATCAAAGCGTACGACTATGTCCCGTCATCTCGTCACTTGCCTACCAGAAGAAGAGTTGTCAATCGGCAGTCATCAAGCACCTCCACAGGTATCTTCTTCCCTCATCTCAGCAACTGGGGCAGTAATAAGTTGTCTAAGCAATCTAGTTTCTCTGTCCACCAAGGTACCAAGATAGGTTCGACCGAAGAACGTAACCAAGATATCTTAATTCCCCAGAGAGTGATCCAAGATTCAACAAATATCTCCCAAGCAGTTGGTCTCTCATCAACCCTGGACAAGGCACAGTGAGCCAGCAAGTCAATGCACTCTCCCCAAGCAGAGTTATCCTGTCAGCCTTAAGGAAGTTGGGTATCCTCCAGCAGATCTCAACATTCCTCAGCGGAGTATACCAACATTCTTAACAAGCATCCCCGGCAGTCTTGATCTAAGATTGTTCCCCGGCGGTATACAGACATTCAGTGGAGCCACTCCCCTAGTATATTTCAAAAATTTCCCCAGGAGAGTCCAGTCCAAAAGTTTCCCCAGGAAAGTGGAATCCATCTCCCCAGCAGAAAGCTTATCCCCAGTAGATTCTGGAAGCTTGTCACCCGCGGAGCACGAATGCGTCTCCCAGTTTTTATTCAAAGGTTATTTCCCCACCAGGATATAACTGGGTTATCCTCAGCCAAAAGCCACAGAAAGATCGTCCTCGGCGAAGTCTTCTTATCCCCAGCGGAGTCTATTAAAACTTCCAACATAACAACGGTATCCCCAACGAAGTTATCATCAACATCTCAATAGAGTACCTCTCTTCCCACAAAGTATTATTCCCCAGCAAGATCGCTAGAGTAATTTCCCCCCACAGAGTAATCTCCAAGTGTATTCCCCAACGGAGTCATCTTCTCCTACCGGTATTCTTGCAACCATCACTCCCCAGTGGAAACAAAGAATGCTATTCACATCAGCCCAGGATTTAATTTCCCGGCACCCGTCAAGGATTCATTTTCCTAAGACGAAAACATACATTCATAAACATCGCATCTTCATACATTATAGCATGCATATACGCATCATGAACATACAATCTCACTTATTTTGAGAACATCACGCATGTCATATATCATGACATTGCATGCAACTAACGTTTTGTCTTTTCAGGACAAAGGTTAATACAAAGATATTTGCTATCAACGGTCGCAACTAAAGATCCGATTCCTGTATCTTGCCAGGGTGTATCTGTTGACGACTGATTCCAGACCCGATTCCTGTATCTTGCCAGGGTGCGTCTGAAGAGTTTGAGGATCCGATTCCTGTATCTTGCCAGGGTGTATCTGTTTACGACTAACATTACCAGACCCGATTCCTGTATCTTGCCAGGGTGCGTCTGAAGAGTTTGAGGATCCGATTCCTGTATCTTGCCAGGGTGTATCTGTTGACGACTAACATTACCAGACCCGATTCTTGTATCTTGCCAGGGTGCGTCTGAAGAGTTTGAGGATCCGATTCCTGTATCTTGCCAGGGTGTATCTGTTGACGACTAACATTACCAGACCCGATTCCTGTATCTTGCCAGGGTGCGTCTGAAGAGTTTGAGGATCCGATTCCTGTATCTTGCCAGGGTGTATCTATTGACGACTAACATTACCAGACTCGATTCCTGTATCTTGCCAGGGCACGTCTGAAGGGTTCGAAGATCCGATTCCTGTATCTTGCCAGGGTGTATCTGTTGACAACCAACATTACCAGACTCGATTCCTGTATCTTGCCAGGGCACGTCTGAAGGGTTCGAAGATCCGATTCCTGTATCTTGCCACGGTGTATCTGTTGACGACTAACATTACCAGACCCGATTCCCGTATCTTGCCAGGGTGCGTCTGAAGAGTTTGAGGATCCGATTCCTGTATCTTGCCAGGGTGTATCTGTTGACGACTAACATTACCAGACCCGATTCCTGTATCTTGCCAGGGTGCATCTGAAGAGTTTGAGGATCTGATTCCTGTATCTTGCCAGGGTGTATCCATTGATGACTAACAGTACCAGACTCGATTCCTGTATCCTGCCAGGGCACGTCTGAAGAGTTTGAGGATCCGATTCCTGTATCTTGCCAGGGTGTATCCGTTGACGACTAACAGTACCAGACTCGATTCCTGTATCCTGCCAGGGCACGTCTGAAGAGTTTGAGGATCTGATTCCTGTATCTTGCCAGGGTGTATCCGTTGACGACTAACAGTACCAGACTCGATTCCTGTATCTTTCCAGGACACGTCTGAAGGGTTCGAAGATCCGATTCCTGTATCTTTCCAGGGTCTATCTGTTGACGACCAACATTACCAGACTCGATTCCTATATCTTGCCAGGGCACGTCTGAAGGGTTCGAAGATCCGATTCCTGTATCTCGCCAGGGTGTATCTGTTGACGACCAATATTACCAGACTCGATTCCTGTATCCTGCCAGGGCACGTCTGAAGAGTTTGAGGATCCGATTCCTGTATCTTGCCAGGGTGTATCCATTGACGACTAACAGTACCAGACTCGATTCCTGTACCCTGCCAGGGCACGTCTGAAGAGTTTGAGGATCCGATTCTTGTATCTTGCCAGGATGTATCCGTTGACGACTAACAGTACCAGACTCGATTCCTGTACCTTGCCAGGGCACGTCTGAAGGGTTCGAAGATCCGATTCCTGTATCTTGCCAAGGTGTATCTGTTGACGACCAGCACTACCAGACTCGATTCCTGTATCTTGCCGGGGCACGTCTGAAGAGTTTAAAGACTCGATTCTTGTATCTTGATAGGGCACATCTACATAAAGAGTTTAAAGATCAACTCCTGTAACAGGCCAGGTAATTATTTTCTTTCTCAGGTACGCAAGTTCTCGCTAAGGAATCTCTTACGCGATCGACACCTAGATGGCATCTATAAGCCCATCCATATACCGACAGTATCCAAATGGCATCTATAAGCCCATTCCCGACAAAGTTCTGTCACACTTCCAGATGGCATCTATAAGCCCATCTTCCTATCCATCAATCTCCAAATGGCATCTGTAAGCCCATTTCCACCATCATACTGCTGACACTCTACTAGTGAGTGCAAATTTCTGGGCACTCTAGTGTTCAATCATCTTCCACCTTCGGATTACGAAAGGCACGCCAGCCAATCTACATCCTCAGGTCTAAGAAGATTGAACAGGGGCAACTGTTGCACCCCAAAATTTTCCCTCCCATACTCTTCAAGATTTTCCAAGATCAAGGTTCAAAATCTCCCAAGGGTTGTACAGTCCAATTGCCTCCTAATAGTCAAAAATTAGGGTTTTGGTTCTGGCAAAGAAATTGAAGTTTCCAAGGGTCCAAACAAGTCCCACATTCCTACATACATTGTCAAGCATCCATATGCCAAGTTTCAAGACTCACAGCATCAAATTGCACAGTCGAAAACCCTAAATGCTTCACAGTCAACTGCAGCTGCAAAATGGTCATTTGACAGTCAAAAGTCAAAAAAATTGGTCAACATCTTATTTTGAAGCCACAAACATCATTTGATAAATTCTTGATCATGATTCTCAAAGCATGGCTCAAAAAGTCGTAAGATGCAAAAGTTTCTATTTTTGGATAGTTGAAAAAGTCAACTGCAAATTGACCAGGGCATAACTTCTTCATGGTTTATCAGAAAAATCCCATCCAAAGCTCATTTTGAAGAGAATGACATTAACTACAACTTATCTTCACACTTCAAGTCCAAGAAATGCTCTCACAAAAAGTTATCAATTTCAACATTATAGGTCATTTTCAAAAGTCAACAAAAAGGCACTTTAAGTCAAAGACCATAACTTGAGATTGGTAAATCAAAATGACATGGGACCAAAGGCATTGGTTAGAGGACTTCAATACCTTTCCAAAATGTCCAAGAACATGATCAAAGCTTAAAAATTGAGCAAGATATGCCTTGTAGAAGTTGGGAAATTTTTGGGAATTTTGAAAAGTCAACTTTGCATAAAAGGGTTCAAAAATGCTAATGGGCCTCAATTTCTTCCATGAATCATTACCCAAAGGCCATGCACGATCCATTGACCTCCAAGGGAGTTATTTTATCATTTTTGATTAATTATTTGAATTTTTATTATTATTAATTCACTTAATTAAAATTAAATATGAAAAAAATAGCAAATAATACCTTTCAAATCTTTTTGTGCAGAGAATTCACTCATTATGTGCTCAATATTTCGTGCATCATTCAAAAAGGAAAGATTCTACATGATTGGCAATGATTGGCATAAAAAAGGATTGAAAAAGATTGGATTTTATATGATTGGAAATCAAATATCAAAAACATCAATGCATGGATTATGGGCTGGTTTTCTTAACCTAATTCACTCACATACATATGCAAGACTGAAACCTAATGCAAGAAACACAAAAAGCTGCGCTCAAGACCAAAGAACAAAATTGCATTTTTCCACAAAAAAGTGAAACACTGAAATCCTAGTTAGATGGCGATTCAGGGCTTGAACAGGATCCCAAAACATTGCTGGACCATCAAGGAACGTGTTGCAATCAAGAACACATCTCCAGACCTCAAGAATTGGTAGAACAGTGTGGCACTTTTCATGAATTTTTCAATTATCGTGTTCCAATTTACATGCATTTTTCATATGTTTTAAATGTTTATTTGCACTAATATGAACGTTCTGAAGCTAATGGTGCCCTTGAATTGAACTAACCATGCCTGTATAAGAATTCACCATGAACGTTTTTTAGGGTTTCAGAGTTCCAGATTTGGGGCTTTACACATATGGTAAAATCAGGCCTTGAAACCTATACCAATGGATTCGTGACATCCAAACGAAGCAAGTCCACACCTCGCGCTCTTTTTACATTTGCTTATGTGCTAATCGTTATTTTTCCTGGCCTTGTTTAGTGGGGGTTTAAAACCCCCGCTATTTGATTATGTTACAGGCACAAAAACGAGAAAGATGCATATGTGTCATAACATGATGGGACAATTCAAATACTGGCGCGCTTTTCTTTGTTCAGATCACTAATCATTGTTTTTATATATTATATTCTCCATTCATTATATTAACAAATGCGCCAAATGGTTCAGTTGGTAGCTGAGGTGGCTTGTAGGTATTGGGACCTGGGTTCGATTCCCAGGTCCCCCCAAACACTTAATAATTTTTGTCAAAAGGTGTTCCAGCGTAGCATTGCATCCAAAGACCATCATGCATCCTCACCTGCTTGCTTGCCACGCGCCCAGGAAATCTCATCCAAAGGTCAGAACATGGAGACCACCATGAACACTAGTCAACTACTCCACACACGCGCTAGAAAGTCAAAAAGGGCCTCATTCTGATGGGCCAAATTACTCTATATTAACCTCCAAAAGGGTCAGACACCCCCCATGGTTTGCTCAATTTTTTAGTTTTTATTTATTTTTCCTTTTTATTCTTTTAATTATTTTTAATTGTTTTCTTTAAATTCCATAAAATAATTTTCACAATAATGAATACAAAAAAATCAAAAAAAATGTTTTATTGTTATTGATATTAATTTCACCATTATTTTTGTAAATAAACTTTAATAGTTAATTTAGATTAATTTAGGTTTCAATTTTAATGTTTTTTCTTAAATAACTAAAATATATAGAAATTAGGGTTTTTAGCATTTTTATCTTTTTCTTAATAAATATTTTTTTCTTATTATCATTATTATTAATTACTAGTTTATTTTGTAAATAAATATGTATATTAATTATTTAGTAAATTAGGTTAAACTTTAATATCTTTTCATTAATAATTAAAAATAACTTAGAATTAGGATTTCATTTTAATTTTAATTTTCCTTATTTCATAAATACAAAAAAGCCTAAAATACATTTCTTTCCTTTTATTAAATAAATAATTAACTTTCTTATTTCAATTTAATTTCAAAAGGGTCCAACGCCCTCGAACATTCTATTTCTATTCTTTCGCGTATTTATTCTTATTTTCTTTTATGTAATTGCTCAAGCCTTGTAATAGTAATTAGGAATTTATTTACTTTCCGCATTTTTATTAAAAAAACGGGTCTTTGTTAATTTGGCGATGTATAGACCCGCGCCTTGTAATAGCGTAGGACTTTATTTTCCGCACTTTAATTTCCGCACCCTTAAAACTGCTAAACTTTGCATGAAAGAATGAATGGCCTAAATTAAAAGCAAGTGTAGATCACCATAATGCATGACAAGATAAAACATAATTGAAAACAATACACAAATTCACACACCACTCTTAGGGTACGCCTCACTGTTGCCTTGCCCCTCGAAACGTGGTCTTCGGGTATAGGACGTTTTAGTAAGTCCTTATGTCCATGACCCATGGCATAAGGGTAGCTTCTAAGGTGTCCTACTGTTGCTCTGGTGACCACACTGTCCCTAACAATCGAATTGACCCGAACACCTCCAACGGTGGTGCTACCTACCTCTCAATGGTGGGATGGCACTACCTTAAGGACATTTACTTAGCCTAATTCCTTAGGGTAGGTAGATGACTCATAGATACTTGCTCTAATTCAAAACAAATTAAAACTTCTTTTCACACTGACACTTTTCAAAAAGCTTTCAAAACGATTTTTCAAACACTCTTGAGGACTGATACAAGAGTCGATCTGAAACTTTCAAAGAAACTTTTTCAAACCCACTCACAATTAAAAAACAAACACTTTTGAAAACACAAATGAGCAAGTATCTAAGAGCCCATGGATAACCATGGATAGAAAGGTGCTAACACCTTCCCTTTCTATAAATCTACCTCCCGAACCGAGAAACTATCTCATAAGGAATTTTGTTGTGCTTTTGTCCTGTCCATGTTGGAGAAAATAAAAGACGGTGGCGACTCTTGCTTACCGCGACATTTCGCGAACCAGCGTTAAACAGTCAGTTCCAGATCCACCGATCACAAAGTCCTATGACCAAGTCTTGAGGTTAACCCTAATTAACCCTAGCTATTTTCGTGGAAGCCCTAACAGAAGAATAGCTGGCTATATATTCATCATGAAGACTGTTTGTGAAAGATACTTTTTGACAGAAGATCAATAAGGGACTGTATAGTTGTAACTACTGTAATCCAAGAAATTATCATTGTGATAAGTGACTTGGAGTAGGATTTGATTGTAAGGGTTGTGTATCACTCAAAGCTTTGAAGCACGAGTGTTTGTGTCACTTGATTAAAGCTTTGAAGCAAAGTCAAGTTAGGGTTGTGCATAAATCAAAGCTTTGAAGCACGAGTGTTTGTGTTACTTGATTAAAAGTTGTGAAGCAAAATCAAGTGTATGTTCTGAAGAGTGTCTTCATAATTTCATTAGTCAATTTTTTAGTATCACTGCTGTGATTGAGGGGGAGTGAGTATGAACTCTGGTTTAAGTTGAACTTAGATTGAAGTTCCATTGGGTAGGTCTTAAGTGAAGGAGATAAACTGGTTGGTTTATTCCTGAATTAATATCTCTTATAGTGGATTTCCTCCCTGGCTTGGTAGCACCCAGAGTAGATGTTGTTACACACTGAACTGGGTAAACAATTGACTGTGTTATTTACTGCTTTTAGTTTTACTGTCTTGAAGAGTGTCAGATACGGTGTCATAACATTCACTGTGACATTAAGTATCTACAGCCAGAATTTCACAAATCAAACATGAAAAAGATACACTTGCACACTTTACACCCTTAGGGTAAATCCACTTTGTTGCCTTACAAAAATGGTCATCTTATGCATGTGAAGTATTGAAGAAGTGAAAAACACAAGAAGGGGGGTTGAATTGTTAAACTTGAAATCAAATGCAGACAACACGTTATTTTTATCCTGGTTCGTTTGATCTCAAACTACTCCAGTCCACCAGTCAAGGTGATTTCGCCTCTCTCCAACGATGTCTTAATCCACTATATTCAACTGAATATTACAACTGCTTTAACAACTGCTAAAGCCTTCTTGAGTCTAAACCACAGACCGGTTTCTCAAGGAAATTCTTTCTTACAGATAAATGAATACTATGTGTGTTGAATGTTTTCTACTAAAACTTTATATCACAACTGTGATAATACATAAAATTAAGCTTATGTGAAACTAGGATGCTATAACTATAGAGTAAGCAATTTGAGAGATATAGCAAGTTGTATGAGTGAGGATGAAGATGATTTGCTTTATGCGTGTAAAGAGTTATAAAGCATTAGCCAATTCATTTCTCACTGACTTGTTTATATAGCCTTGGAAAAGATACGTTGTAGTCAATTATCCCATTTCAATGCCCATTACGTTCTTTCCAAATTGAGAAGATCTTTGTCTTGGAATAAAGTCGTTGGTAATAAAGTGTCTTGAATGCACAGTACCGTTGTCAATTTAGCGTGTTATTGGCTTTGGCTTATTCTGACGCTTCTAGGTGCTGATGATATGGTTTTGGTCTTGATCAGAGTTTAGAGTATGTTGAGCGCAGATCTGTTCATCAAGCTTCAGCGTAAGCACATGCTTTGATCTTCTGATGCTGGCATATTATATTACATCTTCTGATGCTGATGTTGACATTCTTATGCTGATATCTATCAGAGTTTCTGTAAATGCACAATATAATTTTTAGGTAGCATATATGTCTCATATGAATTATACAATTTATTTAATCTTGCATTTCGTTATCATCAAAACTTTAACTTAGGGTAGTAGATTCAAACTTTGTTATAACAATCTCCCCCTTTTTGATGATGACAAAAACCGGATTTTTTTAATAGAAATTTAATGAAAGAATAAAATATCAGAGATAACCAATTAATAAATTGTATCAGAGATAAACAGAAAGGTATCAAAGATAAGAAGATAGGGAATAAAAAGGTATCAGAGTTATGATCAGAAAAACTCCCCTTGAGTTTATTACTTCCCTTTAATTCCATGAGTCCTTTAGCATCAGATCTTTAATGAACTTTCTTTGAGCAGCAGCTTTTAATTTACCAGAGCAGAGCTTCAGTGTATTAGAGTTCATCAGATTTTTGTACTTGTAAGCTTGTGTAGAACAAAGAAACATTCAAGTATATCAGAGTGTTAGAATGTTTGAGACTTTTGTCTCAGTAATCTGTTATTGAAAAAATATCATTCTTTCTCCTCCTTTTTGTCAGCAATCAAAAAGTGCAAATAATAGAAGTTAAAAACGATCAGTGCAGAAAAACGATTGTATTCAGTTTAGAGCTCAGAAAATATTACAGATAATATGTAAAGAAAACAATGAAAACATCAAGAAACAAAAACTAAGGATGGGGTGGAAGGCGTGTGAACAGAGCTTCTAGCATGTTCTTAATCTGATCAGTGGTTTCCTTCTGCTGATGCACCATGGTGGCTACTGAGTCAATCTTACTATCCTGAACATCCATCCTTTCCTTCATTCGTTGATCATTCTCATCCATTCTCTCCTGCAGTCGAAGATCATTTTGCTTCAGCTCTTCAAGAGTCTGCCTGTCCAATGCAGCTTGAGAGGTGTCAGAATCAGGATGCTTCTGAGAGCTTTCTGCAATAACTTCTTCTTGACTTAAATCTTCAGCTGGAATCGTCTATTCTTCTGCTGGTTGAACTGTTGAAGCTGGACGCTTTTCAGACCAAGGCTCACTGTCCAGATGAAGCACTTCCTCCTTCAGCAGCTGACTCAAAACTAGACCTTCAATTTCTTTCAGCAGATTGCTGAAGTTCTGTTGAGCCTGTCCTTAGCGTTGGTCCTGCAGCTTAAAGGTTTCAGTGCATACCCATCTTCTGAAGAGTGTCCAGAGGTGGTCTGAAACAGCGGGATCAATCACTTCCAGACTAGCCTGTTTTAGAGAAGAAATCCACTTCTGCATATCTGTTTCAAAATTCAAGATGCTAGAACCAACATCTGGTTGTTTGGGTTTGGGAATGGCAGTTTTATTGATAATGGCAGCAAGGCGTTCAAGGACTGTTAGATCAATGAAGTTCTTGCTGTGGTCATCTGGATTTTGCTTGGGTGAGGGAGTAGGAGAATCAGGAATGATTATTGGACTGGATGGAGTATTAGGTGGAGTAATTTCTGGTGAGGATGGTAGTTGAGGGATATTAACAGTGGTACCACCAGGAAATTGTATGGCTAAGGTTTGTGGTTCAGAGGATTCAGATGATTGAGGTTCAGGGGATTGAGCCTCAGAGTGTTGAGACTCAGGTTGTGGAGATGATTCGTGTTGAGGTGAAGGTGGATTAAGTTCTGGTTGTGGAGATGGAGGTTGTGGAATTTCTGGTTCTGGTGAGTGTGGATATTCTGGTATTGGTGAGAGTGGGGTTTCTGGTTGTGGTGAGTGGGGAGTTTCTGGTTGAGGATTTGGATTTTTTGTATGTGGAGCGGAAGAGTGTTGATCTATTTCAGAAAGAACTTCTTCAAGTTCTGGTTCTGTTGAGGTTGTAGGTTTTGGATTATGGGGTTTGGCACGGGATCTCCTGAGGGTTAATGACTCAGAAGGGTCAAACTCAGGTTCAGTATCATCAATGGTTGGAATGGGAATTGGGAGTTCAAATGAAGCTGGGGTTGGAATAAATGTTGGAACAACAGATGAATTTAAAACATTAACAGAAGACAGATTACCTCTCTTCTTTGGGGTCTGCTGAGATGATCCTTCTGATACTGCCTTTCTCTTCTTAGTCTTCTTCAGAGTAACCTCTGGTGTTTGCTGGTGCAGATCTTTAATGTTCAGATCAGGATCTGTGCCATCAGCTTTACAAGCATCCAAGTATCTGAGAACAATGACTGGTTTAGAGTCAATTTCAGAGAATATAGGAAAGTTGTCCAGAGGGACTCTTCTGCTGGTGATTTCAGCATGAGGAGTGACACTGGGCTCCTTCCTTATTTTCTTTATCAGCTTCATCTTCTTCAGATTCTTGGCATTCAGCTGCTTGCCAACAGAAGGTTCTAGAGAGCTTATTTCCTGTGCCTCTGTCAGGTGTTCAATCAGCCTATTCTCCGTTAGAATATCTGATATCAATCTGCCGAAGGGTATCCAATCCCTTTTAGTCCTTTCTTATTCTCTAGTTTCCTTGACGATTGTCTTCAGATGATGGAACAGAAGATGAGCTAGGTTGATCTTGGACTTCTTTGCAAAAAAATAAATCAGAAATTGTTGATCTATGTTTATATAGTCAGGAGAGCTTGTAGGCTTCCTGTGGTTGAAGCAGCCCAGAATAATCTTTGCCCAAATTCTGTGCTGATTTTTCAAATCTCTTATTTTGCTGGAGGGAACCCCATGTGTGAAAATCTCTCTTGCAATTAGGGCAGAGTTTGCACATCTATCTGCCATGTCAATACATCGAATACCACCACCATTGTATCCAATCAGCCTTGCAATGTGATCTTCAGTAATCACAATCTTCTTTCCCATGATATACGAAGTAACCTGATGAGTTGAGGAAGACGCATGTATCCAGAATTCTTTAACCAAAATAGGGAACGTTGGACCCACTAACCTATCAAAGTACCTTTCCCAACCTTGTGCCTTAATTTCTTCAGACAAATCAAAGCCATTTTCCTTTAAGCTGTTGAAATCTACTATCAATTCTGACAGAACTTCCAAGTTCTTGACCGGAGTGAGGAGCGTTCTGAAAGGAATCTAATACTGTTCAGAAGAAGCATCTTCTTGGGAACCTACAGATGGAGTGCTAGAGGATGCCATGTTCACACAAGGGTTTTTGAGAAAAAGTTTGAAAAGGGTTTCTTTGAAAAAAAATGAACACACAGTAAGAACACAGAAATATTTTGAAGATTGTAAGTGACGGTAAAAAGTGAATGAATGATGTTAAGGCGTTTAAATAGGTTTCAAAAATGTTTTGAAAACATAAACGTTTTAAGAGAGAGAATTAAATCATGATTACTCGCATTTAATGTTGGCTGATTTTAGGGGATTTAGAAGGATATTTGGAACGGTTACCCATGACATGTGTCTCAATGCATCCAATCAGCGCTTTGCCTTCTCAGAAGCGTGCACGCGTGTTCTGCCTCAGGAATTAGCTGATGACTGGATGACACTTGTTTGATTTAGTGAACAGCACATCTATCCTTGAAATGAAATGCTCAGATCTTTATGGATAGACTCTGATACAATCTGCATGTCTAAATCTCTGAAAGGAGATTGATCAGAAGTTCACAGTAAAATAAAACAAATTCTGAAGGTTAATATATAAAATTAAAACATTTTCACTCTGGGAACAGCTTCATGCTGAGATGTTTCAGAATGAAGTTGAACCTATCTTCAGAAAGTGGTTTTATGAAAATATCAGCCCATTGATGGTCTGTATCAATAAATTTTAAGTTTAAAATGCCTTTCTGAATATAGTCCTTAATGAAATGATGTTTTATTTCTATATGCTTAGCCCTAGAATGCAAAATTGTATTTTTACTTAAGCAAATGGCAGAAGTGTTGTCACAGAGTATAGGAATGTTACTCTCAAATATCTGGAAGTCTTCAAGCTGACTTTTCATCCAGAGAATTTGTGTGTTGCATCCTGCTGCTGCTATGTATTCAGCTTTTGCTGTTGATAGTGCAATTGTGGATTGCCTTTTACTGGACCAAGAGATCAGATTTTCTCCCAGAAACTGGCAGCTTCCAGAAGTACTTTTACGCTCTACTCTGTCTCCAGCAAAGTCAGCATCACAGTAACCTACTAAGCTGTAATCACTAGATTTTCTATAAAATAAACCCAGATTAGTAGTACCTTTCAGATACTTGAAAATTCGCTTAACAGCTGTTAAGTGAGATTCTCTAGGATCTGATTGGAATATTGCACAAATGCATACACTGAATAAAATATCAGGCCTTGAAGCCGTCAGATAAAGAAGAGAACCAATCATACCTCTATAGACCTTTTGTTCTACCTTTTTGCTTACCTCTTCTCTTTCCAGAATGCACGTGGGATGCATTGGAATCTTTGATGACTTACATTCTGAGAGATCAAATTTCTTCATAAGTTCTCTGACATATTTGCTCTGATGAATGTAAGTTCCCTCTGGAGTTTGATTGATCTGAATTCCCATAAAGAATTCCAGTTCCCCCATGAGGCTCATCTCAAATTCTGCCTGCATACACTTAGCAAATTTTCTTCCAAGAGAAGGATTAGTAGATCCAAATATAATATCGTCAACATAAATCTGACACACTAAGATGTCATTCTTAACTGTCTTACAGAATAAGGTTGTGTCCACTTTCCCTCTGGTGAATTCCTTTTCTAACAGAAAGTTACTTAGTCTTTCATACCAAGCTCTGGGAGCTTGTTTCAGACCATACAGTGACTTCTTTAGTTTGAAAACATACTCTGGATTTTTTGTACTTTCAAAACCAGGGGGTTGGTGCACATAAACCTCTTCTTGTATATAGCCATTTAAGAATTCACTCTTGACATCCATCTGATATAGAGTGATGCCTTTATTAACAGCAAAAGAAATTAAAAGTCTGATAGATTCTAACCTGGCGACTGGAGCAAAGGTTTCTGTATAGTCTATCCTTTCTTGCTGACTATAACCTTGTGCTACCAGTCGTGCTTTGTTTCTGATGACTTCACCTTGTTCGTTCAGTTTGTTTCTGAACACCCATTTTGTTCCAATGACATTGAATCCTTTTGGTCTGGGAACTAGATCCCACACGTCATTTCTGGTGAATTGATTCATCTCTTCCTGCATTGCTAGAATCCAGTCGTTGTCCAGAATTACTTCATCAATTGAAGAAGGTTCAATCAGAGAAACAAGTCCCATGAGGGATTCTTCAGAGTTTCTGAAGCTGGCTCTTGTTCTGATTGGATCTTCCTTTCTTCCTAAGATTGTTTCTTCTGGGTGATCCATGCTGCTTCTGGGTAGTCTTTTCTGAGGTTGATCAACAGATGTTGCTGGATTGCTTGCAGTGCCTCTTTCTGATGTTAAGGGAGTGTCTTTGTTGAGAGCTTCTGATGGCTTGTCTTCAGAACCTGTGAATTCAACTTCTATACCTGCAAAGACTTCATTCTGCTTTGACTTTTCAGAGTCAAGCTTATCATCAAAGCAGACACTGATTGATTCTTCCACAATCTGTGTTTCTGTATTGTATACTCTGTACCCTCTTGAGCGTTCAGAGTATCCTAACATAATACACTTATGTGCTTTAGAGTCAAACTTGTTCAAATAATTTTTTGTATTTAACATAAAACAAGTACATCCAAATGGATGAAAATATGAAATGTTGGGCATTCTGTTCTTCCACAATTCATATGGAGTCTTTTCTAGAATAGGTCTTATGGAGATTCTATTCTGAATGTAGCATGTTGTGTTTATTGCCTCTGCCCAGAAGATCTTAGCAACGCTTGTCTCATTGATCATGGTTTTGGCCATTTCTTGCAATGTTCTGTTCTTTCGTTCTACAACTCCATTTTGCTGGGGAGTTCTAGGACAAGAGAAATCATGCAGAATGCCTCTGTTATTAAAGAATGACTCAAAATCTTTGTTTTCAAATTCTCCACCATGATCACTTCTGAATTTAACGATTCTAAGATCCTTTTCATTCTGAACTTGGTTACAGAAGGTGACAAACACAGAGTGTGACTCGTCCTTGTGTCTTAAGAACTTTACCCATGTCCATCTGCTATAGTCATCTACGATTACTAACCCGTACTTCTTGCCACTGACTGAAGCAGTTTTAACTGGTCCAAATAAGTCAATGTGCAGAAGTTCTAATGACTTAGAGGTGGAAACAACATTTTTAGATTTGAAAGCAGGTTTTGCAAACTTTCCTTTCTGACATGCTTCACACATAGCATCTGAATTGAACTTCAGATTAGGAAGTCCTCTGACCAGATTGAGTTTGTTAATCTGAGATATTCTTCTCATACTAACATGCCCCAATCTTCTGTGCCAGATCCATTGCTCGTTGTTAACAGACAGAAGACACTTTACGTTCTGACTTTTCAGTTCAGAAAGTTTAATTTTATAAATGTTGTTTTTCCTCTTTCCATTAAATAGGATAGTCCCATCTTTCTGACTAACAGCTTTACATGATTTTTGATTAAAGATTATATCATAACCGTTATCACTTAATTGACTTACGGATAACAAATTATGCATTAATCCATCTACTAATAGAACATTATTTATAGAGGGAAGATTTCCATTACCTACTGTTCAAGAGCCAATGATTTTTCCCCTCTGATTGCCTCCAAAGCCTACGTGGCCTCTAGGCTTAAGTTCCAGGCTTTGGAACATATGCCTTTTTCCCGTCATGTGTCGTGAGCAGCCAGAGTCCAGGTACCATGATTGGTGTTTCTGATTTGCTGCTAAAGATATTTGTAACATGTATTATTTTATCCTTAGGTACCCATATTTTCTTGGGTCCTGATTTGTTAGCTTTACCAAAACTCTGGTTGAATTTTGGTTTCACAAAATAATTACTACTAGTATATTTAATGTCATGTGTGTGACCATACACAAAGTGTGAATTCAGAGGAGTGCGTTTAATAATTAGATCCATGGCATTCTTTGGTGTAGGTACCTTACCTTGGTATCCTATTCCGTTTCTGCCGTTTCTGCTAACTCCATAGATCATTGAAGCCATTTTTCTTCTATCTATGCTTTTAGCAAGGAACTTCTGAAAGTTGTGATCATACTCCTTGATGATCTCATCAGCGCTGCTGGGAGTTTCAGAAATTGTTTCCTTCTGAGAGTTTTGTAAAAGATTTTCTAATTTTGAAATTTTATTTTTCAACTCAGAATTTTCCAATTTGAGACTCTCAGTTTTATCAGAGTTAGAGTCAAGATTCCTTTTTAGGTTTCTGAATTTAACTCTGATCTGCTGATATCTTTCCAAAATTTCGTTAAGGCTTTCAGCAAGTTCAGCCTTAGTAAAATTAATTGCAAAGTCAGGGAATACCTCTTCGGTGTCTGATTCAGAGTCTGATTCAGAAGCTTCACTGTCTTCTGATATGTTAGCCATGAGAGCTATGTTTGCTCTCTCATCATCTGATTCTGAGTCAGCTTTAGACGAGTCAGAGTCATCCCATGTAGCCATGAGACTCTTCTTATTTTCCCTTCCAAACTTCTTTTTGGGCTTTTCCCTCTGAAGCTTTGGACAGTCACTCTTGTAGTGTCCTTGCTCGTTGCATTCATAGCAGATGATGTCCTTGGTGTTTGGCTTTCTACTTCCTGACGAGCCTTCAGATCTTCTGTATCCAGAGGAGGAGTTTGACCTTCTGAATCTGGAGTAGGACTCATTCTGATCGGATCTTCTGGTATTCCTGAACTTTCTTTGCCTCTGCTTCCATAGTTGGTTCACTCTTCTGGAGAGGAGGGAAAGTTTTTCTTCTTCTGATGAGGACCCATCAGAGGTTTCTTCAACAGCCTGCAAAACTTTGGAGTCAGATTTTCTGTTAGATTTTAAAGCTAAAGGCTTACCTTGCTTCTGAGGTTCATCAACTTCTAGCTCTATCTCGTGACTTTTGAGGGAGCTGATAAGTTCCTCCAGAGAGATTTTGTTGAGATCTTTAACTAGCTTCAGCGCTGTAACCATTGGCCTCCACTATTTTGGCAAGCTTCTGATGATCTTCTTGACATGATCAGCAGTAGAATACCCTTTGTCCAGAACTTTGAGACTAGCCACCAGAATTTGAAATCTTGAGAACATTGTTTCAATTGATTCACTTTCTTCCATTTTGAATGCCTCATACTTTTGAATGAGCGCAAGAGCTTTAGTTTCTTTGACCTGAATGTTGCCTTCATGCGTCATTTTGAGAGAGTCAAACATACTCTTTGCAGTGTCTCTGTTAGATATCTTTTCGTATTCAGCATAAGAGATGGCGCTGAGAAGAATAGTTCTGGCCTTGTGGTGATTTTTGAAGTCACGCTTTTGTTGATTAGACATTGCCTTCCTGTCAATCTTCTGACCACTTGCATTCACTGGGTGCGTGTATCCATCTGTCACCATGTCCCACAGATCAGCATCATGTGCCAGAAAGAAGCTTTCAATTCTGTCTTTCCAGTAATCAAAATTCTCTCCATCAAAGACTGGAGGTTTGCCGCTGAATCTGTCTCTATCTTCATTGTTGTCATTGCTGGTGTGTTGATATGTTCCTGCCATTGTGTTTTTCTGACGCTGGATCTTGTACTGACACGGTTAAGTGTTTTAGCTCAGAACCAGGCGCTCTGATGCCAATTGAAGAAGTGAAAAACACAAGAAGGGGGGTTGAATTGTTAAACTTGAAATCAAATGCAGACAACACGTTATTTTTATCCTGGTTCGTTTGATCTCAAACTACTCCAGTCCACCCGTCAAGGTGATTTCGCCTCTCTCCAACGAGGTCTTAATCCACTATATTCAACTGAATATTACAACTGCTTTAACAACTGATAAAGCCTTCTTGAGTCTAAACCACAGAACGGTTTCTCAAGGAAATTCTTTCTTACAGATAAATGAATACTATGTGTGTTGAATGTTTTCTACAAAAACTTTATATCACAACTGTGATAATACACAAAATTAAGCTTATGTGAAACTAGGATGCTATAACTATAGAGTAAGCAATTTGAGAGATATAGCAAGCTGTATGAGTGAGGATGAAGATGATTTGCTTTATGCGTGTAAAGAGTTGTAGAGCATTAGCCAATTCATTTCTCACTGACTTGTTTATATAGCCTTGGAAAAGATACGTTGTAGTCAATTATCCCATTTCAATGCCCATTACGTTCTTTCCAAATTGAGAAGATCTTTGTCTTGGAATAAAGCCGTTGGTAATAAAGTGTCTTGAATGCACAGTACCGTTGTCAATTCAGTGTGTTATTGGCTTTGGCTTATTCTGACGCTTCTAGGTGCTGATGATATGGTTTTGGTCTTGATCAGAGTTTAGAGTATGTTGAGCGCAGATCTGTTCATCAAGCTTCAGCGTAAGAACATGCTTTGATCTTCTGATGCTGGCATATTATATTACATCTTCTGATGCTGATGTTGACATTCTTATGCTGATATCTATCAGAGTTTCTGTAAATGCACAATATAATTTTTAGGTAGCATATATGTCTCATATGAATTATACAATTTATTTAATCTTGCATTTTGTTATCATCAAAACTTTAACTTAGGGTAGTAGATTCAAACTTTGTTCTAACAATTATCTTAGCAAAAGCAATCAAAAATACAAGATGATAGTCCCTTGATGATGCTAACCAAAGTTGCTTTTCAAAAATGATTTTAGTCCCTCAAAAAGAAAATGCTAAGATATCTTACAACATTGCTATTCATGACTATACGATGACCCTTGCCTGTCCCTTTTACATCCAAAGATAAGGTTACTTACCAATCCATGGTAAAATAACAATGTCAAAGGAAAGAGAAAATAAACAAGAAAGACTTTTGAGTAGGTAGAATGTTCCTAGTTGCTTGCTCATTTTCAAACCAAAACATCCTTGCTATTTTCAAAACAAACACCAACACTTTCAAAACATCTTTCAAACTTGAAACATTTTCAAAAAATCAACACTTTGTATACATCCTTACGAACGAGAATTATTACAAAGTTTTCCTAAACGATGGCGCCTTTTCAAAATACTTTCAAAGACCACACAAAGCATATTTTCAAACAAAAGCAAGTGATCTAGCAAGCAACTAAGAGCCCGTAGATAACTACGGATGAAAAGGGTGCTAATACCTTCCCTTTTCATAATCTACCCCCCGAACTCAAGAAAACATCTCTAAAGGTCTTTCTTGTTCTTTTCAGCCTTTCCTTTTGGATAAAAGAAAAGTCGGTGGTGACTCTTGCTAACCGTAACAATTACGATAAAACTCAAAACAAGCAAGTCAGTTCTCCCACCGCATCATAAAACTGGCGACTCTATTGGGGAATAAACTTAAAAGTGGGGTTACCTTAGGGCTAGATCACATTTACTTGCTTTCCTTGTTTAACTTGCATGCTTTACATTATGGTTCCTTGTTTGGGCTTACTTTGATCCTCCACCCGGATCTGGGACACCTTGTTAGGTAAGTAGCAATAGATTGTGAAAATTGTACGGCATAGCCGATATGGTTGAAACAATGGCTATGTTAGTGTGACGCATTTGTAGGTACTAGTATCCCTTGTGTTGAATCGAGGAGAATACGGGGCCGCTGAGTGGCGTCATGAAGCACTAACTGACTTTAGAACCTTAATTGAACAAACTTGGCCAATTAGGACGTAGTGAGGTAACCGGTTTCGGTGGAAAGCTGAAAATTGGTTAATACTCGATACTACAGTCATTGAGACTAGACTTTTGGGATATCCAAGCCGCAAGAAAAGATTGATTATGCTGAGACAATGCCTAAAAGAAAGGTCAGTGATATTAAGATCCCTTAGAACCCGGTTACTGTTAACTAGGACAGGTTTGATCCAACTAAACTTCAATAGGATACTTACCTACAAACTCCATGCAAGCCTAAGCCTAAGGACTTGTTTTTGCCTTGTGTGTATATGCTTACTTGTACATAACATCATAAACGTCATAACATCATACACAATCTCACTAACCATTTCAAGGATTTAGGAATTTATCTTTGTTTTTGTTTTGTAGGCCATGAGCTCCATCCGAAGAAACACCATCCAAATCAGCTTCGTGAAAGCACACCCTTAGCTCCAAGAGTTAGCATCAAGGGTGCCCGAAGATTCTCCTTTTACCAAGAAATATGGACGACTCCTCAGTTTGGCTACCTTCAATTTCCAAGAGGAGATGATGTGTGTGCTCTTCCAATTCTTTGATCCCATACATCATTGCTTCACCTTTCCTGACTATCAATTGGTACCTACACTAGAAGAGTTCTCTCTACTATTAGGAGTGCTCGTGCTTGATCAGATACCGTTCACCAGTCTAGAAGGGATCCCAAAACCTGAGGTCATGGCCGAATCTCTGCATATGAAGAGAGCCATCATCATAGAAAATTGGGAGACTAGAAGTGGAGTCAAAGGGTTCCTAGCCAAATTTCTATTAGAGAAAGCTCGTTCATTCTGGGAAGATATGGATTTTCAAGCCTTTGAAGACGTCCTGGCCCTTCTCATCTATTGTCTGGTTCTTTTCCCCAACTCGGACCAATTCATAGATGTAAATGCCATCAAAGTATTTATCTCCCGTAATCCTATACCTACCTTATTGGGAGACATCTTACATTGCATCCATACCCGCACCATGAAGAAAAGAGGTACCCTTTTGTGTTGTATTCCCCTACTCGCCAAGTGGTTCATTTCACACCTACCTCGATCAACATTAAAGAACGAGCAAAGATTGACATGGTCTCAAAGGATGATGTCCCTCACCCACTCTGATATTCATTGGTGTTCAAGATCCTCAGATGATACTTCTATCATTGACCGTTATGGGGAATTCCCTAACGCCCCTCTGCTTAGCGTTAGGGGAGGTATCACTTGCAACCCTTGCTTAGCTTTATGATAGTTTGGGTATGCCCGAAGAGATGGTCCTCATGATATTCTCATCCAAGGTTTAGTGTTCGACTATGAAAGCGATGATCAAGGCTACCGTCAGAGGTTTATACAATCTTGGAGAATGGTAAATAAGGTGGATAGTAGGACTCTAGGGAACAAGAATTCCATCCCTCTTGAGCCTTATCTCAAATGGTTACGATCCCATGCTCAAAGTCTTATGATGCCTTACCCCTCCATCCTCCCAATTATCATAGAGCATGTTGTGAAAGGAGATGTCTCATACACTATCCTTTATCCTAACATGCCCACCTCTCTTGAAGACTTGCAAAGGGATTGGATACAGCTTAAGGAAGAGCGAGACACTTTCGAAGCCCAATTTTACGCCAGCGAGAAGAAAGTTCTGGAACTCACCAAGCAGCTTCATGAAGAGCGGAGTCTGAACGCCTACATCGCACCGAAGAGGATGCATTCAACTTTTTAGTCTTAGAGTTTTGTATTTTATTTCTTTCATTGTAAGCCCAAAGAGGCATGATTTACTCAATCTTTGATTTATTAATATAACGTGTGTTCCTTTTTGTCTAAAGCAAATTTAAATATCTAATTTCCTTTAAATCATTTGCACATGCATCTTCATTCATCATAACACAAACAAGTTTCTTACAACATGTCTCCTTATCTTTCTACTGTTTATTTTAGTGAGATGGATATTGAACAGATAGTGAGAGATCTCTAAGTGCAGAACGTCCAGTTTCAACAAATGTTCTTGACTCTAGCAAAAGGACAAGATGAATTGAAAACCCTGCTAATCAAAGAAAAGAAGAAGAAAGCAAAGAAATCAACCGGTGTTTTGAATCTGGGAAGAAGGTTCCAAGGGCCAGCCAGACGGAACCTAGACTTCGCAACATCATCAGGTGAAGGGGACAATCAAGAAGGGAAAAACAAGGAAGTGACTGACCATCCAGAATCTGAAGAGGAAGAAGAGGTTGATTACTCTGAAGAGCAGTATCCTCCAGCTGACGACAAATACAAACAATTGGAAGATCGCTTAAATGCTATGGAGATCCAGAAAGTACCCGGGTTGGATTTTGAGGAGCTAGGACTTGTCTCAGGGGTTGTCATACCCCATAAATTCAAGGTCCCTACTTTCACTAAATATGACGGTGTCTCTTGTCCAAGACTACATTTAAGGTCATATGTCAGGAAAATTCAACCCCATACTGCCGATAGAAACCTATGGGTACATTTCTTCCAAGAAAGCTTGTCAGGGACACAGTTGGATTGGTTCTATCAATTGGAAGGGACCAATATTCGCAATTGGGAAGACTTGGCTTCCACCTTTTATAAACAATATCAGTATAATGCTGACTTAGCTCTAACTCGGACACAGCTGCAAGGCATGTCCATGGGTGCAGGTGAAGGTTTCAAAACCTATGCTCAAAAATGGCAGGATCTTGTAGGAAGAGTTTAACCCCCTCTATCTGACCGGGAATTGGTGGATATGTTCTTAGGCACGCTGTCTGGTTCATTCTTCAAACACTTAATCAGAAGCTCCTCAGCTGGATTTACTGAATTAATCATGGCTGGCGAACAAGTAGAAGCGGGTATAAGAAGTGGCAAAATTAAAAAAGATGCATCCTCGAGCGCGTTGAAGAAACCATTTGCTGGGAAGAAATAGGTTGGTGTTGTGTACCATCAAAGGAATCAGGACATAACTGAACACCGTCCAGTGGTAGGGGCTGTCATGATCTCTAAGCCTGCACCTATTCAACAAAGGAATAGTCAGCCGAGAACAGAAAGACCGGTAAGACAATTTACCCGAATAAATATGACGTTGTCTCAAGTCTTGCCACATTTGTTGAGATATAATCTGGTAACCTTATGGGAAGCTCCGAAGAATCACACCACTGCCTCTCCCTGTTACAACCCAAATGCCCGTTGTGCTTACCATTCAGAAAGTCCAGTTCATGATACCAACGACTGCTGGGTTTTGAAAAACAAGGTGCAAGACCTTCTCGAGGCAAAAGAAATTGAATTTGACGCTGCTGAGATCCCAAATGTTATCACCGCTCCTATGCCCAAGCACGGTCGTGGTGTTAACGTTGTGGAAGACGATGTGTTTGTTATTGTTGTTGATGAACTTATTACTCCTCTCCTAACCGTCAAAAGGAACTTGTTGAAGGCCGGTTTATTTTCGAGCTATGGCGAAGGCTGCCACCTTTGTTTATCCCTACCAACTGGTTGTCATTTATTTAAAGCCTATGTCCAGCGCCTGATGGATGACAAAGAGATTTTGTTTGAAAAGACTCCCGTTCCAACCATTGCTTATAAGGATGTTTCAATAGTAACCATTTCCGCCAATCCTCCCAGAGTCTCCACCAAAATACCCGTCAGGATTACATCTGTTTTGAAGGTGACTCCACTGATAATTACTATGCCAGGGCCAATCCCATACTCCTCATATAAAATTGTCCCCTGGAACTATGGGGGTGACGTCTACTACCACGGTGTCAAGCAAGATTGGCTGGCTGATGAAGACTCGGGTTTTGAGAGGGCTGACCCTGACATCGGCAACATTGTGGGAAGCAGCAAAATAACCAGAAGTGGAAGAGTGTTCTCCCCTGAGATTGCTCCTCCGAAAACTTTTATCGGTCCTGTGATCATCCATGTTGTTGTTCCTATTGATACTACTACTACAGTTCATGTGGTTACCCCTACTGACACCCCTATCACCGAGTCGACCGAGACTCGGGGCAAAGGTATTTTGGTTGAACCTGTCCGGATGAAGGCACAATCAGTATTTATCCCAAAGGCTTCTAAGAAGGAGATGGAAGAAATTTTGAAAATTATAAAGAGAAGCGACTACAATGTAGTCGAACAGCTAGGGCAGACCCCTTCAAAGATTTCTATGCTAGCTTTACTGTTGTGCTCCGAAGCTCATGCGAAGGCCTTAGTGAAATTTCTTAAAACTGCCCATGTGCCACAGGAAACCTCTGTTGACCAATTCAAAGATTGTGTGGCCAGCTTGACAGCTGATAATAGTGTGGGCTTTTCTGATGCTGATCTTACACCTAGAGGGAGGAAACACAATGAGGCGTTGCATGTCTCTCTCGAATGCAGGGGCACTACTTTGGCCCATGTCCTGGTAGATACTGGTTCATCATTGAATGTGCTACCTTAGAAGGCTCTGGATAGACTAGACTGTGAAAGTTTGACCTTAAAACCCAACAACATAGTGGTAAGGGCCTTCAACGGTTCGAAGAGAATGGTGCACGGGGAGGTGGACATCCCCATTAAAGTTGGAACTCAGACCTTTGATTCAACTTTCTATGTGATGGATATTTTCCCTTCCTATTCCTATTTATTTGGCCAACCTTAGATTCATAACGCTGGTACCGTCACCTCTACATTACATCAGATGTTGAAGTACCCAATCAAGGGAAAAATCATCATTGTCCATGGAAAGGAGGAATATATGGTCAGTCACCTGAACTCCTTCAAATATGTGGAAATGGATGGTGAATTCATCGAAACTCCATGTCAGCATTTCGAGGAAGTCCCACAAACAATTGCGGCAACCAAGATTGTTTCCAAAGTTTCGAAGATTACCAGGCCTCCGCTGAAGATGGCTTCTCTGAAAGATGCCAAGGCAGTAGTCGAAGAAGGTGGGTGTACAATTTGGGGCCAACTCCTGGATATTCCCTACAAATCTGACAAATTTGGTTTGGGTTTTACTTCAGGAGCCCAGAAATTTGTTCGTCGTGCTCGTGCTGGGGAATCACCTTTGCGGATCAGCAACTATGGAGTCAACACAGTGGAGGATAGTGATGACAGTTGTGACCTGGAAGAATGGATTTTTACAACTATCAGTGAAGGACTCAACAACTGGGAAGCCAAAGAACTTGTCCCTATTACTTTTATCCAACAGTAATTGTCTTTAAATTTTTGTCGGACTTGTAATAATTAAACAATTTATACTTTTAAAACCTTGTGTCTTACCCGAGGCACAACGGTCCATTTGTAAGGGTCGTTAATTCATTTTCATATGTCATCAATGAATCATGGACGTTTTGCATGCAAATTTTATGCTCTTTGTTCTTCTTTTTTCAAAGATATTTATGCTCTTACACACACTCACATATCAAAATGCAGATCCACATCCACTCAAGATCCCATGGGTAACGATTCTACTATGGCCTATTGTGACTTTGAAAATCCGATCTACCAAGCCAAAGACGAAGGTGAGGAAGATTTTGAAGTGCCACGGGAACTAGCCAGGTTACTACAACAGGAAGAAAGGACCATACATCCCCACGAAGAACCAGTTGACACATTTAACTTAGGTACCAAAGAGGACAAGAAAGAAGTTAAGGTAGGTGCCAATATGGAACCTAGTGTCAAGAAGCGCTTAACTCAGTCACTACATGACTATGTTGAGGTCTTTGCTTGGTCATAAGAAGACATGCTAGGACTTGATGCTGATATCATGGTCCATCGTCTACCGACAAAAGAAGATTGCCCTCCGGTAAAATAGAAAGTCTGTTGCATGCAGCCAAACATGTCAGAGAAGATCAAGACTGAAGTCGTGAAACAATTTGAACGCCGGATTCTTAGCCATCACCTCCTATCCACAATGGGTCGCCAATGTTGTTCTAGTGCCTAAAAAGGACGGTAAAGTACACATGTGTGTGTATTACAAAGATTTGAATAGGGCAAGCCCTAAGGATGATTTCCCGCTTCCCCGTATCGATATTCTGGTTGACAATACCGTACAACATAAAATGTTCTCATTTATGGATGGTTTCTCAGGCTATAATCAAATCAAAATGGAACCTGAGGACATGGAGAAAACGACCTTCGTCACACAGTGGGCACGTTCTATTACAAAGTTATGCCATTCGGGTTAAAAAATGTTGGGGCAACTTATCAACGCGCCATGGTAGTTCTATTTCACGACATGATCCATCACGAAATAGAGGTCTATGTGGATGACATGATAGCCAGATCTCAAACTGAAGAGGAGCATTTGGACCATCTGCAGAAACTGTTTGAAAGACTGAAGAAATACAAGTTAAGTTTAAACCCGAGTAAATGCACATTTGGAGTGAGGTCTGATAAACTCCTAGGCTTCATCGTCAACGGTAAAGGTATCAAAGTGGACCCTGCAAAGGTAAAAGCAATACAAGAAATGCCTACTCCTCGCATCGAGAAGGAATTCAGAGGATTCTTAGGACGGCTAAACTACATCGCCAGATTCATTTCTCACCTAACCGCTACTTGTGAACCAATCTTCAAATTAATGAAGAAAAATCAAGTGTTGGATTGGAACGACGACTTCCAAGCTGCCTTCGACAAGATCAAAGAGTACCTTCAAGAGCCTCCTGTTTTAATGCCGCCAGTCGAGGGAAGACCTTTGATCATGTATCTAATTATCTTGTAAAATTCAATGGGGTGTGTGTTGGGGAAGCATGAGGAGTCTGGCTGAAAAGAGCATGCAATATACTACCTGAGCAAAAAGTTTACCGACTGTGAAACCAGATATTCATTGCTCGAGAAAACTTGTTGCGCTCTGGCATGGGCTGCTCGTCGGCTAAGACAGTATATGTTGACCCATAATACCTTATTGATATCCAAGATGGATCCAATTAAATACATATTTGAGAAGCCTTCCCTCTCTGGAAGAATAGCAAGATGGCAGATGATCCTGACTGAATACGACATTCAGTACACTACCCAAAAAGCAATAAAGGGCAGTGTGCTAGCCGATCACCTTGCTCATCAGGCTTTGGATGACTACCAGTCCATGAAGTTCGAGTTCCCAGATGAAGACATCATGATGGTAAACTATTGTGAAGAATTCAGACCATATGACGGACCTGAACAAGGATCCCGATGGACCTTGATTTTTGACGGAGCTTCCAACGCACTCGGTAATGGCATATGTGATGTAATCATATCCCCTGAAGGATGTCATACTCCTTTCACTTCAAGAATTTGTTTCAACTGTACCAATAATATGGTGGAGTATGAAGCGTGTATTATGGGTCTCAAAGCCGCCATAGATTTAGGAATCAAGTCCTTAAGGGTATTTGGAGATTCAGCCTTAGTCATCAGTCATATCAAAGGAGAATGGGACACGAAGCACCATAATCTCATCCCCTACAAAGAACATGTGTTGAAATTAATCCCATATTTTGAGGAAATTACCTTTGAGCATTTTCCACGAGAGGAAAATAAACTAGCGGACGCGCTAGCCACTATGTCATCCATGTTTAAAATCAAGTGGGATAACGAGGCTCCTCAGATCACCATTGAGCGGATGGATGAACCAGCTTACTGTCATGAGATCGATACTGAAGAAGTGGTGGACAAGCCTTGGTTCCATGAAGTTAACAGGTATCTCGAGGCCCAAGAGTATCCGGAGGGAGCTTCAGTCAATGATAAGAAGTTCTTGAGAAGATTCTCTGCTAAGTTCTTCCTCAGTAATGGCATTCTCTATAAGCGTAATCACGAATCTACTTTGCTTCGTTGCGTAGACAAGAGTGGGGCAAACAAGATCATGGCTGATCTACATGAAGGCACTTTTGGCACCCATTCTAGTGGGCACACGATGGCTAAAAAGATCCTACGGGAGGGGTACAACTGGTCTACCATGGAAGCAGATTGCCATCAGCATTCACGAACCTGTCACAAGTATCAAATCTATGCTGACAAAGTACATGTGCCTCTAGTTCCTCCTGACTACTCCCTGGCCATTCGCAATATGGGGCATCGACATGATTGGAGAAGTCAAACCTACAGATTGTAATGGACACCGCTTCATCTTGGTTGCCATTGACTACTTCACGAAGTAGGTTGAGGCAGCTTCTTTCGCTTCTGTTACCAAGAATGTTGTGGCTTGATTCATCAAATAGAATCTCATCTGTCGGTACAGTATCCCAGAGAGAATCATTACGGATAATGGTACCAATCTCAACAATACTATGATTACTGCACTATGCGCGCAATTCAAGATCCAGCACCATAATTCTTCTCCTTACTGGCCAAAAATGAATGGCGCTGTCGAAGCCACAAATAAAAACATCAAGAAGATCATACAAAAATGACAGTGACCTACAAGGACTGGCATGAGATGTTACTATTTTCTCTCCATGGTTGCTGTACCACGGCGCGCACATCAACAAGGTAAACTCCTTTCTCTTTGGCATACGGTATGGAAGCCGTCCTACCAGTTGAAGTCCAAATACCTTCACTGAGAATCATAAAAGATGAAGGGCTAAATGAAGATGAATGGATTCAAACTCGACTTAACCAGTTGAACTTGATTGATGAGAAGAGGCTTATGGCTGTCTGTCATGGTCAGATGTGCCAAAAACGTATGATTAAAGCTTTTAATAAGAAGGTCATACGTCAGGTATATCGGGTTGGTGACTTGGTAATCAAGCGTATCATATTGCCACAAGGTGATCCCAGGAGAAAATGGACTCCTACATACAAAGGACCATTTGTGATTAAAAGCATATTCTCTAGTGGAGCAATGATCTTAACCACTATGGATGGAGACGACCTTCCACATCCTGTAAACACAGACATAGTCAAAAGATACTACGCATGAATAAAGACCCGCTAGGTCGACTGGCCTAGGCAAAAATTAGGGCATCCCGGTGAACCAAAAAGGTTCGGGCAAAAATTAGGGATGAAATACAAAAAAAATTTGTACACCCGGCAAGCTGAAAACCCGAAAGGGCGGCTTGGGCAAAAAAGGGTATCCTGGTGGACTGAAAAACTAAAAGAGAGGTCTAGGCAAAAGTTAAAGAATTAAAGCGTATGACTATGTCCCGTTGAATCACCTTACAGACAACCTTCAGTATCGACTGACAAACTCAAACCGTTCTAATCAATCCAATCAGCTTCAAACAAAGCAGGAAGTGGACGAGACACTCAGAGGCATGAAGGATATATCAGAATGGGAACCCCATTGGATTATTTCACATATCTATATTTTCTTTGTATCAATTTTCATTTTCTACGACGACACTTCCTTACTAGGATATTCGTCTCGTTGTACAAAAAATACTTATTCAAGTTAATACAAAGATATTCCTTTGAAAGTGCAAAACTATATGTTTTTCTTTTATTTCCGTGTTTTGTTTGCAAAAAACATCCAAGGATTATTTTTGAACATATGCATTTGAACGTGACTACTATTTACAAATGAGCAAAAAAAGAGGAACAAGAAATAGAAAGACAATCACTAATGGCTTTAAGAAATAGGATAATATCTATAGACCATTCCATAAAATCCCCCGCAGGTACTTTTTCCAGCAAGAGTGTAAACCGAGACATCCCACTACAGGATCGCTAACGTATCTCCAGTATACAGCCTAATGGTATCAAGTGCTCTCACATCCCCGACGGAACGAAACTTCCAGTTACCGCTCCGAAGATTCCCCAGCGAAAGTTGCCCATTTTCTCAGGATTTCACGAGGTCTGTAAGCAATGCACGACGTTTCCCTTCCACAACAGAGTTTATTTCTCTAATAAATGGAAACTCATCCATCAGCACTTCAACTTCAAAATATGAATACTTACACTCCTCATTCCCAGCAGTGCTCGGGGATTTATTTTCCCCGACTCCAGCAACACTACGACGTAACAATTAATGTGTCCATACATTACATTCATACATCATAGCATTGACAACACAAATGCATACAGCGCGATCTCATTTATTTTGAGAAACATCATTATACCATTCATTTCATAAATCATGGCATTACATGCAACTAACCCTTCACCTTTTCAGGAAAGATTAATCAACAGACAATTATCGTCAAATTTTCAACAAGTCAATTATAGATCAATCCTGAGAAAGAACTAGTCGACCATCTACATAACAGATGTTTCCTTCAGACCCCTGCTAGGTTCAGTTTAAATCTCTCAATGGTTTATTCTGATTCTTTCCCGCATATGCTTTCTCTGGTTCAGATAAATCTCTCAATGATTTGTTCGGATTCTTCTCCAGACCCCTACCTGTTCAGTTTAAATCTCTCAATGGTTTAGTCTGATTCTTTCCTGCAGATGCTTTCTTTGGTTCAGACGTCTTCTCTGGTTCAGATAAATCTCTCAATGATTTATTCTGATTCTTCTCCAGATCCCTGTCGGTTCAGTTTAGATCTCTCAATGGTTTATTTTGATTCTCTCCCGCAGACATCTTCTCTAGTTCAGATAAATCTCTCAACAATTTATTTTGATTCTTCTCCAAATCCCTGTTGGTTCAGATAAATCTCTCAATGATTTATTCTGATTCTTTCCTAGTAGGCACTTTCTCTAGTTCAGGTAAATCGCTCAAAGATCAACTCTGATTCTCTCCAGTTAAAGAATATTCAAGACCTCTTTTGGTTCAGTTTAAACCTCTCAACGGTTTATCCTAATACATTCCAAATGGGCATTTCTGGTTCAGATAAATCGCTCCAAGATTTATTCTAATTCTTCCCAGTCAAACAACGTACAAGACTTCTGTTAGTTTCAGATAAATCGCTCCAAAGATTTATTCTGACTCTTTTCCAGTTGAAATCAAGTTCAGAATTAGTCCATTTTTTGTCAATAGTCACCTTTGGATGGAATCTACAAGCCCATCTCCGGAAAATCTCCATCATTCCTCCAAATGGCATCTATAAGCCCATTCACAATTCATCTTCGAGTGCAAATTTCTGGGCACGCTAGTGTTCAATCATCTTCCACCTTCAAGTCACGAATGGCGGATCCGCCAATCTAACTCTTCAGGTTTAAGAAGATTGAACATGGGAAGTTGTTGTACCCCAAAATTTTCCCTCTCATTTATCAAGTAATTTCTCACAATATCTCCTTTGGTTCAAGACTGCACTAGGGTTGATCAGCTCAAGACACCTCCTCAAACACTGATGTCTGAAATTAGGTTTTAAGGTTACACAAGGATAATTGCACTTTTAATGCCTCATATGACTTTCATGAATCATTATGGATCCTCAAGATTGCTCATGTAAAGTTTCAAGTCGTGGATCACATTTTTGCTCAGTCAATTGATCAGTTGACCTAAAAATCAACTATATTGGGGAAAAGTCAACTATGGCCAATTTAAAGTCAAACTTCATCAATTTTGATCCATATCAACATTGTGAACCCTTATATGTCATTTTATCAAGTTTGGACCATAATTCCTCAAGAAATTTGATTAGATCATCAAAAGGGCAAAATAGTCAAAATTAGGGTTTTGATTGAGAAAGGGCAATTTTTGATTTTTTTTACCTACCAAATGGTTAATTGGTTTGAGACATGATATCAATGTTTCAAATGCATCATTTTTACCTAATGGTATGACTCAAAACTTCCCTCAAGATCAATTGATTGATAGTTGATTTTCAGTCAACTGATCAAAAGTCAACTGTATACTAAAAAGCCAAACTTTGACTTTTTGGTCAAAATCAAGTGTCAAAGATCACAATTCATCAAAACATGTAAAAATACGAAAATTGTTCATCAAGAAATCAAAAAGTCAAGATTTCATTTTGAAAAGTCAAAGTTTCCAAACGTAGAAATTTTTCTAAGTGTTGAAAACTTCATATTTTTTCACAACTTTGAGCCAATTTTTCACCGTGATGCAAGATGATTCAAAGGAAACTTTCAACATGAAAGTTGTAGATCTCAATGAGATCTAAAATATTTCTGAACACAAATCCTCCTAGAAATGCTTAGATCTCAAGTTATTAATCCATGAAATCATGGTCATGAAACTAAAACACAATGAAATTTTGAGCATTTTGGTCAGGATTTTGACCTAACTTCTGGGCCGAGTTTCATATAGTTCCAATTGGATTTTGTAAAAGTTATTCAAAGAGATGGTTGTAGAGAATATTACAATATTTATAAAAATGTCTAAGAACTCCTTGAGATCATTTTTGAGCAAGGAGAATCGAAGGCCAAAAGTTAGGGTTTCAAGTTGTTTTACAAGGCAGAATTTTGTGATGAACATGAACCAAATCCATAGCCATGCTGCATAATCCCACTTTTCAGGCCCTCTAACTTGTGTATCTATTCTTAATCAAAAGATTACACAAACTTTATGGCTATTATCCATTAAATCCAAGCTCTGTCTAAGTTAACTTGCCATTTTTGGAAGAAAAGCAAGACATCCATTTTGGAAAAGTGTGCTTTTGCAAATGTCAACCCTTCTTGAGCCTATCAATGGATCCTTTTGTACACAAAACATCTACAAGTCAGAAATAAGCTTGTTTAAATTTCAACCACTCTACAATAGCATGGTACAAGCTTTGGGAAGATGTTTGTCATGTTTGCTTCAAAAACAAGTAAAGGTTTTACAACACAAAAATTCAAATTCTGACTTGTTGTAGAACACAAAACCTCTTGCCTATAAATACATACACTATTTTCAAGCTAACCCAGGCATGCTTAAGCCATCAAACTCCCTAAAACTCATAATCACACACAAAAACTCCATTTTTGCATAATCTGACCAAAAACTTGAAACTCACATCTCCCTCGTGCGTTTTCAAGCCTTTTGGTTCCTAAAGCTTCTAAACATCAAATATAAACCATCCAAAGTCCTTTTGCCCAAATGTAACACCTCCATCATCAAGTTCCATTTTCAAAAACAGGGGTATGTAACTTGACTTCTCCAGACCTTCTCAGCCACTTTCAGCACAAACCAAGCATCACATTAGCTTCCTGGGAGCTTGAGGAAGCTAACTCAATCACTAGAACTTATTGAAAGTTGCTCCAAATCAAAACATGATACCCTCTTGCAAGGTGAGTTTTCTGATTTTTGAACTCCTCATATAGGCATTGTTAAGCTTTAATTTTCAAAGATAAAATGTAGATACCATTTCCAGGAAGCTGTACATATCCATAGTTTGCATTTATATGGCCTGAGCTTAGAGAATTTTGGAGTTGAAGTTTCTGAAATTTTTAGGTTTTAAATTAGGGCCAGAAAAACTCTCACTCATCTTGGATTTATAGCTTTAGTTATTTATATGGTTGGATTCGTGGGAAGAAATGCCACAACTTTCATGTTTATACTTTCCATTTTTGTTGAGAGATGAACAAGTTGCAGGTTGTCTGGCTGGGTGTGAGGTTGAAGATAAAGTTCAGGCCATGGACTTGATTTGTAATATATATTTATGGTTTAATATAAGTAAACAGATGTATAGCCACCCCAGTGGTAAGGCAGCGCACTAGTAACCAAGAGGGTGTGGGTTCAACATCCAGCGAGCTGCCTTTTGTTCATTTTTCACACTTTTACTTTCTTTTTTTTTGGTTTTTTGCAGCGCCTGGGCCCCATGACTTTGGGCCTTCATTTTTTTTTCTAACTTTCCCCCCTGATTATGTTTCATACCCCCCTGTCCCATTTTATTTCTTTATTTCATTTTTATTTTTATTTTACTTTCATATTTTCTTGTTATTATCTTTATTACTAATATTAGTTTTTTTATTATTAATAAAAAAATCCAAAAATATTTATTTCATTATTTTTGCACTTATATTTTATTTTTCTTTATAAAAATTAAAAAGAGAAAAAACAAATTTCTTAACAATTCAATTTCTTTCTTTTATTAATATTTAGATAATTAGGTTTAATTATTATATTATATTATTTCCTTGTAAATTAAAATTAATTTAGAATTTAGGTTTATTTTAATTAATTAATTTTTATGTATTTTTATATTATTCTTAAAACCTTTTCATAAAAAACTCTAAAAAAAATCCTTTTTTAGTTAATTTCTTTTTTTAATTAGTTTAAGTTAATTTTATTTGATTTTCATTAATTATTTTCTTAATTAGGTTTAGGTTGAAATCCTTTCATAAAAATCCAAACAAAAATCATTTCTTTTTTTCATTTTTTTGCATTCATGCATTTTATTTTCAATTTTGTACAATATTCAATATGGTTGTAATAGTTAATTAGATTTAATTTTCTTGCAAAATCCCCATTTGTAAATTTGTACACCCCCTCCCCTATTGATGTAATAGCTTAGTATTTTTATTTTCCGCAACTTAATGTTATATATATAAATGTTAGTAAATTAGGGTTTGTATGGAAAGATTAAAATCAACAAGTTAAGAAACCCTAATACAAGACATATCAAACATGAAAAATATACACTTGCACACTTTACACCCTTAGGGTAAATCCACTTTGTTGCCTTACAAAAATGGGCAGGTTATACATGTGAAGTATCTTAGCAAATGCAATAAAAAATACAAGATCATAGTCCCTCGATGACGTTATCCAAAGTTGTCTTTCAAAAATAATTTTAGTCCCTCAAAAAGAAAATACTAAGATATCTTACAACATTGCTATTCATGACTATACAATGATCCATGCTCGTCCCTTTTACATCCAAAGATAAGGTTACTTACCAATCCATGGTAAAATAACAATGTCAAAGGAAATGTAAAATAAACAAGAAAGACTTTTGAGTAGGTAGAATGTTCCTAGTTGCTTGGTCATTTTCAAACCAAAACATCCTTTCTATTTTCAAAACAAACACCAACACTTTCAAAACATCTTTCAAACTTGAAACATTTTCAAAAGATCAACACTTTGTATACATCCTTACGAATAAGAATTATTACAAAGTTTGCCTAAACGATGGCGCCTTTTCAAAATACTTTCAAAGACCACACAAAGCACATTTTCAAACAAAAGCAAGTGATCTAGCAAAAAACTAAGAGCCCGTAGATAACTACGGATGAAAAGGGTGCTAATACCTCCCTTTTCATAATCTACCCCCCGAACTCAAGAAAACATCTCTAAAGGTCTTTCCTGTTCTTTTCAGCCTTTCCTTTTGGATAAAAGAAAAGTCGGTGGCGACTCTTGCTAACCGCAACAATTGCGATAAACCGCAAAACAACTAAGTCAGTTCTCTCACCGCGTTACAGTAACTTTGTGTCACGACGCCAAAGTTATAAAGCGCGAGTTCCAAGTCAGTTGTTTAGTCCTGCGGAGAAATCAAAAAGAATCACGCGAGGGAAAAATTATTGCAAACTAGGAAGGCCCTTACCGTGTCTGAGCAAAAACGGATAACAGGGCCTACTACCTCAAAAACTGCAACCACGAAAGCATGTTGTGGTACGAACACAATGTCCTAAACCTGAAACTAAAAGACGGGATCCCACGCGTTTGACGAGCATTGCATTAGCCCGACAGGGATACCTCGATTGAGCTCTGTCGTTGCAGTACCCATAAGGTAGAACACCCATCTCGCGATGGGAAAGTTCACAATGCGGGATCAAGACCCTGACCGCAATCTTGGTCATGTTATAAAATAGAACTCAACTTCGTCTCCTTGACGTGTTTTCCAAACCTTCAAGCGTTAATTCTATAAACACAAGAACCCCAAACACTTAACGAAATTTGCAATAACATTATGTCTGAGGACTGCCCTAATAATCGGGCACCCCGAACACCCATTCATGAAAAATAGATACAAAACAAATTATACGTTGCAAACATAAATAACGAAGAGGAAACTAAGTACTCAGCAAGAATGCGTCTGGGATGTATACGAACAACGCAAATTAAATCACCGACCAAGAAGGCCGACATGTTTAAATATTATAAAAGGCCGGGCATAACCCATTGTTTGAATATTACAAAATTTACGGGCGTGCAGGCCCATACAACAAACAGTCGAAACAACAAAGTAAACTAAACCCCAGGCACAACTCTCTCTGCATTCAAATTTTCCTCGGTATGAGGCTTCCCATCTTCCTCGACCTCCGGAGATGAACCAGGGGGAGGCATTATCTGACCATCGACAACCTGATGAAAGGGGCCGATCCCTTCAGTGATGAGCTCAACCCCTGGATTTGTGACCTTGAGTTGGACCATTGCATTGTCATAACTCAGCTTAACAACGCCCGGAAAATCCTGCTCGAGTTCCTGAATCCGAGAAACCAGGTCGACTCGAGTCTTCAAGGCCTTCGTCTCGTTGGTTTCCCCCTCAGTGGGAGCCACAACAGCCCTTAAATTAGAAATTTCATCCTCGAGACTTTTCTTCTCGAGCAACCAGCCACCCTTCTCCGCAGAGAACTTGGTTACCTTCTCCTTCTTCTTCTTCAGCTTTTCGGCCTGGAGCCGGAACTTATCTTTATAACTACCAAGTTCAGATTCCAACTTCTTTGCCTTCACCTTGAGGGTCGATTTCGCTGTCTGCAGTTTCTCCAATGTTGTAACAGAGACAGTCTGATCACCGACAAGGACTAGAGCCATCTCCAAAACCCTCATCATAGCAGCACCATCTTTGGTCAACCTTTGTCTCTTACCCGCTGTGTCGAGGCCCACGACGACTAGAGAGTCTGCCCGGGGAACGTCCAGAGGAAACCCATCAAAGATTTTTTTTATCGATGAAACATAGGGGCAGCGTGAATTTGCGTTCGAGAGTGTCACCTGTGAGATCGAGGATGTCTCCCTTCACCGAGCAGCCCCTTTTCCTACCCGATTTCTTCTGCACGGGAGGAGGCTGGTCGACAACCGACAATGAAGAAAAAGTACCAGAACTATTATGGGGAGGTTGGCTCAGAGATGGAACGAAATGACTTTTCTTCATTACTTTCCCTCTGCTCTACGCCATCTTAAGCACACGCTCCATCAGACTAGACATCTAATATGCAACAAATAACAAATACGAGTCAATACAACGAGAAGAAAGACACACAAGTACACTAAAAGAAAATAAAGCACGGCTACCCAAAATTAGGACAACTTCCTTGAAGGTTTTGCACTTGAGGAGATCCTTAGTGTTAATGTGTCGAGCCTCATACACGGGCTAACCCTTATCATCAAGTAACTCCTCCCCACTCCTCGTCTCCCACTTAGCAGAGAAGAAGCCATCTACAAACTTATTAAGTTTCCTATAGGACTCTTCGTCCTTGTCATCCAAATCGTCCGACTTGGTAAGGTAATGATTTGTTCCCTGCAAGAAATGAGTCTCACACTAATGAAGAGCTGGAGACCAATTCGGACTCTTAGTTCCCGTCTTCATCCATAGCACATGTTCCCATCCTCTTCAACCATGATTTCCCGCTCGAGCACCAAATCAAAGGCTTCCTGCGACACAGGTTTATTGAGGTAGCACTGATCCTTGAAGTCGCGTACGGAATCCCTAAATGTATTAAATAGCCTCTTCGGATGCTTTAGGGAGACCTAATTATGTTTTTAGTTTGCAGATTGTCGTTGGAGGTGGAAGCAACAGAAGAAGAGGGGTAAAGTGGCACCAACTCGAGATAGTGATACACGATCTCAAATTCCCGAATAAAGGCAATCGCGTTTGGGTGCAGCTGGGAGGGCGCTAACATCAGGTTACCAAAGACAGCGGCCTGGAAATCACTGAAGGGAAGCCAATGTCCCAATTCCATGAAGTCATACATGGGAAATCAGTTTCCCTTGTAATATAAACATATCCTTCCGTGCTCGGTGGGCTTGAAAATCTTCCAGTTTGGCATAAATCCCTCTTCCCCCACGCCAGGCTCAATGCTTCTAAGCGCATCTTCCAAGGAGGTGGCATAGCAAGAAGCTATACCCTACGGTTCATGCCCGACCTATGTCAATTGAGGATCGGTAACTATGTCGACCGATTAGATACCCTTGGCAATGCTAGTCGTCATACTTGAAAAGCAGAGGAAAATAGTGAATTCGATGATCAAATCAATTCTAACCTTCCACCGTAAATCAAATGAAAGGGCATATGAAGGCACGGGGACATACTTCCTGACCAAAGCCCATATTCAGCAGCAAGGAAGGAAGTTATGACAAACCTTTTTTCGACTAAGGGTTCGATGTGCCCGCATACGCAACTCGACACTTGCAAATACATGATTTTCATGGGGAAACGCGTCCCTGCCATATGAACTTCATAAAGAATTCACGAGTTTCCCGGGGAAGCATGCCCCTAACACATGAACTTCATCAATAATTTATGAGTTTCGCGAGGAGGCACGCTCCCGACACATGAACTTCGTCGAGAGTTCATGAGTTTCACGAGGAAATTCGTCCTTGTCACTTGAATGTCTTCATTGAAATTCTAGTATTTAGATCACAGATGTCCTAAGAGATGTCGAGACATTGTAATCTGACTTCAACACAATGAACAAATATAAAAAATAATGCAAATAGTAAACAACATGCATAATTATTAACCCAATTCGGTGTACAACAACACCTACTCTGGGGGCTACCAAGCCAGGAAGGAAATCCACTAAATAGTATTAATTTGAAGCTAAAATCCTCTGTTTACAACTTCTCACTTAATCATTACCCGTGCTATATTTCTACCTAAGACTCGCCTAGGTATGACACCCTT
Organism: Vicia faba; assembly: GCA_948472305.1. Classification (NCBI taxonomy): domain Eukaryota; kingdom Viridiplantae; phylum Streptophyta; class Magnoliopsida; order Fabales; family Fabaceae; genus Vicia; species Vicia faba. Next base: position 982,935,815 of record OX451735.1, read on the forward strand.
CTCACTTCCCTAAGTCACAAATAGTGACAAGAACACAATTCAAATGAGCTAAAAGACAAACTTCACTAACACACAATCACTCTATACTTAGAAGTTTAAGAGTGAGTAACAATAAAGAAGGAGACACACTCCAACAAACAGAATTCACTCTTTCTTAGAAGCTTATGTGTGATTCACAATTACAACTCAACTGACAGTCCAACTCAAGTAACAAAAAATACAAGAGTGCCTCACAATAATGAACAGATGAAGCCCTAACAATTAACACTTTTCCAACTCTGGCTCGTATCTTATCTAGGTATAAAGTCTTCTTTTTATAACCTTTTATGGGCTGGATTGGCCTTCAAAAACATACCAAAGAGATTGCACAAAGTCTGCTAAAACTTCTCAATGAAAATAGGACTTCAATAATTAGTTTCCTAAATTATCTCCATAATTAGAAACTAAGAATACTCCTAGAATTAAGCTTAAATCTCTTAGTCCTTAAACTGAGCGCCACATAGGATATCATAATATTTCCAGAATACTCTGCATCTGTAACAAACTAACAAGATCTAAAAGTACAACTGTAACATACATGATGTCGAATGATTCTGCATAAGACATCTTGTTCAATATGTTTTCTCTTCAAGTTAGAACATCCTATTTATCATGTTGCTGCCTAATTTGTTTTAATATAATTAATGTCATTCATAAAAATAGAGAATTAATAATCTCCCCTTTGGAAAATTTTGGCTAAAACAAATTAACAAAGTACAATTCAGATTTTAGCAACAACAGATTTGAGGAAAATACAAAAGTCAGAAATCCAGCAGTGATCATACATTCATCAAATATATCTCTCAACATGGGACATTTACAGCTGAGATAAATGTCAGATAGTTAATCTTAAGAAGCTAGCAACATAGAGAATAAATATTCTCAGTCTGCATGATGTCAGGACATCATGTTTGACATCTCTTCATAATAGTCCAAACAACTCCATTACAACACATCAGATTCAACACACGGTACAACAAACTCATGATGAAAGGAGAAGAAAGTCCTGAAGTCATTTGGTGTACATGAGGAAGAAGATAGTTAACACTCCCCCTCAACCCATGAACCTTTTCTTGCAACGGAGGGACAAAACTTCTTCGCGGAAAGCATAAGAGAACCCTTAAGAAGCAATCAAACACCAACCTGCATGTGTAGATTCGAGCTCTGGGTAACTCAGAATATATAACACAACTTTGTTCATAACTCAGGATGGCAGGAAAACTCAAACCTGTGGGGTTCACCCACACCAAAACACGAGTCAACGGGTGAAAACCCGAGTTGACTGGATTCGGGTGCCATCTGATATTTCGAGTGCGGATTTGGATAGTTTTAAACCCGCGTCTGAAACCCGAAACGACACCCTCTTAAAAATTAAATATATAAGTGTAAAAATTTAGGGTTTCTCACTTACACCCATTAACATCTCATATCCACCTTCATCCAGCTACCTTAACTCTCAATGAACAGAAAAGTAAGAAATCAAACTTAACCTTTACGCTGTAAATCCAAGATCGAGAAGAGAAGACCTTGCCGTCAAAATCCAAATAGCAAGTTTAATACTTTCTTTGTCTTCTTGTTCAAAGGTTAGAAAACTTTCTTCGTCAAAATCTGTGTTTATTCTCAGAAAACTTTCCTCTACATTATATATCAATTTTTTTCTTATGATTTCAATTTGGAAGTTTGTAGAAACAAAATTAACTTGGGATCCTTGAAACCCTAAGAAAGAAACCAGAATTAAACCATTTAACCATCTAAATGTCAGAAAGAAAATTCACTTTTATATTTTTTTAATTATTTTGAAAGGCTTAGAAAATCGAGTTTAACTATTCAATTTATATATGAATTACTTATCAGCTTCCTGCTAACAGAATACAAAATTGTTATAAACACAATAAATTTGAATTTAGAATCTTACCCCTCAAAAATCTTGAAGAAACCATATTGAAATAGATAATAATTAATCAATCTTTTGTATAGATTAAAACTTCACTGTAAAAAATAATTATAATTAAACAATTTGTTTTTGTTATTTTTTGGTGATAAATTAAATTCTGAGTCCAATTGTTTCTATGAATGAACAAGATATAATTGGCTTAAAGAAGTGCATTAACTATTCATGGATTTTGTTGAAAAATTGTTCTTTATATTTGGTGTATATTGAGTAAGTGGTCTTTTCTTTATTGTTCTTGACTCGATGTTGTATATGGTATTTTTATGTTGGAAAGATTAGATAACAATTGTTGTGAACTACTGTAACTTTACTTAGTATGTAGATATTCTCTTCTAGAACAACTTTCATCAGTGGCTGTAAAACATAAAATTTAGACTTACTGTTGATTTTTTATTGTTGAATCCTGCTGTTAAGTGGATCAAGTGAACACAACTCCGGAACCGGAAGGAACATCTAATCCTACACAAGAAAGTACATGTCTACCAACTCAGGAGGTATCTTCTAATCTGAGTCTGGCACCTGATGTTGGGCAACAAGAACAAGAAGAAATTGGTACAAGCTTAGAACCTGCATCAAAGAAACTAAGAAGTAATGTATGGGAAAGATAAGGTTGAATGCATCTGTTGTAAAAAACAACTTAGTGGCACTTCAAAGATGTGAACAAATCACTTGAAAGGACATCTCTTGAGTTGTATTCAAAAAAAGATTAAGAATAAAAACCATGACAAGGGACAACCAGTTCTCATGTCTACTATCTCAGAAGGAAAGCAAGAGTTGGGAATTGGAAGTTATAATCTAGAAAATGTGAAGAAGTTGATTGTTGAAGCTATTATTATGTACGATTATCCATTATCAATTGTGGATCATGTTGGTCTTAGAAGATTCTTTGTTTCTCTCCAACCATTGTTTAAAGTTCCTCCTCGAAACACAATCAAGAAGGAGGTATTGAAAGTTTATGATTTTGAGAAAAAATATGCTATGAAGATGTTAGATAGCCATGAAGGAAGAGCGGTGATTACCACATATATGTGGACTTTAAGCAACCAAAAAAAGGGTATATGGCGGTTACAACTCACTATGTTGATGGCTCGTGGACTTTACAGAGTCGAATCTTGAGGTAACAAAGTTTATATTTTATAATTTAGTTGTATCATTTTTGTTCTTAATGACAATATGGAGTGTAAATATTATTATGTTAGGTTCATTTATGTTCCAGCCCCTCACACTAGTGAAAGACTTGTTGAAGCACTTGTTAATTGTTTAATGGGCTGGAGCATTGATTCAAAGCTTTATACTGTTACTTTAGATAAATGTAGCACAAATAACTCCATGATTAGTAAAATTAAGGATAAGTTGATGTTGGAAAGTTTGATAAGGGATGGGTCTTTGTTATATATGGGTTGTTGTGCGCACATCCTAAATTTAATTGTTTAGGAGGAGATATAAGTGCTTAAGGATGGGGTAGAAAATATTCGGGATAGTGTTGCCTTTTGGAGTGCTACACCTAAAAGGCATGAAAAATTCGAAGATACCGCTAGACAATTGAGAATTGTTTGCACTAGATAGTTTGCTCTAGATTTTCCAACAAGATGGAATAACACATATAAGATGCTCAATATTGCCATAGAGTACAAGGATGTATTTATTCGGTTGAAGCAACGTGAGTCTTTATACACTTGTTTGCCAACTAATTCACAGTGACAATTTGCTAAAGATGTTTGTGGGTGCTTGAAATTGTTTAATGAAGTAACTGAGTTGATTTCTGGTACAAAATATCCAACTGCCAACTTGTACTTTCCTAAGATTTGTAAGATTAAGTTGGCAATAGAGGAATGGAAGAATTCCTCCAATTCAATTATTGAGATGATGGCCACAAAAATGATGGAAAAATTTAAAAATTATTGGAGTGGTGTTCATGATATGATGGGAGTTGCTACAGTTTTGGACCCCAGGAAGAAGATGGTTGTACTTGATTTCCGGTTTCATAAGTTGTATGGCCAAGATTCAAGTGCACAAGTAAGTAGAATCAAAGAGATGTGTTATGATTTTCTCAATGATTATCAACAGATTAGACTTAGAGATGCACAACCTACCGCTCCATCCATTAGTACAACTGTTGTTGTTGATGACGAGGCTGAATTTGATGTATACGTTGAGACGATTGCAGAAAACTCAAGTTCAAGTGTTAAGTATGAGTTGGATCATTATTCGAAGGAGTCAGTTATAAAAAAACTTTTGATTTTGACATTTTGAATTGGTGGAAGGTAAATGGAGTTGTGTATCCAACAGTTCAAGCAATTACAAGAGATGTGTTAGCTATTCATATCTCTAGAGTAGCTTTTGAATTGACCTTCAGTAATAATGGTCAAATATTGAGTCCTCATCGTAACTGACTTAGCTGGACTACTGTAGAGGCTTTATGTGTGCTAGGAGTTGACTATGGGCTACTGAGAATAATGGTATATCAAATAATCTTTACTTTCTGCCTTAATTTTATTCTCGCAACTTCTACAAATAATCTTTATATCTGTGTTCCATAGTTTAATTGTAAATTAAACTTAAAATATATACTATATAGAATACTTTTTACCATAGTGTAATTATAATAAATATAAAATCATGTACTGTAGCAGATAGTACGTGCAAAGTGGAACAAAACTTAGGTGACTAAATTTGATGCTTGTGTACCTTGTACAATAGTTATGTTATTGTTTTGTTTATGTTAAAATGTCATGACTTTATATTCTTGTTTATTTTGGTCGTTTATGTTTGTAGTAATTGATGTAACTGAAAATAACAAAGTAGTCTATGTTCGTTCAATTGTTGATAATGTTGGATGTGGACTACACAGATGAATGGTTGGTTTTGTGGCTATTTTGGAGGATAATATCAAGTTGGATTTGAACATTGTTGTTTAAATCGGATTGTACTGCTTTGTCTGCTTCTCTTGACAAGTTGAATTAGGAATAGCTTCTTTCCATTTAACTTAAAAACTAACATCTCAATTCACATTAAATTTTACCCATAGTTTAAACTCAAATTTATAATTTTATATTCCTGAATTAATTTTAAATTTAAATCAAATTAGAAGTTTAAGACATTGTGCTAATTAATACTGATTGGATCACGTAATTGAACTCGTGAGTTTTTGTATTGTGGTAATAATGGATTATGTATTGTCAATTAATTATTTTTCGTTATTATATTATATATATATATATATATATATATATATATATATATATATATATATATATATATATATATATATATATATATATATATATATATATATATATATATATATATATATATATATATATATATATATATATATGAATTTTTAGAGTTGCAGAAGAAATTGCTACTGTGTTGAATGAAATGGAGTTTTACAATGAATGTATTTCGTATTTCATTTGGTGTAAAAGTTTTAAACTTTGGTGTTTTATTTAATTTTAATTTACTTCTTAATACAACTTAATTGATGCAAAGTTGTTTGGGTTACCATTTTGAAGATTAGAAGTTGAGAGATCTTGCTTATATAATGCATGTGAATGAATTTCTTTGAAGATTATGTTACTATGTTGCTATTGGAAAGTTATAATTTGATTGTAGACTTTATTTTTAATTGTAATGTTAGACTTTAATTTTAATTGTAATGTTAAGATGTTGAAGACCTTAATTTTAATTGTAATATTACCAAATTTGATGGAAAGTTGTAGACTTTAATTCAAATTTCAATGTTGATGGAAAATTGTTGGAAAGTTGTAGGAAAATTGTTGGAAAGTTGTAGGAAAATCGACGGAAAATTTCAATGTTGTATTTTATGTTTTTTGTTGCGGGTTTGAGTTTGGATGGAAAAACTCAAACCCAACGGGTGTGGACGTGGGTTTATTTTTTCACCCGAATAGCCTTTGGGTTTGGGTTCAGGTTCAGGTGGTGATTTTGGGTGCGGGTTTGGGTAGTGTGAAACCCGCACCCGACCCTACCCGTTTCCATCCCTAATCACAAGACACAAAAAAAAAAAACAAGAGAAGAGCAGACTTAGATACGAGTATGCTACCCAACATCTTTGCAAAGCAAAAACAATTGCAAACACACATAAAAGAGGAACATAAATAGAAACAGAAACAAAATGTTTCTCCCTCTTTTAGCCAAAAATTGACAAACATATCCACCATAAAACCATACATAAACCGTAGTCACCCATACCTGGAAAAAAGCCATAAGGACTATTTTGAAGACAAACAAACACAAGATGATAAAGGGGATGGATTACCTCTTTAAATAACCGAGCAGTTCCTTAGGAATTAATGATCCTAGACTGTGACAATGGTCTTGGTCAAAGAGAACGTTATTTGAGGAAGATAACTGCACCAAAAATAAATGTGCACCGTCCAAGTCAGTTTTGAATGCCTTTATTGACTCTAGACTGGTTCTCCTAGAATTGATAATTCCAATAAGTGCATGTTGTACCCCAAAATTTTCCCTCTCATTTTATCAAGATTTCCCGTCACAAGACTCTTTGAACTCCAGACAGGATTAGGGTTTTGCTCTGCTCAAGACATCTCCTTGCACTGTTAACCTAAATTAGGGTTTGAGTTTTCACAGGGATTTTTGGACCTGCAATACTCAAGGTGACTTTCATACTTCATGTTGGATTCATAAGTTTGTCCATACCAAATTTCAAGACTTGAATCAAATTTTTGCCCAGTCAATTGGACAGTTGACCTAGAAATCAGCTATATTGGGGAAAAAGTCAACTGTGGCCAATTTACAGTCAAACCTCATAAATTTTAACCTACATCAACATTATAAACTCATATGAATCATTTGATCAAATTTGGACCACAACTCCACAAGAAATTTGATCAGATCATCAAAAGGGCAAAATGGTCATTTTTAGGGTTTTGACTGTACAAAGGCAATTTCTGACTTTTTGACCTAGCCAATGGCAAATTAGGCTCAACCATGGATTCAAGGACTCAATGGCATCATCTTGACCTATTCAAAAAGTTCAAAAGACCTCAATTGCATTGGATTGACAGATGAATTTTTCAATCAACTAATCAAAATTTCACTGTACACTGAAAAGTCAAACTTTGACTTTTTGATTAAAATCAAGTGTGAATGGTCATTTTTCATCAAGATATGTCAAAACATGAAACATGTTCATCAAGAAACCCATTTTTGCAAATTATGGTTTAAAGTTGAAAAATTTCATAACTTAGAATTTTTCTAAGTTATGAAATTTTCTTAATTTTTCCTAACTTTACCCAACATTTTCACCATGATGCAATTGAATTCAAACAAAACTTCCAACATGAAAGTTGTAGTCCTTCACAAAGTCTACAACTTTGATTCACACAGTTTTCTCAAAAGAATCTTGGATCTCAAGTTATGATTTTTGGAACAAGGGTCCCTAAAACTTTTAACTTAGTGAAATTTTATCCTAATTTAGGCAGGATTTTGACCTATTTTCATGGCCATTTTTCACATAGTTCCACTTGGAATCTCAAGTTGCATTTCAAAGACGGATTGTAGAGCATGTTGCAAGCTTTCCAAAATGTCCAAGAACTCTCCAAACACATTTGTGGTTAGAGAGAATCGAAGGCTTGAAGTTGGCAAAAACTCACTTTTCATCCATGGCATGTTCATGTTCATACAAGTTGCAATTTCAAGTCAGCTTACTTTGCACTAGATTACAGGCCTCAAAATCATTTCACACTCAATAATTAAGTGCAAAACCATTGGTCTAAGACATTGTTTTGGTCATTAGAACATTGCACCTTGGATTAATCCCTAAGTAGAAAAAGAAAAATTTCCATTTTTGCTTAAATCATGCTTTATGTCAAAACTGATTTCTTGAGCAATGGTCCATATCTCATGCAGCAAATCAAATCCACAAGTTGGAGGAGCCAAGGGCAAAGTGTGCAAGGTGGTGGATAGCCTGTACAGGCCTGTTACACATCACTTCCCACTTTTGCTTCATATACAAGAAATATGCCAAATACATGAGAACTTGAACATCAGCCAAAACTAACTTGTGCAAACATTTGAGCCATCTTTCTCACACCTCTCTGAGCCAGAAACACGATCTCTTGAGCCTTCAAACCTCCCCTAGCCAGAAATCACCTTCCATTGGCAAAACAGGGCAGCATCTGCAACTTGACTTTCATAGCTCATTTTGCTCGTGCGTTTTGCCCCAAGTTGGTTCAAACACCTTCCATTCAATCCATCCAAGCTATCCCAAACCTCAAACACCAACTGTAACTCCATTTACAGGGTTTGCCATTTTCATTTTGAGCTTGTGCAGGTTGAGTTCTGTAGGCTGATTCAAGTACATTCAAGGCAAGCTAGACATTGGAGAAGGTCAAGTGAAGTTCAAGCAAGCTCCCAGACATCTCAGACCTTGTTGAAAAGCTCCACATTGTCATACACGAAGTCAGCTGAAACAGGTTTTTGTCAACTTCCTATCTCTCTACTTAGGAACATTTAGCCTTAGGTTTGTGAATAAGAAATGTAGTATTCATTACCATGAAGTTGTACATATGCTCAGTTTTCATTTATATTAAGCATGCTAAGATAATTTGATCCATGAACATACTGAAAAAACTAGGTTATATTTTAGGGCCAGAGAAATTCTCTCTGGTCTTTGAGAGTTAGGATTAGTTTTTTATATGGTTAGATTCGTCTTGAAAAGCTCTACAACTTTGATGTTATATGTTTTTGCAATAGAGCTCGTATACAGGATGTCCAGGTTTGGTAACAGGCGCGCGCGTTTTGTGAATGACAGAGGTTGAAGATGAAGTGGTGGGCTGGGCTTGGCCTGACTCACTATTGACACCCCCCTTTTATTTTTTGCACCCCTGGCCCAATTTCTTGATATTTTATATTTTTGCATTTTTATTTTTATTTCTGATTATATTTTATTATTCACAAATATAAAAAATACTTAAAAAAATATTTTTATAAATTTTCACATTTATTTTGTATTTTATTTTTATTTTCTAAACATAAAAGTAATTTAATGAACATATATCTTTATTTTATTTTAATGAAAACTTAGAAATAAAATATTAAAAATCATACTTTTATTTATATTTATATTTAAATAATGTATTGTACTAAATATTTTTATTTTAGTTTTTGTATATATTTTATTTCATTTTTTTATACATGTTTAATATAATTAATAATACATATATACTTTTATTTTATTTAATAAATACTTGAGATAAAAAACATGGAAAATATATTATTTATTTATTTATTTATTATAATACTTAAAAATACTTTTTTTTTCTAAATATATTTAATTTTTTGTACATACATTATCTTATTGTATAAATAATATAATTAATATATTTATTTTCTTAAAGAAAATTAGGGTTTTACCCTTAATCAAAAAATAATAATCTTTTATTTTATTTCTTCCCTTTTTATATTAAATATTTTTTTACATACATAAATAAACAAAAATCTTTTTTTGCATAATCATATTATTTGATATATTTATTTATTTTGTTTATTTAAATATTGTCCATTTATTATTTATGCATTTAATTCAATTTGGATGTAATAGTAAACTAGGATTTCTATTTCTTGTGAAATACACCCTCATTCAAAGATTGTACCCCCATCCCCATAATCATGTTGTAATAGCTTAGACTTTTAATTCTTGCACTTTATGCTTTCAATTATGCCATAGTTAGAGATTAGGGTTTGTATGCAAAAATCCAAAATCAACAAGTAGTTTGACCTAATCAAAGACAAAAATGCATGAAAATCAAACATAATGCACACTAGCACCCCTAGGGTTACAATCCACTTGTTGCCTTAAAAACGGGCCATGTTATACATTTGGGTACTTTGGCAAAACAAAAACAAAGCAAAAGATCATAGTCCCTCGATGACGCTATCTTGGTTGCCTAAACAAAAATGATCAAGTCCCTCAAAAATTTGCCAAAAATACTTAACACAATTGCTATCATAGTCTGTACGATGACCCGCGCCTGTCCCGTTTAACATCTTAATACAAGGTTGTTTACCAAATGCAATGGTAAAACAACACTGTCAAAAGGGTTAAAAACATATAGGAAAGATCTTTGAGTAAAATAGAGTAGATAACTCTTAGTTACTTGATCAAAATTTGCAAAACATCCTTGCTATTTTCAAACACACTTCACAACACCATTTCAAAATATTTCCCAAATCAAACTTTCAAACATTGAAATCTTTTCAAAAGACAGAGACACCTTTGTATACATTCAAACGAGAATCATTACAAAGGTTGCCACAACAATGACCTCTTTTCAAAACATCTTTCAAAACCACACACAAAGCACCATTTCAAACAATTGAAAAGCAAAAGCAAGTGATCTAAACAAGTAACTAAGAGCCCATGGATAACCATGGATGAAAAGGGTGCTTGCACCTTCCCTTTTCATAATCTACTCCCCGAACCCAAGAAAACATCTCAAAGGTCTTTCTTGTGCTTTTTGACCTTTCCTTAGGATAAAATAAAAAGTCGGTGGTGACTCTTGCTAAACCGAAACATTTGCAAACACAAATGCAAAACTTCAAGTCAGTTTTCCCACTGTATCACAGAAGTGACGACTCTGCTGGGGAACAAACTAATAAAAGTGGAGTAACCTTAGGGTTTAGATTACCCTTGCATGCTTATCTTGTTTGCTTTGATTGCTTTACATTTGGTTCTCTTATTTGGGTTTTGAATCCTCCACCCGAATTTTTGGAAAACATTCATAGGTAAATAACAATACGTTATGGAAATTGTGTGGGGTAGACCAACATGGTTGAAGCAATAGCTATATTAGTGCGATATATTTGTGGGTATCGGTAGCCTTTGAGTCAATCAAAGAGAATACAGGGCCGCTGAGTGATGTCATGAAGTACTAATGAACTCTTAGAACCTTACTTGACCATCTTGACCTTTTTTAGGGGTAGTGAGATGACTGGCTTTGGTGCAGTCCGAAGTTGATAGATACTCGATACTACACTCATTAAGGTTTGTTTTCTTGGAATATTTCGGTCGCCAGTTAAGTGGCTAAACTGAAACAATGAACACAGAAAATAATCCAGTGATATTGAGCTCCTTAGAACCCGATTACTACTTATAGGACAGGTTGAGCCAACAAACTTCAAGAGGGTACTTACCTATGAAACCCCATGCAAGCCTGAAACTAGGATCTTGTGTGACTTGTTTGTACATATGCTTGTGCATACATCATGAACATCATAAAGCATCATATACATCCACTAACCATTTCAAGGGTTTGGATCTTCATCTTTGTTCCTGTTTTGTAGGTCATGGAATCACTCCGCAGAAAAATAATTCAGGTCAACCTTGTGAGAATCCCTCCTCAACTCAAGGAGCTTGCTTCCAAGATTCCAGAGAATTCTCTCTTCAATGAAAGACATGGTACACTTCTCAACTTGGTCAACTCCAACATTGAAGAAGACATGGTGAAAGTCCTTTTCCAGTTCTTTGACCCCCTACACCACTGTTCCACATTCCCTGATTACCAACTAGTACCTACTTTGGAGGAATTTTCTCAACTCCTGAGGATTCCTATTCTCCATCAACTACCCTACAACGGTACGGAAAGAGAACCAAAGCCTGAAGATGTTGCTCAAGTATTACACTTGCAACCATCTGATATTAAAGGTCATTGGGAAACTAGAAGTGGTGTCAAGGGTTTCTTGGTAAAGTTTTTGTTTGAGAAGGCACAAGACTGTTGGAATTCTCTAGATCAGTAAGTCTTTGAGGAGATTGTAGCACTTCTCATCTATGGGTTGGTCTTATTCCCAAACCCTGATCAGCTTATAGATGTGAATGCTGTCAAGATTTTCATATCTCGGAATCCTGTGCCCACATTGCTTGGGGACATCCTACACTCATTTCACACACGAACAATGAGGAAAAGAGGTGTTCTCATGTGCTGTGCTCCTCTTCTGGAAAGGTGGTTTATTTCTCACCTTCCCCAATCAGTTTTGAAGAATGAGCAGGGTTTAAGGTGGTCACAACGGTTGATGACCCTCACACATTCTGATGTTCATTGGTGTTCTCGGTCTAGAGAAAATGTCATCATCATTGATCTTTGTGGAGAATTCCCCAATGTCCCACTACTTGGCATTAGGGGAGGCATTACCTACAACCCATATTTAGCTCTGAGGCAATTTAGGTATGCCCGAAGGGATGACCCTCATGATATGCTGATTCCTGACTTGGTTTTTGACTTCGACAACGACACTCAAGGACTTCGACAAAGGTTTATCCGAGCTTGGAGGATGCCCAACAAAGTGGATAGTAAGACACTGGGGGTACAAGAATTCCATCCCCCTTGAGCCTTACCTCAAGTGGGTACGAACCCGCGCCCAGAGTCTTATGATGCCTTACCCCCACATTCTGCCTATGATCAAAGAGCCTGTTATAGAAGGAGAGGTTCTATACACCCTCCTACATCCAGACATGCCAACATCATTGGAAGAATTGCAAAAGAGTTGGATACAGCTAAGGAAGAACGAAATACTTTTGAAGCCAGCTTCTACGCCAGTGAGAAGAAGGTTTTGGAACTTACCCGCCGAATTCACAAAGAGGAGACTCTTAACACTTACATCGCACCAAAGAGGATGCACAATGTCTTTTTACATTAAGAATTTTGTAATATTTTGCCCATGGGGCACTTATGTACTAACAAATTTCTTCTTATTAATATGACGTGTGTTCTTTTTGTTTGCAACAAATTTGAATTTCTGAATCCTTGAATGCATTACATGAATAACATATCATTCATCATATGCATAAATAGGTTTTCACACCAGGTTTCCTTATCTTTCTGCTGTTTATTTCAGCAAGATGGATATAGAGCAGACGATTAAAGATCTGCAAGCACAAAATTCGCAATTCCAACAACTCCTCATAACCTTGGCAAAGTGTCAAGAGGATCTTAAAGCACTGTTAGAGAAAGAGAAGGAACCAGAAAAGAAGAAAAAGAAAAGAATTAGTGTGGCCACTATGGGAAGAAGATTTGAGCATCAGGCTAGGAGAGTTCTGGAATTCCCCTCGACGTCTGACGAAGGGTTGGTAAAGGAAAGGGAGTTGCAATGCTCTCCGAATCTGAGGCTGAAGAAGAAGAAGAAGAGGAAGAAGATGAAGATTACTCCGAACAGCAGTATCCTCCGGCGGACGATAAGTATAAAAATTTGGAAGACCGGCTAGCAGCCATGGAGGTGCAAAGGGTACATGGGCTGGATTTCGAAGAACTAGGGTTGGTTGTTGGGATCGTCATTCCTCCCAAGTTCAAAGTACCTACATTTGCTAAATACGACGGTTTGTCCTGTCCGAAGATGCATCTGAGGTCCTACGTCAGAAAGATCCAACCTCACTCTTCTGATAAGGATCTGTGGGTCCACTTTTTTCAAGATAGTTTGTCGGGAACGCAATTGGACTGGTTCTATCAACTTGAGAGATCTGATGTTCATAACTGGGAAGATTTGGCTGTTGCTTTCTACCGACAATACCAATATAACGCAGATTTAGCGCCCACTCGTACTCAACTACAGAGTATGGGTATGGCCTCTAATGAAGGATTTAAGGAGTATGCCCAGAAGTGGCGAGATTTGGCTAGAAGGGTGCAGCCACCATTGTCGGAGAGAGAGTTGGTTGACATGTTTTTAGGGACCCTGTCAGGTCTATTCTTCAATCATTTGATCGGGAGCTCATCTGCAGGGTTCACCGAATTAATTCTGACCGGTGAAAGGGTCGAAGTTGGCATTAAGAGTGGTAAGATTCAGAAGGATGCCTCCATTTCCACTGCTATCAAGAAGACCTTCCCAGCTAAGAAGGAAGTTTCTGCTGTTCATACCCATAGAAATCAAGGGATAATGGAGCGCCGACCAGCGGTAGGGGCTGTGATGATCCAAAACTCCTCAACCGATCAACCTCGAAGCAGTCAACCTAGAGCCAACCAGCAAAGGGTAGAAAGGCCACAACGACAATTCACCCGAATCAATATGACACCGGCTAAGGTCCTCCCTCATCTGTTAAAGTTAAACCTTACCAACTTGAAAGAAGCACCAAAAAACCCAAATACCTCTTCTCCCTATTATCATTCAAATGCAAAATGTGCATACCATTCGAACAGTGTAGGGCATGACACCAACAATTGTTGGGCCCTTAAAAACAAGATCTAAGATTTGATAGATGCCAAGGAGGTAGAGTTTGATGCCCCCAAAAAACCTAATGTGATATCCGCTCCTATGCCAAAACATGGTCATAATGTCCATGCTATTCTGGAAGATCTTCATGTTACCGTTGTTGATGAATTAATGACTCCGTTGCCAATGATCAAGACAAATCTGTTGAAAGCCGGGATTTTCCCGGGCTGTGAAAAAGATTGTTACTTTTGTTCAAACTTGCAATCCGACTGTCCGTTGTTGAAATCAGGCATCCAATGCCTGATGGATACTCAAGAAATACTCTTTCAGAAAACTCCTGTTGATACTATCACTCATGTTACTCCTGTTGCTCCTGTTACTCCAATCAATGACATTGCTATAATCACCATCTTCGACAATCTTTCCAAGACCTGCAAAAGGCCTGTTAAGATTACACCAGATCCAAAGTTTGTACCGCTGAAGATTACCATGCTGGGGCCTATCCCATATAAGTCCAACAAGACGATACCATGGAATTATGGAGGAGAAATCTTCTACCATAGTGTCAAGAAGATCGAATCAGTCGAAGAAAATTCCGATGAAGAAATTCCTGATATAGGAAATATTGCAGGGACAAGTAAGATCACTCGTAGCGGACGAATCTTCTCTTCGGAGATTGCTCCTCCACGGGCAGCCTTCGGACCCTCAAGTGCTCCTGTTCCTGTCAAAATATCTGTGCAAAGTCCAGTCATTAAAGATTTTGTTATTCCCGAAGATGTACCATCTGTTGTTACCGCTGATAAAGGTAAGACGATCCAAGAAGCGCCCGTCAGGACGAGGGCTCAGACTCTGGTTATCCCCGAGACCACCCAAAAGGAGATGGAGGAGGTTTTAAAGATAATTAAGAAGAGCGACTATGATGTCATAGAGCAGCTGGGGCAAACCCCTTCAAAAATCTCTATGCTGGCTCTATTGCTCTACTCCGAGGCTCATGCCAAAGCCTTGATTAAATTTCTGAAGACGGCACACGTGCCTCAAGAAACTTCTATGGATCAGTTTCAAGAGTGCGTGGCTAACCTTACAGCCGATAATGGTCTTGGCTTCTCTGATGCCGATTTGACGTCTAAGGGAAGAAAGCATAATTATGCGCTGCATGTCTCGGTAGAATGCAGAGGAACTACACTTGCTCATGTTTTGGTTGATACCGGTTCATCTTTAAACGTTCTACCAAAGAAAGCATTGGACAAATTGGACTGTGAGGGTTTGACCCTAAAGCCCAGTAATATCATTGTTAGAGCCTTCGACGGTTCTAAGCGGATGGTTCACAGAGAAGTGTACATTCCAATTAAGGTGGGTACAGAAATTTTCAACTCTACTTTTTATGTGATGGACATCCATCCTTCATATTCATGCTTGTTGGGAAGGCCATGGATCCACAACGCTGGGGCAGTCACTTCTTCTCTACACCAGATGCTCAAATACCCAGTCCAAGGTAAAATCATAACAATTCATGGTGAGGAGGAGTATATGATAAGCCACCTTAACTCTTTCCGCTACGTGGAGTTAGATGGTGAATTCATATAAACACATTTCCAACACTTTGAAGAGGTTTCTCCTGAAGTTGCGGTAGCCAAGACAATGATTGATGTGCCTATCATTACCAAGCCTGTGTCCCGGATGTCATCCCTTAAGGATGCGGAGGCTGTGATCAAGGAAGGAGGAAGTACAGTGTGGGGTCAACTGCCAGATTTTCCTTACAAGATAGATAAGTTCGGATTGGGTTTCACTGTTGCTAGTCAGAAAGCTGTTCGTCGCTCCCGGGCTGGAGGACCACCCTTAAAGATCACTCACCATGGAGTTCATGCCTTAGAGGATGATGAGGAAGGAAGCAATTTTGAAGACTGGATCTTTCCAACCATTGAAGGAGGACTAAACAACTGGGAGGCGAAAGATTTCATTCCCATTACTTTCATCAATCAGTAATTTATCTTTTGAACATTTCCTGTTGGTCTGTAATAACTTTTAAACAATTCGTACACTATTTTCGCCTTATGCCTTACCCGGGGCATATAGGTCCATTTGTAAGGGTTTTGATTCTTCATTTTCATATGCCATTTTTAATGAATCATGGACGTTTTCATCTATAAACTTTTGTGTTCATTTTCTTTCTTTTTACATTTTATTTTGTTTAAAGGTGGCTATCCCTTACACGCACCCACACTCACAAAATGCAGGTACCCATCCACTCTGGATTCCATGGGTAACAATTCTGATATGGCCTTCAGTGACTCTGAAGATCTAGTCAATCATGCTGAATACGAAGGTGATGAAAACTGTGAAGTTCCTGGAGAGTTGGCTAGACTTTTGCAACAAGAAGAAAGGGCTATTCTGCCCCATGAAGAGTTGTTAGAGACTATCAATTTGGGAACAGAGGAAGACAGAAAAGAGGTTAAAGTGGGTGCCAACCTGGAGCCAAGTGTCAAAGAGCGATTAGTTCAGCTGTTGAATGAATATGTTGAGATCTTCGCCTGGTCCTACGAAGACATGCCAGGGCTGGATACAAATATTGTGGTTCACCATCTCCCTACAAGAGAAGACTGTCCACCAATCAAGCAGAAAGTCCGCCGAATGAGGTCCGATATGTCTGAAAAGATCAAAGCTGAAGTGATGAAGCAGTTCAATGTTGGCTTTCTGGCTGTTACTTCCTATCCATAATGGGTTGCTAACATTGTGCTCGTACCTAAGAAGGACGGCAAAGTCAGAATGTATGTGGATTACAAAGACTTGAACAGGGCTAGCCCTAAATATGATTTTCCACTACCACACATTGACATCTTGGTTGACAACACAGCTCAACACAAGGTATTCTCTTTCATGGACGGATTTTCAGGGCATAACCAGATCAAAATGGCCCCCGAAGACATGGAGAAGACTACTTTTGTTATGCAGTGGGGTACCTTCTGCTATAAAGTGATGCCATTCGGACTGAAGAATGCAGGGGCAACCTATCGGCGAGCTATGGTAGCTTTGTTTTATGACATGATACATCATGAGATTGAAGTCTACGTAGACGACATGATAGCCCGTTCACAAACAGAAGAAGAACACCTCGACCATCTGCAAAAGTTGTTTGTCATGTTGAAGGAATACAAGCTCAGACTGAACCCTAGCAAGTGCACTTTCGGAGTCAGGTCCGGTAAACTTTTGGGATTCATTGTCAGTAACAAAGGCATCGAGGTTGATCCTGCCAAAGTCAAAGCTATACAAGAAATGTTTGCCTCTCGCACTGAGAAGGAGGTCAGAGGTTTCTTGGGACGCTTAAACTACATTGCAAGATTCATCTCTCACCTAACATCTACCTGTGAACCCATTTTCAAGCTGTTGAAGAAAGATCAGGTGGTTGAATGGAACGATGACTGTCAAGTTGCTTTCGATAAGATCAAGGAGTATTTGCTGGAACCTCCTATCTTGATGCCACCCGTCGAAGGAAGGCCTTTAATCATGTATCTGGCTGTCTTAGACAATTCAATGGGGTGCGTACTGGGCCAACATGACGAGTCTGGCCGAAAAGAGCATGCCATTTATTACCTTAGCAAAAAGTTTACCGACTGTGAGACTCGCTACTCACTGCTCGAGAAAACTTGCTGCGCTTTGGTATGGGCTGCTCTCCGGCTAAGGCAGTATATGTTGACACATACCACTTTGTTGATTTCTAAAATGGATCCGATCAAGTACATCTTCGAGAAGCCTGCTTTATCCAGAAGGATCGCTAGATGGCAGATGATCCTGACTGAGTATGATATCCAGTACACAACCCAAAAAGCTATAAAGGGGAGTGTACTAGCTGACCATCTAGCCCATCAAGCTGTCGAAGATTACCAATCTATGAGGTTCGACTTCCCTGACGAGGATATCATGACATTGGACAACATTAAAGGTAACAGACCGTATGACGGACCTGAATAAGGATCCTGATGGACTCTGTACTTTGATGGTGCCTCTAACGCACTTGGGAACGGTATCGGCACAGTACTTATCTCTCCAGAAGGTTTCCATACACCTTTCACTGCTAGACTCTTCTTCAGCTGCACCAACAACATGGCTGAGTATGAAGCTTGTATCTTTGGTCTCAAGGCTGCTATTGACCTGGGAATCAAATCTCTGGTTGTATTTGGGGACTCAGCTTTGGTTATCAGTCAAATCAAAGGAGAGTGGGATACTAAACACCCTAACCTCATCCCTTACAAAGAACATGTCCTGACATTGTTACCACATTTCGAGCAGATCACCTTCGAGCACTTCCCGCGAGAAGAGAATCAATTGGCGGATGCGCTAGCTACAATGTCATCCATGTTTAAACTTAACTGGGACAATGAGGCAATCTTGATTGTGTCCTACTCCGTTGTGTGGACAAGGTTGAAGCTGAGCAGATCATGGCTGAACTACATAATGGCACCTTTGGCACCCACTCGAGCGGTCACACAATGGCTAAGAAGATTCTAAGGGCAGGCTACTACTGGTCTACCATGGAAGCTGATTGTCATCAACATTCCCGTACTTGTTATAAATGCCAAATCTATGCTGACAAGGTACATATTCCTCCAGTTCCTATCAATGTCTTAACAGCTCCTTAGCCATTCGCAATGTGGGGAATCGACATGATTGGAAAGATCAAGCCTACAGCATCCAATGGACACCGTTTCATCCTAGTGGCCATTGATTACTTTACCAAGTGGGTCGAAGCAGCTTCCTTCACCTCCGTTACAAAGAATGTGGTTGCACGCTTCATCAAGCAGAACCTTATATGCCAGTATGGTATCCCCGACAGGATTATCACGGACAACGATACAAATTTGAATAATACTATGATCACCGCTCTGTGCGAGCAGTTCAAAATTCAACATCACAATTCATCTCCCTATCGGCCAAAGATGAACGGTGTTGTTGAAGCTGCGAACAAAAATATCAAGAAGATCATTTAAAAGATGACAGTCACCTACAAGGACTGGCATGAGATGTTACCGTTTGCTCTGCACGGGTACCGTACCACGGCTCGCACTTCAACTGGGGCAACCCCTTTTTCTTTGGTATATGGCATGGAAGTTATTTTACCTGTGGAAGTTCAGATCCCGTCCTTGAGGATCATGAAGGATGCTGGTTTGAGTGAAGACAATTGGATTCAGACCCGACTTGATCAACTTAACTTGATTGATGAGAAACGACTTATTGTTGTTTGCCACGGTCAGGCGTATCAAAAGCGTATGATCAAGGCCTTCAACAAGAAAGTCAAAAGGCAAGTATATCAAGTCGGGGATCTTGTAATAAAGCGGATCATCTTGCCGCAAAGTGATCTCAGGGGAAAATGGACTCCTACTTACGAAGGACCGTTTATGATCAAGAACATCTTTTCTGGTAGGGCAATGATTCTGACCACCATGGAGGGTGACGACCTGCCGCACCCTGCGAACGCAGACATAGTCAAAAGATACTACGCATAAAACGACCCGACAAGTTGAAAATCTGAAAGGGCGACTTGGGCAAAAATGGGCATCCCAGTGAATCGAAAACCAGAAAGGGCAGTTTAGGCAAAAATTAGGGATAAATAAAAAAATATGTACACCCGGCAAGTTGAAAACCCGAAAGGGCGACTTGGGAAAAAAAGGGTTTTCCGGTGGATCGAAAACCCGAAAGGGCGATCCAGGCAAAAGTTAGGGAATTAAAGCGTATGACTATGTCTCGTCGGATCACTTTAAGGACAATCTCTTCACGGACAAGCTCCAAGCTTCTGATCAACCTAATCATTGTCGGACGAAGCGACGAATGGACAAGATACTCAGAATTGTGAAGGCTATAGCAGAATGGGAACCCCATGAAATTGTTACACATAGCCATTTTTCTTTGTATAAATTTTTCTCATTTTTATAACAACATTCTCTTACTAGGATGTCTGTCTCTAATGTACAAAATACTTACACAAAGTTAATACAAATATACTTCAAAGTGCAAAAATTTGTTTGCCTTTTCTTTCTTTTTTACACTTGTGTTTTATTTGAAAACGTCCAATGATTTATTAAAATGAGCATATGCATTTGAATATAATCACTGTTTACAGGTAAAACAAAATGAGAAAGGATAATTACTGATAGGTTGAAAGTATGGGAAAACGTCTTTAGGCTATTCCAGAAGAAATCCCCTGCATTATGTCATTCAGATCTAATACATATCCCCAGCGGAGTTAAGGTTTAAGATCCCCAGCGGAGTTAAATACATATCGCCATCAGAACTAAGTTTCCAAACTCCATATCCCCAGCGGAGCCAGAAAACTTTGAGCTACAAATCCCCAGTGAAGATGAAGCTTTCTTCCCCAACAGAGTCCAAGACTTCAAACTTTAAACCACGGTGGAAATCATCCGGTTTCTCCAAAATTCCCCAACAAGTTATCTGAAAACCTGAGAATCAATCAGATAACAGATAACTTTTTTATCCCTAACCATTCTTAAAACCCCAGTAGATTGGCATACAACCCAAGCTCTTTAGAATTCTTTGACGGAATAAGCATTCTCCCCACAGAGTTATTTCCCAGCAAAACGAAGATTCTTGTTCTCATTTCTCCAGTTGAAGCCTCCCGGGTTTTTATTCCCCAGTAGAGATCGTCAGAGTTTTCCTTATTCCCCAGGAAAGTCATAAAGGATTCTCAATCCCCCACAAGTTACCAAGAATTTTCAATCCTCAGTAGTAGTCCAAAGGACATTCTCAGTCTCAACAATCAAAGGTTTTTGAATCCCCAACAGCAGTCAAGGGTTTATTTTCCCCAGCAGCAGTCAAAGAGTTCATTATCTTCAGTTATCAAGGATTTATTTTCCTCAGCAAGACAGTTAATCAGCTTACATGCGCATACATTACATTCATATATCATAAACATTGATAAAACACATATTATTGCATCATACATGTCATGCAACATAACTTTGTGTTTTCAGCTAACATTTTACCCTTTTCAGGATAAGATTAAAATCTATCTTTAACAAATGTTCAAAGATTTCAGATACAATATAGATACACCCCAGATACGGCAGTCATTCTACTACTCATTCAGACTTCAGCAATCAGATGCAAACTAGATTTGCTCCAGACGCGAAAGCCATTCTATTTCTCATTCAGATTCAAATATCAACTTCAAGCTCAGATACACTCCAAGACATGGAAGTCATTCTGTTGCCTTTTCAGATCCCAGTTACAGTTCAGATACACTCCAGACACGGAAGTCATTCTGCTACTCATACAGATCTCAACCTCATATACAGTTCAGATACACTCCAGACACGGCAGTCATTTTGATATTCAGTCAAGAATCAAATACAGTTATAGCTTGGATACGCTCCAGACACGAATGTCATTCCTTGGCTCATACCAATCAAATCTCCAGATACAACTCAGATACGTTCCAGACACGGATACCATTCTGACGTTCATTCTCCTAATTTTCGACAAACAATTTTGGATGGCATCTTTAAGCCCATCTCCATCAAGATTCTACCATCTCCAAATGGCATATTTAAGCCCATTCCCTCAGCTACATTTTTTACGAGTGCAAATTTACGCGCACTTTAGTGTCCAATCCTCTTTTACCTTCGAGTCACGAAAGGAAAGCTCGCCAATCTAACTATTCAGGTTCAAGAAGATTGAACAGGGGCAGATGTTGTACCCCAAAATTTGACCTCTCATTTTATTAAGGTTTCCCCTCACAAGACTCTTTGAACTCCAGACAGGATTAGGGTTTTGCTCTGCTTAAGACATCTCCTTGCAATGTTGACCTAAATTAGGGTTTGAGTTTGCACAAGGATTTTTGGACCTCTAATACTCAAGGTGACTTTCATACTTCATGTTGGACTCATAAGTTTGTCCATACCAAGTTTCAAGCCTTGAATCAAATTTTTGCCCAGTCAATTGGACAGTTGACCTAGAAATCAACTGTATTGGGGAAAAGTCAACTGTTGCCAATTTACAGTCAAACCTCATGAATTTTGACCCACATCAACATTATAAACTCATATGAACCATTTAATCAAGTTTGGACCATAACTCCACAAGAAATTTGATCAGATCATCAAAAGGGCAAAATGGTCATTTTTAGGGTTTTGACTGTACAAAGGCAATTTCTGACTTTTTGACCTAGCCAATGGCAAATTAGGCTCAACCCTGGATTCAAGGACTAAATGGCATCATCTTGACCTATTCACAAAGTTCAAAAGACCTCAATTGCATTGGATTGACAGATGAATTTTTCAGTCAACTGATCAAAATTTGACTGTACACTGAAAACTCAAACTTTGACTTTTTGGTCAAAATCAAGTGCCAAGGGTCATTTTTCATCAAGATATGTCAAAACATGAAACTTGTTCATCAAGAAACCCATTTTTTCAAATTAGGGTTTAAAGTTGAAAATTTTCATAACTTAGAATTTTTCTAAGTTATGAAATTTTCTTAATTTTTCCTAACTTTACCCAACATTTTCACCATGATGCAATTGGATTCAAACAAAAATTCCAACATGAAAGTTGTATTCCTCCACAAAGTCTACAACTTTGATTCACAAAGTTTTCTCAAAAGAATCTTGGATCTCAAGTTATGATTTTTGGAACAAGGGTCCCTAAAACTTTTAACTTAGTGAAATTTTGCCCTAATTTAGGCAGGATTTTGACCTATCTTCTTGGCCATTTTTCACATAGTTCCACTTGGAATCTCAAGTTGCATTTATAATATGGATTGTAGATCATGTTTCAAGCTTTCCAAAATGTCCAAGAACTCTCCAAACACATTTGTGGTTAGAGATAATCGAAGGCTTGAAGTTGGCAAAAACTCACTTTTCATCCATGGCATGTTCATGTTCATACAAGTTGCAATTTCAAGTCAGCTTACTTTGCACTAGATTACAGGCCTCAAAACCATTTCACACTCAATAATTAAGTGCAAAACCATTGGTCTAAGACATTGTTTTGGTCATTAGAACATTGCACCTTGGATTAATCCCTAAGTAGAAAAAGCAAAATTTCCATTTTTGCTTAAATCATGCTTTATGTCAAAACTGATTTCTTGAGCAATGGTCTATATCTCATGCAGCAAATCAAATCCACAAGTTGGAGGGGCCAAGGGCAAAGTGTGCAAGGTGGTGGATAGCCTGTACAGGCCTGTTACACATCACTTCCCACTTTTGCTTCATATACAAGAAATATGCCAAATACATGAGAACTTGAACATCAGCCATAACTAACTTGTGCAAACATTTGAGCCATCTTTCTCACACCTCTCTGAGCCAGAAACACGATCTCTTGAGCCTTCAAACCTCCCCTAGCCAGAAATCACCTTCCATTGGCAAAACAGGGGACCATCTGCAACTTGACTTCCATAGCTCATTTTGCTCGTGCGTTTTGCCCCAAGTTGGTTCAAACATCTTCCATTCAATCCATCCAAGATATCCCAAACCTCAAACACCAACTGTAACTCCATTTACAAGGTTTTCCATTTTCATTTTGAGCTTGTGCAGGTTGAGTTCTATAGGTTGATTCAAGTACATTCAAGGCAAGCTAGACATTGGAGAAGGTCAAGTGAAGTTTAAGCAAGCTTCCAGACATCTCAGGCCTTGTTGAAAAGCTCCACATTGCCATACACGAAGTCAGATGAAACAGGTTTTTGTCAACTTCCTATCTCTCTACTTAGGAACATTTAGCCTTAGGTTTGTGAATAAGAAATGTAGTATTCATTGCCATGAAGCTGTACATATGCTCAGTTTTCATTTATATTAAGCATGCTAAGAGAATTTGATCCATGAACATACTGAAAAAACTAGGTTAGATTTTAGGGTCAGAGAAATTCTCTCTGGTCTTTGAGAGTTAGGATTAGTTTTTTATATGGTTAGATTCGTCTTGAAAAGCTCTACAACTTTGATGTTATATGTTTTTGCAATAGAGCTCGTATACAGGATGTCCAGGTTTGGTAACAGGCGCGCGCGTTTTGTGAAGGACAGAGGTTGAAGATGAAGTGGTGGGCTGGGCTTGGCCTGACTCACTATTGACACCCCCATTTTACTTTTTGCACCCCCTGGCCCAATTTCTTGATATTTTATATTTTTGCATTTTTATTTTTATTTCTGATTATATTTTATTATTCCCAAATATAAAAAATACTTAAAAAAATATTTTTATAAAGTTTCACATTTATTTTGTATTTTATTTTTATTTTCTAAACATAAAAGTAATTTAATGAACATATATCTTTATTTTATTTTAATGAAAACTTAGAAATAAAATATTAAAAATCATACTTTTATTTTTATTTATATTTAAATAATGTATTGTACTAAATATTTTTATTTTTATTTTTGTATATATTTTATTTCATTTTTTATACATGTTTAATATAATTAATAATATATATATACTTTTATTTTATTTAATAAATACTTGAGATAAAAAACATGGAAAATATATTATTTATTTATTATTATACTGAAAAATACTTTTTTTTTCTAAATATATTTAATTTTTTGTACATACATTATTTTATTGTATAAATAATATAATTAATATATTTATTTTCTTAAAGAAAATTAGGGTTTTACCCTTAACCAAAAAATAATAATCTTTTATTTTATTTCTTCCCTTTTTATATTAAATATTTTTTACATACATAAATAAACAAAAACTTTTTTTTGCATAACTCATATTATTTGATATATTTATTTATTTTGTTTATTTAAATATTATTCATTTATTATTTATGCATTTGATTCAATTTGGATGTAATAGTAAACTAGGGTTTCTATTTCTTGTCAAATACACCCCCATTCAAAGATTCTACCCCCATCCCCATAATCATGTTGTAATAGCTTAGACTTTTAATTCTCGCACTTTATGTTTTCAATTATGCCATGGTTAGAGATTAGGGTTTGTATGCAAAAATCCAAAATCAACAAGTAGCTTGACCTAATCAAAGATAAAAATGCATGAAAATCAAACACAGTGCACACTAGCACCCCTAGAGTTACAATCCACTTGTTGCCTTAAAAATGGGCCATGTTATGCATTTGGGTACTTTGGCAAAACAAAAACAAAGCAAAAGATCATAGTCCCTCGATGACGCTATCTTGGTTGCCTAAACAAAAATGATCAAGTCCCTCAAAAATTTGCCAAAAATATCTAACACAATTGCTATCATGGTTTGTACGATGACCCGCACCTGTCCTGTTTAACATCCTAATACAAGGTTGTTTACCAAATGCAATGGTAAAACAACACTGTCAAAAGGGTTAAAAACATATAGTGAAGATCTTTGAGTAAAATAGGGTAGATAACTCTTAGTTACTTGATCAAAACTTGCAAAACATCCTTGCTATTTTCAAACACACTTCACAACACCATTTCAAAACATTTCCCAAATCAAACTTTCAAATATTGAAATCTTTTCAAAAGACAAAGACACCTTTGTATACATTCAAACGAGAATCATTACAAAGGTTGCCACAACAATGGCCTCTTTTCAAAACATCTTTCAAAACCACACACAAAGCACCATTTCAAACAATTGAAAAGCAAAAGCAAGTGATCTAAACAAGTAACTAAGAGCCCATGGATAACCATGGATGAAAAGGGTGCTTGCACCTTCCCTTTTCATAATCTACTCCTCGAACTCAAGAAAACATCTCAAAAGTCTTTCCTATGCTTTTTGACCTTTCCTTAGGATAAAATAAAGAATCTGTGGCGACTCTTGCTAAACCGAAACATTTGCGAACACAAATGCAAAACCTCAAGTCAGTTCTCCCACCGTATCACAGTGCGCATGCATAGTCTAACACATGTTTCACACTCCTTCTGCCATGTGCTTGATTACTCTGTTAAAAAACTCCCTTGTTAGTCTCAAAAGAAACAAATCATGAGCAATGTCCTGATATCCAGTCAGACATTGTCTACTTTCCCTTCTCTTCTCAGACCAGATTAACACTTCTTCAGCCATCAATAAAATATGTTTAATAGAATTATTGAAACATACCAAGATACCAGGACATCATGTGTGATATTTCTCATTCATCAACCAAGACATCCATTGAGTCCCACCTAAATCTGCAGAGAAAAATAAATTCTCCCAACCAAGAACATTGTCTTCCAGAGTACTTCTAAGATGCATGTGCACACATTATTCAATCAATCTGCTTCACATGGCTAGAACCATACATACCCTGTCAAGAGTACCAAGAACCACGTCTAGTATCCTTATGACACGACATATTGTCTGACATCATAACCTCTCAAGAGGTATATAATCTCCACAAGCTTGACCAACACACAAGTTTCATAGGGTATGCCCCATTGCAGCAACAATTCATCAACAAATACTTAGCTCCCCTTGTCACGGATAAAGAATGCTCCTACTGAAGATGAACACTTGAGCACCAGATGAAATCACATAGAGTACTTCACATAGTGGAGGGCTACGACTTTACATACTATAAAATGAATCCTAATCCAGATACTCCAGTTCCTTGAGAGCACACCTTGACATACTCACTTAACAAGGACATATCTGATAAATGACCTTACAGATCCACACACGTTGTCATGTCTTTTTGGATGGCCAAGATGTCATGTACATTGGGTCTGACATTACAAAAAATATCAGTTTGCTTGCTTCACAAGATCCAGACTGACACAATCTTTTCTAAAGATACTTGAAGCAGAAGAACCCACCTCCTTATAAGCACACATATCAAATCACTTTATCTTATACTCTTCCCTTGCACCTACTACCAATTGTTGGTACAAGTGAATTCTTCAACATGATAGTAGTCATGCATTTACCATACACACCATTATAGACATGGTCAGAATCTTTACGTCCTACTTCACCATAGTTAGAAAAGCCACTCCTGAAACTAGCGTTGAGCATCAAGTTTCATATTCATAATTCGAGCATCTCCCAAACCAACCATTAACGAGCATGATGTTACAATATCATTTAGGACATCAACTTCTTATCACAGAAACCATTCACTTTGGTTCTTGATCCACCATCCATAGTTCTTAGAAGTCCTTCTTCCAAGCTTATACAACAAGATATCATCAAGACACAACCTCTGCAACTTATTCAGGTTATCACAAACACCAGATACCCATGGAGAGAAATAAACTCCCATACTCTTTCTGGAGCACCATGTTCAGACTACAATCTTGCACTAGTACATTTGACAAATAGACAACTCATATCTTTAGTTAGGAAGATGTCAAGCACAAAGGATTCTACATCAGTCATATGCACAAGCACATGAGAGGAACATTTCCTCACGTTCCTTCCTTCATAGTTTCTCTCATAGGTACAATCAATAGATAAGGCTACCTCCTTACAAATGGTACACCATTTGGTCTAACATCCTTCTTTTGCAATCCACTAGAACGCGTGGATTAAAACAGTTACTCCACTATGGTTAGACATTTCAATTTGGAATCTAATGTTGATCAACATTCCTCACACCATGACTTCCTTTTCTAGAGAAATAATCACTGAGTTGATGTTCCATCATTAATTCAGACATCAATCTCAACCACAGGATCTTATCATTTACTATGGTTCTAGAGACAACATCTATAGTGACCCATACACATCTCTTTGCACGGAACACGTGAGAACCATACAGCAGTACACATATCGCCCTCCAAGGCCAGACCATAGATATATGCAACAATCCACATTCTACACACCTGAGAGTTGAACTCTCAAAATTACCTTATCTCAAGATGATTATTGCACTCAATCCATTAGCCATCAATACTTCCTGATACAATCTTGGATATATATCCTTTAGACTTCCATAAATCATTCTACCTTGGATGTCTTTTCCACTACAACAGAACAAGAGTCCCATGTTCTCCCAAACTTGATAATAATCTTAAGTTTGAGTGAACACCATTCATCCTGTTTACGCGAACCACCAGCTAGCCATCTAGATCAGTTATAACTTAAAGTCCCTTTTCTTCAACTCAATCCGACCCTATTCAATTAGAGCAAAGTAGCCACAAGCAAGATCACACAAATCAGGCTCCTTTTGATCAAAAGAATCTTCCAGATGTCATAGAGGATGTCCTTGACATTTAAATTGAATCTCCACTAAAAGTTAGAGCTCAGCCACTGCACTCCTACTTACTTGGATAAAAAATAAACTGACCCAAGAGGTAATCTATAGGTTGATCATCTCTTAACTAGCCCACTTATCTAAGACATGTTTCTTGGATAGAAACCTCTTAGACACACAACCAGGATGCCTCTTCAAATTTAGGAGAAGGTTCCAAACATATGTGATCAACACACATCTATTTAGCTTCTAGAGCATATGTTATACCATCCCTTTGTCCAATAGGGCTCTACACACTTTGTTGATATGGCGTTCCAACACATTATTGAGCTTGGTTCTGAAGTCATTGCCACTCCCATAAAATCAGAACATTCCTTGATCAATTTTCCTTCATAACTCTTTTCATCAACCATCTTTGGAAGTGCCTTTATGAGTGGACTTGAGATGAACCTCAAGTATCTTTGGCAACTTTAATACGCTGGTTGAAGTTATGTTCCAAGTATTATAATATCATAGGATAAACCCTCAAAGAAGACCAGATCATAATGCTTTTCTCTTATTGGTATACCAAGAACTTTCTAAAGCCTCAACACTAGAGATACAAGGAATTACTAGAGGTATTACATCAAATACACAAGCAGCGGAACACAAATCAAAAATTCCTTAGCACCTTTCAGGCAAGCACTATAATCCAGGTGACAACAAAGCAACATAGGTTTGAAAATAAATCAAACACACAAATCAGAATCGCAACAGCTCACCACCAAAGCAATATGCCTGACAACATCAAACAAGACCATATGCATTGTCCAAGTTCACACATCAGCCAACATGTCATAACATTTGGTAAGACATCATGCACACACATATCACACCATCAACAGTAGCAACAAAAGCAAACTATAATATTGGAAACAAGACAAACATGATCATCTTCAGGTGGTCTTCCATCTCTTTCCCTATCAAATAATCTCATGCACTCCTTTATTCGGTCACATGTTATCACCTCAGAATATGTCTTCTTCAAATCAACCCTTTGCAAAGATCTTTTGTTCACAAATCATCTTTCCTTGTCCATTGCACCAAAAAGTATCTTCCATGAATCTCACCCAAAGACATAGTAGGATGCATGCTCTGATACCAATTGAAGTTCTGGTATTCAGATCCCAAATATCCTAAGAGATGTCGAGACACTGAAATATGACTTCAACATAATGAACAAATATAAAAAAAATAGTGCGGAAAGTAAACAACACGCATAATTGTTACCAAGCCATGAAGGAAATCCACTAAATAGTATCACCTCGAAACTAAACTTCCCCGTTTACAACTTCTCACTTATTCACTACCCGTGCTATATTTATATCTAAGATTCACTTAGATATGAGACCCCATTCACTTCCCTAACAGTCACAAACAATGACAAGAACACAATTCAAACAAGTTAGTAGAAAAAAATTCACACACACAATCACTCTATACTTAGAAGCTTAAGAGTGATTGACAATCAAGAAGGAGACACACTTCAATAAACAAAACTCACTCTTGCTTAGAAGCTTATGAGTGATTCATAATTACAACTTAACTAATAATCCAACTCAAATAACAAATAATACAAGAGTGGCTCACAATAATGAACAGACGAAGCCCTAACAATTAACACTTTTACAACTCTGGCTCGTATCTTTTCTAGGTATATAGTCTTCTTTTTATAACATTTTCTTGGGTTGGATTGGGCTTAAAAAATGCAGCAAAGAGATTGCACAAAATCTGCTAAAACTTCTCAATGAAAATAAGACTTCAATAATTAGTTTCCTAAATTATCTCCATAATTAGAAACTAAGAATACTCCTTGAATTAAGCTTAAATCTCTTAGTCCTTAAACTGAGCGCCACATAGGATAGAATAATATTTCCAAAATACCCTGCATCTGTAACAAACTAACAAGATCTAAAAGTACAGTTGTAACAAACATGATGTCGAATGATTCTGCATAGGACATCGTGTTCAACATGTTTTCTCTTCAAGTTAGAACATCCTATTTAACATGTTACTGCCTAATTTATTTTACTAAAATTAATGTCAATCATAAAAATAAAGAATTAACATTCATGAATTCATGAGTTTCTCTGGGAAAATTCTCCCCGTCGCATGAACTTTCATCACGAATTTTTGAATTTCGTGGGGAATAGCCTTTCCGACGCATGAACTTCACCAGAATTAAGAACACTCTAAGTTTCTTAGCCTAAGTTACCACAATCATCACCAGAGCCAGCATGCGAGGAGGTGAGACCACCGCCAAACACCAACACGCAGCGGAATCTGACTAAAATCCCACATGCAAGGCACACGGTGCAAAGGGGCAAAAAAACCCTAAAGTAACAATGAAAGAAAACGGGGTGAATAAGAAAACTTACTGTGATGATGAGAAGAATGAAGACTGGTGGAGATATGGAGGCGACAGCGGAGGAAAAATCTGAGAATCAAGAGACCAGAATAGAGAAGCGAGAGCTGAAACTTGGGTGGAAGAAGCAAAAGTTGCAAATAACACCTATTCATAGGTACTTATAGCCATCTCCCATCGAACGGGAAAACGTGATAGCTCACGGGAAATACATGTCACTGAAAAGGCGGATCATTACCCCTACTCCTAGACCGTCATAACTCTATGCCTAGGTCATCATTACACATTAAATGCTACGACACATGGCTCAAGAAATAGACCATTTGTCTTCCCGAGACTCCCAGACTCTCTCGTCTCCCCGTGTGCCGGACACAAAGTGAGAATTAACGCTACGGGGTACGAGCGAACAAAGTTGTCGACCACATCCATACATGTTATCTCGCCCGGACAGACGAGGCGATAATGGCCATTGGCAAGATACCATCCCCGTACACACTTGCCCACGAATCAGAAATCACCATAGGAGGACACCGCTGCAACGAGAATGTAGGCACGGGCACAGACGAAGGACCTCTTCGCACGAGTTCTCTTAATCGTCTTTGATGCGCGGGCTGACCTCAAGTCATTACTCCTTGGCCTGTGAGCAATGACTTAGGGGGCTCCTGCTCTGGACTGGGCCTGGGCACACATGCCCAATGTCGGGAACGACCCAATTTCCCTCGCGTGAATAACAATTGATGGCCCAATCTCTTGGGATTCAAATCTAGACATATGCAGTCCATGTGCCCCTCATCCAGGGAGACATCATCAACTTGCTCCGCACTCTTTGGAGCCGTTACGCCCTTCGTAACGGACGTGGTCAGCCCATCATCCGAAGATCACAGAGTGAGTTGACCCAGGACGAAGACCATGTGATGGTCTTTCCTATCCATGTAGGATCCTGGCAGCCATCTATTGCGGGCCTAAAATCCAGTCCATAATGAAGACCTTGGCTTAGCGCTGGGGACTTTATAAATATCGTCATTCACTTGAAGGTCAGATATTGTATTTCATTCACTCTTACCTTTTGTACTTGCTCTCTTTAACTTTGAACCTCACTTTGGCATCGGAGTATCTTACATGTACACCCCTTCTTATTTTCTCTAATAACCGTTGAATCCTAAGTGTTACAGGTCCCTGAAGATCTTTCTGATTCTAGTAAGATCGAATGTGTTTGAATATTATTTTACTCTTTTAAATTATAAATGTGAATGTTATTTTACTCTTTTAAATTATAAATGTGAATGTTATTTTACTCTTTTATTTTTCTAGAAATATCAACTAAATAAAATTAAAATAAGTGCATCTGAAATATATCATTTTTGAATATTATATAAAATTTATGAGAAACATATATAGTATATAATCATCGATCTGAATTAAATTGTCAATATAATTATTAATATTATAATTCCATGATCAAGATTTTTTCTGTTGAATTACCAGCTACTTAAAGTCTCTTTAATATTACTTAAATATCAAAATATGAATAATACATTTTATAATCGTATTCCTGAACTATTATATATAAGAATTATATTTGGATCGAACAATCAGACTAATATTTTAAATTTATAATTATAATATCAAAATAGAATGAATTTTAGGATATAATCAATTTCGTTTCAAAACAATTTTAAAATCAATTTTATATATTTCAAATCAATTCTAATTACTTTAAACATAGAAATGTGCCCAAACGGAGATGAATCATCTTCATTTATTTTTATCTCAATCTCCTTTAATCTTAAATTTTAATTATTTAATTAATCCAATTCAATGGTAAAATAACAAAAGTTCATATACTAAGAAAATATATTGTAATAAAAAAATTTAAAAAGAAAAAAATATCTTTATATTTAATTAATTCTATAAAATATTATATTCTAATATATATATTTTAGCCTATACATTTTTGTTATTTTAACATTGTATTAAATAAAAAGACAAATTTTAAGTACAATTTTTTAATGTATAATTTACTCTTATAAATATGTAAATTTCTCCTATTTTTATTTCTTAAATGATATATAAATATATTTATTATATTTTTATTTTTCAATAGTAAGAATAACATTTAAAAAATTTACCTTAATTTTATTCTTAAATAAATTATTAAAATTTAAGATAGAAGAATATTAAAAGAAATATAGATGAAGATATTCTTATACATGTGATAAAACTAGTCTACGGTGTAAGGTTAATGACACAAGCAAATTCTTTGTAGCATATGTTTATTTCAATTTACAATCATTGTTTTTTTCAACACAAAGCATATAAATAGGATCATTGTTTTTTCAACACAAAGCATATAAATAGGAAACGTGAAGAAACCAAAGAGGATACGATCCACACCCTAAAAGAAAGGACTCAATAAAACCACTATTTTAGTGTTGATGCAAAGTGATGAAATTGAGGAAGAAGAGAGAAAAATGATAAATGTTAAAAGCTGCTACAAATGATTGGCAAAAGTGTTGGAAATCCACCAATACACTATGATGAATTTCGACCACCACTTGATGATAAGTTATGAAACAAACAAATAAAAGAACAATGGAGATATTTCTGCAGAATTTCTATTCTGCCCACAAACTGTGGAATATTTATTAATTCACTTTGCAACTGCAAAATACTGTGAATAACTTCAATGACTTGAATACAAAATAAGGGTTACTCCCTCTTATTTATATATTTAGGTTAGCTTGCTCCCTAAGCTAAACCCAAGCCCAAAATATCTCTTTACTAAATCAAATCTAATCTAGATTTAAATTCAAATCTATTTAAATCTAAACAAATCAAATCTTATTTTGACACCTATGAATTACAATTTAACACACCACCTAATTCATTGTGTCTAAACTGTCTATGTTCATCATGGCCCTTAGCTTTCTGAATACTTCGACCTGTACTCCCTTTGTCATGATGTCTGCAATCTGATTCTCAGTTCTGCAGTGTTCCAAATTCATCTTCCCATCTGCTACCTGCTCTCGAAGATAATGGAACCTTATTTCAATGTGCTTACTTCGACCATGTGCTATTGGGTTCTTTGCCAGGTTGATAGCTGACATGCTGTCTATCTTCATGGTAATTGCTCCATGATTTTTTCCTGTTATCTCTTCGACCAAGTTCACCATCCAGGTTGCTTGGCATGCACAAAGAGAAGCAACTATGTATTCTGCTTCACATGATGATAATGCCACTACTGGTTCTTTTCTCGAACTCCAAGCAATTGTTGCACCACCTAGCATAAACACATATCCTGCTGTTGACTTTCGATCTTCAGCATCACTACACCAACTCGAATCAGTGTATCCCACTAACTTGCATTCTTTTCCTTTATCAACTGCAGGAAACAGAATTCCATAATCGAAAGTTCCTTTGAGATACCTTAGTATCCTCTTCACAGCTGCTAGATGTGATACCTTTGGCTTCTGCATGAATCTACTTACCATACCTACACTGTATGCTAAGTCAGGCCTTGTATGACAAAGGTATCTCAATGAT
Organism: Vicia faba; assembly: GCA_948472305.1. Lineage (NCBI taxonomy): Eukaryota > Viridiplantae > Streptophyta > Magnoliopsida > Fabales > Fabaceae > Vicia > Vicia faba. Next base: position 982,970,051 of record OX451735.1, read on the forward strand.
CCAATAAGTCTTCTGTATTGGGTTGGATCAACATCATCTTCATCTGCATCTTTCGACAGTTGCAGTCTTAGTTCTGCAGGTGTCGAAGTTGAGTTGCATTCTTCCATCTCAAACCTCTTGAGAATTTCTCCTGCATATCTTCTTTGATGCATCATCAAACCTTTACTGCTCTTGTAGAATTCGATACCAAGGAAATATGAAATCTCACCCAAATCAGACATTTCGAATTCCTTGCTAAGATCAACTTTGAAGTCTTCGATCTCACTCTTGCAGCTACCTGTTATCAACAAATCATCTACATAGAGACATAGTATAAGCAATTTACTCTTGCTTCTTCTTACATATACTCCATGTTCAGTTATGCACTTCTCAAATTCCTTCTCCCTTAGAAAACTATCAATTTTCTTATTCCAAGCCCTTGGAGCTTGTTTCAAACCATACAGGGCTTTATGTAGCCTGTACACCTTTCTTTCTTCGTCATGTTTCACAAACCCAACTGGTTGTTTAACATAGACTTCTTCATCTAAGGGTCCATTTAGGAATGCACACTTCACGTCCATCTGACATATGTGCCAACTGTTGATTTCTGCTAGACCAACAACCAACCTGATTGTTTCGATCCTAGCAACAGGTGCAAAAACTTCGTCGAAATCTATTCCTTCTTTCTATAGAAATCCTTTCGTCACAAGTCTTGCTTTGTGTCGAGTTACTTCACCTTTCGAATTCGTCTTCACTTTGTATACCCACTTGACATCAATTGCCTTCTTGCCTTGAGGCAATTCGACAAGTGACCAAGTGTTGTTGTCTTCGATAGACTTTACTTCTTCGTTCATTGCTTTCACCCACTTCGAATCCTTTAATGCTTCAGCTGCGTTAACAGGTTCGACATCTGCATAGAAAGCATAATGTACCAGCTCACCTTCATTATCTATTACATCATCTGATGTAATCACACAATCTTGCAATCTTGCAGGCATGCGTCTTGTTCTTTGAGGTCTGCTTGTACTGGGTATATCTGCTGGCTCCTCTTGTCGAACTTCTCTTTCGACTTGAGTTTCTGGCTCTTCGAATAAGATTCTCACTGAATTTTTCTTGACATTTGCAGTCCAATCCCATTCTTTGAACTCATCTATGATCACGTCCCTGATGATTACAATCTTCTTGTTCTCTGGATCGAATAACTTGTAGCCTCCTGTCGAATGATATCCAACTAGGATCATTTGACTTGACTTGTCATCAAGTTTCTTTCTCAACTGATCTGGCACATGTCTATGTGCAATAGATCCAAATACTTTCAGATGACTCAAGCTAGGCTTCACACCAGACCAACATTCTTCTGGAGTAATTCCTTCTAGCTTCTTTGTAGGACTTCTGTTCAAAATGTATGTTGCAGTCGAAACAGCTTCACCCCAGAACTCTTTGGGTAAATTCTTGCCTTTCAACATACTTCTCACCATGTTCATGATGATACCAGATGTTGGAAATCCACCAATACACTATGATGAATTTCGACCACCACTTGATGATAAGTTATGAAACAAACAAATAAAAGAACAATGGAGATATTTCTGCAGAATTTCTATTCTGCCCACAAACTGTGGAATATTTATTAATTCACTTTGCAACTGCAAAATACTGTGAATAACTTCAATGACTTGAATACAAAATAAGGGTTACTCCCTCTTATTTATATATTTAGGTTAGCTTGCTCCCTAAGCTAAACCCAAGCCCAAAATATCTCTTTACTAAATCAAATCTAATCTAGATTTAAATTCAAATCTATTTAAATCTAAACAAATCAAATCTTATTTTGACACCTATGAATTACAATTTAACAAAAAGGAATTGTTGTATTAAATAAAACCTAGTACACTCATTTATACACAAAAATAGTAAAGATAAGAATGCTACATAGGCCCAAAAGAGAATAACCAAAAATAGCAAATATTAAATTATCCTCTAATATCATCCCGTAATTTAGTAACTATCAGAAACTAACAACACCAATTTCATTTCTCAAATGAAGAAATTGGTCTGTTTTTATTGCCTTCGTCAGAACATCTGTCAACTGCTTCTGAGTGTTATAGTGCATAACTTCTAACACTCCTTTCTACACTTGACTTCTCAGAAAATGATACGTCGTCTCAATATGCTTGCTTCTTCCATACAGCACTGGATTCTTGACAAGATTGATTCCAAACTTGTTATCAATCAACAGCTTCAGAGGTTTCTCTATCTCAATCTTCAAATCCTCCAGAAGATTCAGAAGCCAAACAGCTTGACATGCAGCTACAACACCTGCAATGTATTCAGCTTTACGCGTTGACAGAGCCACAACAGGTTGTTTCTTGGAACTTCAAGAAATTGGACCTCCTAGAAATTTGAACAAGTAACCAGAAGTACTTCTTATGTCAACTCTGTCTCCACACCAGTTAGAATCAGAATAACATACTAATTCTGGTTCTGTCTTTCTTCCAGAAGGAAATAGCACTCCATATTTCAGAGTTTCCTTGATATACCTCAGAATCCTGACAGCAGCTTGGTAATGAGACCACTTTGGTTTACTCATGAATCTGCTAACCATTCCAACTGCATAGCAAATGTCAGGTCTGGTATTACACAAGTACCTAAGAGAACCAACCAACTACTTGAAGGTCGTAGCATCCACAGAATCACCATCAGAATCAGAATCCAATTTATGATTGGTTTTTGATGGTGTCACAACAACTTTGCAATTCTGCAGCTTAAATCTCTTCAGAAGTTCAAGTTCATACTTCAGCTGATGTAGAATGATACACTTCTTTGAGTACAAAATCTCCATTCCTAGAAAATATACCATATTTCCCAGATCTGTCATCTCAAATCCATTCACCAGAACTTCTTTGAAATTGATTATATCTTCTGGATAACTTCCTGTTAGCAATATGTCATCAACATATAGACACACCAGAATCATATTGCCACCAGAATGCTGCACATACACGCCATTTTTCATCTCACATTTCTAAAACTTCTGCCTCTTGAAAAACGAATCAATTTTCAGATTCCAAGCTCTGGGCGCTTGTTTCAGTCCATACAAGGCTTTATGTAACTTGTATACCATCCCTTCCTGATTCTTTTTCAAAAATCCAGGAGGTTGTGACACATATACCTCTTCTTGTAACGGACCATTTAGAAATGCAGACTTCACATCTAGATGTATCAAAGGCCAATTTCTGTTTGCAGCTAAAGAAATCACCAGTCTGATTGTTTTATGTCTAGCTACAGGCACAAAAACCTCAAAGTAATTTAGCCCATGTTTCTGAAGAAAACCTCTAGCCACTAGTCTCGCTTTGTGTTTGCCAATTGAACCATCTGGCTTAAGCTTCACCTTAAAAATCCATCTGACCCTGATGGCGTTCTTCTTTTCTGGAAGCTTCGCCAACTTCCAAGTTTTGTTTCTTTCAATAGCCTCAAGTTCTTCCTTCATGGTATTCAACCATACTTTCTTCTTGAGAGCTTATTCAATACCCATTGGTTCGAAATCTACTAACATGGCACACTGAATGACTTCTCCTTCAGAATCTAATTCAGTATCATGCAACATGCTAAAATATGCAAACCTACTTGGTATTTGTCTGATTCTCTGTGGCCTCTGAACTTGTTCTGAAGCTTCTCCAGAACTTGGAACAATGCTAGCTTCTGGACCTTGTTTAGAACTAGTTCCTTCAGAATTACCACCTTCAGAGTTACTTCTGGAAGTTTGTCCTCCAGATCCAATGTCTTCAGAGTTTTCCCTTCCAGAAATATAATCACCACCAGATTTTGGATCATCATCAGAATCTGGATCAGAATCAGATCCACTATCAGAATCTCCCTGAGATTCTGACTCATCTTCAGAGTCTTTAGATTCATCTTCTGACTCTGACTCGTCTTCAGAACTTTCTGAAGAATCTTCATAAACTAACTCTGGTGTTGGCGCTACACCAAAATATGATTGAAGCTTGTTCCAATCCCATGTTTCTGACTCTTTCATAATAACGTCTCTGCTAATTTCAACTTTGTTGGTTTCTGGACAATAAAGCTTATAGGAACCTGTACTGTGGTACCCTACCAGTAACATTACTTTGCTTTTATCATCCACTTTTCGTCTTCTAGCTTCTGGAACGTGTTTGTAGCATATATAACCAAACACCCTCAGATGGCTAACACTTTGCTTGTCTCCAGTCCACTTTTCTAAAGGAACAATTTCCTTCAACTTCTTCGTTGAACACCTATTCAGAACATATGCTGATGTGGCAATAGCTTTTCCCCATAACATGTGAGGTAGCTTATTCTCTTTCAACATACTTCTGGTCATATCAAGCAAAGTTCTGTTTCTTCTTTTAGCAAGACCATTATGCTGAGGAGTATATGGAGCAGTAACCTCATGTTCTATTCCATTCTCCTCACAAAACTTCTGGAACTCAGTAGAGTTATACTCACCTCCACCATGCGTCCTCAAAATCATCACCTTCTGACCACTCTTCTTCGCAGCCTTCACCTTGAACTTCTGGAACTCAGTAAACACTTCATGTTTGAACTTAATGAGTGTTTCCCATGTCATTCTTGTGAACTCGTCCATAAAAGACACAAAATATTTATTTCCTCCAAGTGAAGATATTGGAAATGCTCCACACACATCAGAATGTACTACTCCCAAAGCATGCTTCGCTCTAGGGGCTACTTCTGATGCAAATGGAAATCTGGGTTGCTTGCCTTTCATGTATATCTCACATGACTTCTGAGACTTCACAATCTTCAAAATGCCATGTACAAGATTCTTAGAACTTATATTCCCTAAGCTTCTATAGTTCAAGTGCCCCAACCTCTTGTGCTGCAACTTACTGTCACCTTCAGCGCCTTCTGCACTAAGACACGTTGCTTCAGCTGTTTCTACATTCACCTTGAATGTTCTGTTGCTTCCCTGCTCAGACTTCATAATCAACTTCTGATTAGAATCATACAACGTCAAGAGGTTGTCCTTCATAACAACTGAGAACCCTTTCTCAATGAGCTGACCCACACTCATCAGATTGCTTTTGATTCCAGTAACATACCAAACATCTTTGATCAAAATGTATTTTTCATTCTTTACTCTGACTCTGACATTTCCCATACCTTCTGCATTAAGATACTTATCATCAGCACATCTGATCTTTGTACTCCTTTTGGAGTCAAAGTCTATCAGCCATTATTTGTTCCCAGTCAAGTGGTTTGAACAACCAGTGTCCATATACCACCAATCTTCTGAACACTTTCCATCAGAATCATAAGCCAACGGTAGCACAGGTTCATCATCAGAATCTCCTCTGCCTATATTTGCTTCTTCTGATTTCCTTTCTCTGTTTCTACAATCTCTGGCAAAATGGCCAAACTGTTTACAACAATAACATTGAACCTTCTTCTTGTCATACCTTTCCTTTCCCTTCTGATATTTCTTTTCATCAGAAATTGAGGTTTCTGACTTCTGAAATTTATCACCATGTCTATTCTGCTTCTGGTCCTTCTTGACAAAAGAAGCCTTCAGAGCTTGCTCTATTTCCCTCTCAGAAGTTCTTTCAGTCAGACGCAACTCCTGCGCTTCTAGACTGCTTTGCAACTCTTATATTCTCATGGTTTCTAGATTTTTAGAATGTTCAATAGAAACAACAATGTAATCAAACTGAGGAGTAAGTGACCTCAAAATCTTCTCTATGATTACCTGTTCAGAAAGTGTGTCTCCACAAGCTTTCATCTCATTAGTGATCAGAATCATTCTGGAGATGTACTCAGAAACTTTCTCACTATTCTTCATATTGAGATTCTCATATTACTTTCGTAGGGACTGAAGCTTTACCTTCTTTACTGACGCGTCACCATCATAACATCTGACCAGTATATCCCATGCCTCTTTCGACGTCGTCGGATCAGCAATCTTCTCAAACACACTTTCATCCACACACTGATGGATATAGAACAGAGCTTTCTGATCCCTATTCCCCGTAGCTCTTTCTGCAGATCTTTGTTCTTCAGTAGCATCTACTGCAACTGGAACATAACCATTGGTAACAAGATCCAGAACATCCTGAGCACCAAACAACACACGCATCTGTATCATCCATCTGTTCTAGCTTTTTCCATCAAAAACTGAAAGTTTAGTGTTCAAACTACTGCCCCCACTCATCTTAAACCTTGCACAAATCTCAGATCTCAGATTCTCACTCAGTGTTTCTCAAACCCACAAAATCAGTGTGATTCTGTTCAGATTTGTGTTCAAGATTCAACAAAAATCAGGAACCAAAAATCAAACGCGCAACTCACTATCACTCGTGTTTCTCAGAATTTCAGAACAAACCAAGAGCTCTAGATACCAATTTATTGGTGCAAGGTGATGAAATTGAGGAAGAAGAGAGAAAAATGATAAATGCTAAAAGCTGCTACAAATGATTGGTAAAAGAAATTGTTGTATTAAATGAAACCTAATACACCTATTTATATACAAAAATAATAAAGATAAGAATGTCACATAGATCCAAAAAAGAGACTCAAAAGAGAATAACAAAAAATAATAAATACTAAATTATCCTCTAATATTTAGTTTCCAAAATTGTTACTACCCGGTAACTAAATATAAGTAGGAAAAAAACCGGGTATTAAAGAAAATTTATAGAAAATATCATTGAAAATAAAGAATTGGTTTATAATCTCTTCAAATAGTAGAAATAGAAAAATGAACATGTCCACTCCATTTAACATCGTCCCACTTAATTTATTTAAATTTTAAAAAAAAACGGATTTGAATCTTCTCCAATTTTCTCTCCATATTTACTGTCTTCCCATAATCTTCACTATTCATTTTTTATGAAGACAAAAATTTTATTTTTATTATATTATTTCAAAATTCTCTTACTATTAGATTAGGGCAGTATGAAGGACAAAACTTATTTGGCAGGAGAAGATCCAAACTCAAAAAAAAATAGACACATATTCTCTCTTATGACTGTACAGTCTAGTGAGATCTCAACCATAAAAATTAATACTAAAAATATAATGAGAAAAGGGGTAGGATTTAAACTACACAGAATTCAGTGGAAATTCCACTAAAAATAATTCATTCCCTTAAAAAACTGAACAAAATGAGTCGAATTAAATGAAATAATTTAATAAAGTTGATTTTTAGCGGGGTTGATCCCTCAAAAAGAATTAACAAGTATTTTTAAGTAAAAATGGAATATAAATATTTAAAATTTTGATAAAAAATTGAATATATATCATAAAATAATCTTAACTTGTAAGTAATCTCATTTAATCTGAGTTTATGTTTAAGTGAATTCAATTTACTCAAGTGTATGAAAACTAATTTCACAACTTAAACTTTCTTTAAACAAAATTATTAGGTACGAACATTGTTCTTTTCTAGTTGTTAAGGATGAGACATCATATTAAATCCAAGATAGGTTTTTAGGTAAACATACACACACAAAAACAATGAAATTGTTTGTTGGTGTATCATTTTTAAGATTCCCTATCATAAAATTGGTAAATCGTCCATTTCATATAAGATAGTGTCTTCTTCTTTATAGGCCTTGTTTATTTCTTTAAAAACACAACTAATTAAAATCAAATATTAAACAAAAAAAGTAGCTAAAGATTCATATCAAGTGTTTTCATTATCTTCAATAAACTTCAAATAACATTATCATATTTAATTCATAAATCTTATCTGTCTACTTAATTAATTAAATTTACATTAATTATTAGCTTCTTACCTACTTATTAGTTCTAACAACTGGTGGAGGGTTACACCGTCACACATATACACATACTAATTATACTATAATAATTAAATAATTATTATAACTAATTATTATTATTATTATTATTATTATTATTATAATGTGAATTTAAATTGTTTTCTAGTCCAGATCACAAATTTATTGTTTCCTCAACCGGACTTAAGATGATTTGATTTGTCTTGATTTGGTTCCTTTGACTGTTTTCATTGAATTTTGTAAGAGAACAAAAGAAGACTCTACTTGGAATTTTTATAACTAAATAATGTATTAAATAATAAATTGGTTGAATTGACATTTTATAGTTGACACAATAGACCCTTATGTTTGGTTTTGAGCAAAGTTATAAAAATTAGACTTGAACAACTCATTCAACCAATTAATTAGATTAGAAACTGAGTTCCGGTTTAATAAATATTATAGGAGAAAATTGACGTGATTTTTAATATTTTCTAATAAAAATATAATAAATATTTTAAATATTTTTTAAAGAATAAAAATATGAGAAAATTATGTATATATAAAAAGAAATTATACACTTATTATATTTTTATTAAAAAATAATAAAAACAACATCTATAAAATAATATCTAAATTTTTTTCTTCATATTTATAAGTGTGTCAAAGAATTGAGATAAGAAACGAAAAATCGAACAAAAATCAATACAAATTTAGTAAAATTGATTGTTTCTCCAATCACACAAGTTATATCAAATTTTTAACTTTTTTTTATAATTTTTTTATTTATTAAAAAAATAAAATACTATAAAAATTGAAAATAAAATATCAATTTGATATTATTAAATCAAATGACTCTCACAGTTCTCACTCTAATCTATATCAATTTTGATTTTGACCAAGTCGATTTATCTTGTCTTTTTTATTTTAAGCTATGCCATGATTTTGTTAAATTGTAATTAAGTGTGTCGAAATTATGTGTTGAAAAGATTTGATTTGTTTTAGATTTAAATAGATTTGATTTAAGTCTAGAATTGATTAGATTAGCTTTAGTAACAAAATATATATTCTGGGCTTTGAGCTTAGGGTGTAAGCTCAGTTATAAATAGAGGGAGTAACCCCTATTTTTGTAAGTCAATTAAGTTGTATTTACAGAATTTACAGTTGCAACTGAATAACAAAGTTTTCACATTTTGTGAGCAGAGAGAAACTCTGCAGAAATTATTTGTCTTGTCTTCTTTTCTTTGTTTGTCTCATAATTAAACAGTCATTGTGGTAGAAATTCATCATAGACTTTGGTGAGTTTCCAACATCTCGTATCAAGAGCTTTGTTTCGATTCGAGAGAAGAATCAATCAAGAATGATTGAAGAATTCACGATGACAAGTTATGGGAATGCAAACTATCCAGCAACCTTACCAATTCTGAAAGTTGACAACTATGAGAATTGATGCAAACAGATGAGAGTCTTATTAAGGTGTCAAGGTCTTTGGGATCCTGTAAAAGATGGAGTCGGAGCGCTTGGAGAAAACGCTTCAGAAGAAGAAAAGAAGAAATACACAGAATCTGAGAAGCTGAGTTATAAAGCATTATTTATAATTCATCAATGTGTCAGCCCATACAATTTCGAAAAAGTTAGTGATTCAGAATCTGCAAAAGAAGCTTGGGAAATCCTTGAGAAGTCTTTTGGAGGCGCTGAGAAGGTGAAAGAAGTGAGGTTACAAACTCACAAAAGGACGTATGAACTGCTTCAGATGGAAGACAGTGAAAGCATATCTGATTTCTTCACTAGAGTTACAAAACTAGTAAATCAAATCAAGATATGTGGAGAAACGTTAACAACAAGAGTTGTTGTTTCAAAGATCTTGAGATCTTTAACTCCTAAGTTCGACCACATAGTGGTGGTGATAGAAGAGGGGAAAGACTTGTCGAAATTGACAAAGGAAGAGCTTCAAGGGACGCTTGAATCTCATGAACATAGACATGTGCCAGATCAGTTGAGAAGAAAACTTGATGACAAGTCAAGTCAAATGATTCTAGTTGGATATCATTCGACAGGAGTCTACAAGTTGTTCGATCCAGAGAACAAGAAGATTGTGATCAGCAGGGACGTGATCATAGATGAGTTTAAAGAATGGGATTGGACTGGAAATGTCAAGAAAGATTCAGTGGGAATCCTATTCGAAGAGCCAAAAACTCAAGTCGAAAGAGAAGTTCGACAAGAGGAACTAGTAGATATACCAAGTACAAGCAGGCCTCAAAGAACAAGACGCGTGCCTACAAGATTGCAAGATTGTGTGATTATATCAGATGATGTAATAGATAATGAAGGTGAGCTGGTACATTATGCTTTCTATGCAGGTGTCGAACCTGTCAATACAACTGAAGCATTGAAGGATTCGAAGTGGGTGAAAGCAATGGACGAAGAAGTGAAGTCTATCGAAGATAACAACACTTGGTCACTTGTCGAATTGCCTCAAGGCAAGAAGGCAATTGATGTCAAGTGGGTATACAAAGTGAAAACGAATTCGAAAGGGGAAGTAACTCGACACAAAGCAAGGCTTGTGGCGAAAGGATTTCTACAGAAAGAAGGAATACACTTCGATGAAGTTTTTGCACCTGTTGCTAGGATTGAAACAATCAGGTTGGTTGTTGGTCTAATAGAAATAAACAATTGGCATATATGTCAGATGGACGTGAAGTGTGCATTTCTAAATGGGCCCTTAGAAGAAGAAGTTTATATTAAACAATCAGTTGAATTTGTGAAACATGACGAAGAAAGAAAGGTGTACAGGCTGCATAAAGCCCTGTATGGATTGAAACAAGCTCCAAGGGCTTGGAATAAGAAAATTGATAGTTTCCTAAGGAAGAAGGAATTTGTGAAGTGCACAACTGAACATGGAGTATATGTAAGAAGAAGCAAGAGTAAATTTCTTATACTATATCTCTATGTAGATGATTTGTTGATAACAGATAACTGTAAAAGTGAGATCGAAGACTTCAAAGGAGATCTCAGTAAGGAATTCGAAATGTCTAATTTGGGTGAGATTTCATATTTCCTTGGTATCGAATTCTACAAGAGCAGTAGAGGTTTGATGATGCATCAAAGAAGATATACAGGAGAAATTCTCAAGAGGTTTGAGATGGAAGAGTGCAACTCAACCTCGACACCTGCAGAACCAAGACTGCAACTGTCTAAAGATGCAGATGAAGATGATGTTGATCCAACCAAATATAGAAGACTTATTAGATCATTGAGATACCTTTGTCATACAAGGCCTGACTTAGCATATAGTTTAGGTATGGTAAGTAGATTCATGCAGAAGCCAAAGGTATCACATCTAGCAGTAGTGAAGAGGATACTAAGGTATCTCAAAGGAATTTTCGATTATGGCATTTTGTTTCCTGCAACTGATAAAGGAAAATAATGCAAGTTAGTGGAATACATTGATTCGAGTTGGTGTAATGATGTTGAAGATCGAAAGTCAACAACAGGATATGTGTTTATGCTAGGTGGTGCACCAGTTGCTTGGAATTCAAGAAAGGAACTAGTAGTGACATTATCATCATGCGAAGCAGAATACATATCCGCTTCTCTTTGTGCAAGTCAAGCAACTTGGATGGTGAACTTGGTCGAAGAGATAACAGGGAAAGATCATGGAATAATTACCATGAAGATCGACAGCATGTCAGCTATCAATCTGGCGAAGAACCCAATAGCACATGGTCGAAGTAAGCACATTGAAATGAGGTTCCATTATCTTCGAGAGCGGATAGCAGATGGGAAGATGAATTTGGAACACTGCAGAACTGAGAATCAGATTGCAGATATCATGACGAAGGAAGTGCAAGTCGAAGTATTCAGAAGACTAAGAGCCATGATGAACATAGATAGTTTAGACACAATGAATTAGGTGGTGTGTTAAATTGTAATTCAGTGTGTCGAAATTATGTGTCGAAAAGATTTGATTTGTTTTAGATTTAAATAGATTTGATTTAAGTCTAGAATTGATTAGATTAGATTTAGTAACAAAATAGATATTTTAGGCTTTGGACTTAAGGTATAAGCTCAGTTATAAATAGAGTGAGTAACTCCTATTTTTGTAAGTCGAGCCAATCAATTAAGTTGTATTCACAGAATTTGCAGTTGCAAGTGAATAACAAAGTTTTCACAGTTTGTGAGTAGAGAGAAACTCTACAGAAATTATTTGTCTTGTCTTCTTTTCTTTGTTTGTCTCATAATTAAATTATTATTGTAGTAGAAATTCATCATAGACTTTGGTGAATTTTCAACAGATTTTATTGTTGGTCTTTGATATTAAAATGATGTTTGATTTTGTTTAAAAGATAAAAAGAAGAAGAAGAAAAATAAGAGAGGATCGAGAGATAAAAGAAAAAGAGAAATACTAATGCTTTGAAACAATTTGAGATTGGAAATTGGGTTGGGAATCGTGAAAATAAAAAGTCCTTCTCTCTCTATAAATGTGTATATCATGTTTATTTTTTTATTTTTGAAATTTTTTTTGCCAAGTATTTAAGTGATATGGGGGACCTAAGTGTTAGAGAAAAAGCCAAAAAAAAAACCTTTCATTCAGAAGCACCAGGCGCCTCCCTCCTCCTTGTTGTATATATTATTCAATTTTTTTATTCTATTTATTTATGAATTATGTTTAAGGATTAAGATTAACTTAATTATGGGTTAGGCTTTGAATGTATATGTTTTCTGCACACTTCCATTTTACTTAGTCAACAAGAATTACACCTCCCTTTTCTGTATAAAATAACATTGATGAAAAAAATTAAAGATTAGAAAATATAATGTATTATAATATAAAAATTGATAAGATTATAAAGTATAATATCGAGATATAGAATAAATATATTTATTATTGATTTAAATAATTAAAACTTATATATGAGATTAAATTTATTATTGATTTTTATATTTTTATAAATAATGTCAAAAGTGAACAATTTTTTAATTATTCATATTATTAATATTTTTATTTTGTAAAAGGAACAAATTGATTCAAATATTTTTATAAATAATATTAAAATAAAAATAATATTTACATATGGGAAAAAATATTTTTTATATATAAAAAAATCATATTTATGATCCAAATATAAATAAAAATATATCTTTTTAAAAAATATTATAAGTTCTTTTTATAATAGAATTTTATCTTTCTTTCTTTTCATTATTATCTATAATATAACAAATGTACCTAGAACACACCATTTTGCCCTTTGTTTAAAAAATTACACCTAATAATTTAAGGATTAAATTGAATCTAAATATTGCTTTTTGTTAAGTTTATATAATTACACCTTGTTATAGAATTATATATATGTTGATCTTAATATTTTTTTAAGATGTCATTTTTATAACCGAGACAAATATTTTCGAATTAATGTTAAAATAAAATTAATATTTAAATACAATAAAAAATATACGGTTATCCATATATATATATATAGAGAGAGAGAGAGAGAAATTTTGATTTAAAGAGGTAGAGACTTTCATTTTTAACTTCATTTTATTTTTTTAATGTTTTTAATGTAAAAACTTAATTGTAGTGCCTCTCTTTTTACATGGATTTGGTTTCTTGTGGTGATTTGTTCAAAAACTCTGAGATTTCGTTTTCGGTTTTGTTGAAAAGTTGAATTGTACTTCCTCTATATTTATGCTGAATTTGTTAGAGTTATTAAAGCCATTAACTTTGTTTATAATTTTGGTGGGAATAGTTTGTAGCTAGAAACAAACTCTTCTTTTGTGTTGTTGGTGGCTCATGAGTCCAAACTTATTCCTTGGAATATTAGAACTATTTGTCTCAATTGTTTAGTTGAAATTAGGTATTTTAGATTTCGTTTATCTCATATTTATTCAGAAGGGAATCAATATGCAAATTATTAGAATCTTTGACTATCAATTCTACTTGCCTTTGTCTTAGAATAAATCTCTAAAAGAGTGATTCATAACAAATTGGAACTTTCGTATTATCATTTCATTAATCCTTAAGAGGATTTTAATTAAGTCATGCCTCTTTTGTTTCCTCTTTCCTTTTGAATATATGGTTTTTCTATAAAACAAATATGTAAAACTTAATTCTTTAATAATATTGAGACAAATGTTTCAAAAAATTAACGAAATTTTTCCAGCAATAACCATGTTTAAAAATTAAAATACATCAATAACAATATTTTAAAAAAATTTACGCAAATAATCAGGTTTGAGAAATGGTTTAAGTGAACACGCAACTTCATATGGCGCTGTTACCTTAAAAATATTTTAAGGTATATATTGCGTAATAATGAGGGTAGTCCCACGAGTTAAGAAGAAGGTATCCTATAAATAAAGGTTGTAAGGAAATTAAGCTCGAGAATGAGAAATAGTTGGAAAAATTATTAGTCAGTAGTGGAAAATCGACACAATTGACAAATAAATTAGTCGAAGTTTGGTCTTGTAGACCAAATTGAAATCTAAGACTTAGAGAAGTTTGAACCGTCTATCTACGCTAAAGAATGGCTTCGAAGTGAGCGCTAATTTTGAAATTTGAAAATACCAGCAGTTGCAAGATAGTTTTCCAAATTAAGCGCTAAGTGCGTGGTGAAAATATAGATAAGCAGTTACCTTAGGCCAAATACGTGTCAAGTATATAGTGTGTTCTAGTACGTAGGCAGTTAGATTTGTAACTACTATAAATAAAAGGATCCAGTGTAGGATTCGAGGTGTTCATTTTATAGTAGAATCACTTAACAAACCCAACATTCAAAGTGTAAGGAAGCAGAGAGTTTCAAAGGTGTTAATGTGTGTGAATCACCATCTTTATGTCAATGCAAATTCCTTTCTTTTCAGTTGTTCCTTTTGAATCTTTTGCTTTAATTTTATTTACTTTCGAATGACCCTTTTATATTATCATCTACGCTTTTGAAATTCGTTCTATCTCTATACTAGAATTTACTAAAGAGTCACTCAACCTTTATTTCATTTAAACAAGTCGTAACCTACTGTCGATCACGAGTCACCTTTAGTCGGTCAAAACATTACATTGGGGAAACTCATGCTTGTTCTATCCTTTAGAGAAAATCGTTTCTCAAAAAGCAAGGTCTTACGTCGGTTGAACAAGTTATACTTAGATACATTAGCACATATCTTAGGATCAACTAGTCGATCCTGTAAGTAACCCTTAGTTTTTAGGTTTTGGAAAGAGTAGTGGTTGTTTACCTTTTTCTACAGTAAACAAATTGGCACACCCGGTAGGACCAGTGCTAGTGCAATGGTTTTCAAGTTTTATTTTTGGTTATTAGTAAATGTATGAAACTTAGAAGTGGGAATCTAACCAAAAAGTATGATAGACCACAAGTTAAGCAACATACACCAAGGATGACTAATCCTACCAACCCTAATGTGGATGTAGTGCCACAAAGAACAATAACTACCACAGACACAATATTGTCTCAAGTTGTGTCTTTTCCCCCGTTGGCAAGCACAACTGCAACAATGTTGACTGTATGCTCAGTCCCAGTGCCAATTCCTCAGGCTCCGTCAGTGAGTCAAGGACCAGTGATGGCCACAACCGTTAGGCCTAATGTACCTCATTTCGGCACTGCAGATCCTCTTTATGGAATGCCATATTCCTTAATGCCAGGATATCATTCGACATCAAACCCAACGCTATTGGTTGATAACACTCAAAATATGAATTCCCCATTGCAAGGGTCTGCACCAGGAGGAAATTCCTTAAATTGGAATAACAAAAATAGAGTGGGGCTTTCTCCACCAGTGCCGCCTTTAACTAATACACTGGTAGCGGTTTTGAGGCAGCAAATGGATGATAGTAACCATGAGTTGGTAAATTTATTAACCAATAAAATGGATTCTGTAATTAACCCTATAATGCAGGAGTTAGTTGAAAGTAATAGACAGTTCGCTGAAACAAATAGGCAGGTAGTCACTCAATTGACACACTTGTGTAATTTTCTAGGGGCACCCAAGTGCCTGTTCGACAGGTATCGCCTGTTGTTAGATCAGTTGTCCCTGCCCAAGTGGAAATGGGGGCAGTGGAAGATGAACATTCTTCCAGGGTAAGTGCCTAGACCACAAGTACAACAAAATCAAGTTGTTGAACCAAGAATGGTAGAATGCCATCCGATAATATTGGTTAATCGACAACAAGATATTGATCAAATTGTTGATCAATATCGACAAGAGGATTTAGCGGTATAAAATAACCTAACAATTATCGTTGAAAGAATTATGGTTAGGAATGGTATGAATACCACACTGCAGAGGCCAACATATTCTTACCATTTGTCTGAATACATTTTGCAGAATAAATTACCTAGAGGATGGAAAATCCCTAAATACACAAAGTTTTGGGGTAAATCAAGTGAGTCGACAGTGGAACACATTGCTAGATATCTAACTGAGTCAGGAAATATAGAAAATAATGAAAATCTAAGGGTAAAGAATTTTCCTTCCTCCCTTATGAAGGCAACATTCACATGGTTTACTACCTTACCCCCAAATTCGATTGAGCCATGGACTAAATTGGAAAAACTTTTTCATGAATAATTTTATGAGGGACATTCAAAAATTAGTTTGGTAGAATTATCAAACATAAAAAGAAGGTTTGCTGAAAGTATTGATGGTTATTTAAATAGGTTTCGCTCGTTGAAGGCAAGGTGCTTTACGCAGGTTCCTGAACATGAACTTGTTCAAATGGCAGTTGGGGGTTTAGACTATTCCATTAGGAAGAAAATAGACCCAACCTTTGTGAAAAGCATGTCGCATTTAGCTGATAGAGTTCGACATCTTGAACGTCTGAGATTAGAAAAAGTCAAACATACCAAGGCTAAAAAAGAAAAAGTGGCCTTTGTAAACTTTGATGATACATATCTTATTTATGAAGCTGATTATATCTCACCAACTGAGGTAAAGGTCGATGTGGCTGGGATGAAGCCAGGACCTTCTTATGAATGTAAGTTATTATTCCCCTCTAAAGGGAAAAATCCTGCCGAGAATAATCCAAAATTTATGGCGAAAACTTATGCTTTTGATGTTACTTAATGTGAAGAAAAAAATTGATTTGCTGGTTAAAGATGGTCAAATTTTAGTACCTCTAGGTGCTAAGTTACCATCATTAGAACAACGACAAAAAATAGGTTTTTGTAAGTATCATAGTTATCTTGGCCACACAACCTCTCAATATTTTCTTTTCAGGGATCTTGTGCAGAAATCACTGCAGGAGGGAAGATTGAAGTTTGCTAGCCGAAAAATGAAAATTGATGCTGACCCTCTCCAACAAGAAGAAGTGTTTTTCGTAGACCCTGTCGATATCCATATGATAGAAATCACTGAATTTGAGGATGCATATATGGTCGAAGGAATTGATGAAAGTCCTGACATAGGCTTGGCTGAAGTGTACCCCAAGCCTGAAGAAGATCTGCTAGATTTTTTGTATCGATGCAAGAACAAGGGCTCACAAGCTTGTTTATGCCCTAAATGTGGTGCTCTTACTGGAAAAATTGTAGTTGAAAACTTTCAGAGGCTACAACTAGAGAAAACAAAAGACAAATTCTCTAACGAAAGGTTCCATCAGAAGAAAGATGGGACTTCAAGAAATGCTGTGAGAAACTTCCAATCCAAACCAAGGAGTTTCATTACATCTATCAGTGCCCCTAGAGGCACATAGATTAAGCCTCGAGGGAAAATGGAGACACAAAAAAGTGTTGCCACTGCTAGAGATAAAGGAAAGTCAATTGTCCATTATAGGCGCGAGTTCAGGTTTGAGAAAAAGAGTCATGTCTCCGAGAACTACATGGGTAAGAATCCCATGACAAGGACTCAATGGAGGCGTTTCCAGCATCGAAGGCATGCCAAAAGGCAAGCTGCTGAGCAGAATGCTGCAAACAAAGCAGGTGTTGGAAAGAAAAACACAGTGAAAGTTGACACCGCTGCAAAGGAACGGGTAAGAGAGTTCATCAGCCGACCAAATGTAAAATGCTCTGAGGAAGTCATTGGTGACTTCAAGTCAGATTTTGAGGAGAGTCTGAACATCTTGGTTAATTTGGTGTCAATATTGTTGGCTGAATATGATTGTCTCACTGAAGTAGAAGATTCAACAGATGTTGATGCCGAGGAAATGGCTTTACATAAGCCTACATGTTATTTTGTGATGAATAATGGTTATGTAGAGAACCAAGATGCGTTTTTTGAAAAACCAAGTATGGTTATGAAAATCCATCTAAAACCTCTTTTAATATGAGCTAAATTTGAAGGGATAGCTATCAACAAAGTGTTGATAGATTGCGGTGCTACGGTAAATATTATGCCACATCACCTGCTGAAGAAAATCAGAAAGTAGGACACCGATATAAGATCTCACAACATGGTCTTATCAGACTACGGGGGTAAAACTGGAGGCACCATGGGTGTAATCCAAGTAGACATAATTGTTGGCACCATTACCAGGTCGACTATATTTATGGTAATCAACGCCAAACCAAGCTACAACTTTCTGGTGGGAAGAGATGAATGTCTACATGGCGTAGGGGATGTGCCATCTTCTATGAACCAGCGTCTGGTGATCTGGAGGGAAGATGGAATAGTATAAAATATCAAAGTGGATCAAGGGTATTTCATGGCTGATGTGAATAATGTTGGCAAAAGGCAATTTGAGAGAAAATTAGCTAACATCTTTCCTTGCAACCCAACTGAAGATGCCTATCCTAATTTGGATGAGGCGTTTGTTTCTTTGAAGTTACATGAGACTTATGGTTTCATTTGGGATGTAGAGCCCTTAGAAGAAATATATTGTGGAGGAATCCGGCCGACAGGCTGGGGAGACATCACAATGATGATGTCTGAGCTAGAAGCTCTAAATAAGATTTCGGCATATATTTCCGAAAACAAGTTGAATTCGACTTTAGAAGCTGAAGAAGATATGGCTATCGAAGCCAATAAATCTCAAATACCAAGAGAGGGAATCATTATGGCTATTGAGCCAAAACCACCAGATAAGCCAAAAATGGTTGAGGAAAGCATCGATAAGCAGCGTTTGGACTACATTTATGACGATGAACCCCTAGGTTTCGAGAAGGATCCAATGGCGCCAGAAAAGATGCAGCCACAAGACCCTTTAAAAGAAGTGAATCTTGGCGAAAATGGGGATAAAATACCAACATATATCAGTGCCAGTATCGACAAAGAGCTGAAATCTGAGGTAATATCTTTACTTAAAGAATTTAAAGATTCTTTTGCTTGGGACTATAAAGCCATGTTTAAGCAGGTACTTGGTAGAGTTGAGACTTCCAATAAAAACTGGAAAAAAGCCAGTAAAGAAAACTCATAGGCGTTTCGCCCCAGCCATAATGTCAAAAATCAAAGAGGAGATAAAAAGACTCCTCAAAAGAAAGTTAATAAGAACTGCAAGGTATGTCGACTTGTTAGAAAATATAGTTCCTGTAATTAAAAAAATGGAACTTTAAGAGTATGCATTGATTTTAGAGATTTAAATACTGCTACTCCTAAAGATGAATATGCCATACCTGTAGCAGAAATGTTAGTCGACTCTGCTGCTGGTTTTGAATATTTAAGTATGCTTGATGGTTATTTTGGGTGTTGTACCCCAAAATTTTCCCTCCCATTTTACTCAAGACATGCTCATTGAGGTCCTCAATTGCTCAAGGTTGACCAAGAATTGATCAGATAAATTCTCCTCCTAAGTAATGAATTTCCAACTAGGGTTTCACTTCCCACCAAGAAGTTTGATTTCCAAAAGCCTCAAATGATTTCAATGGTCCCTAATATGTCCTCAAGAATTTCCATGCCAAGTTTCATACCTTGCACTACAAGCTTGCTCAGTCAATTGCTCAAATGCTTGAAAATCAATTGTACTAGGTCAAAAGTCAATTGTGGCCAATATACAGTTAAACTTCAAGATTTTTGGTCAAAATCAAAATTTGGAAAGGGTATTCATCATTTGATAAATGGTTGATCATGAGTCCTCAAAGAGTGCTCTTAATTTATTAAAAGTCAAGAATTGCTAAATTAGGATTTCTATAGGGAAAGTCAACTGAACTTTGACCAGGCATAACTTTCACATGCTTCATCCATTTTGCCCCAACCAAAGCCCATTTTAAAGAAAATTCAATTCCCTACAAATTTTATTTTATCCTCAAGTTCAATAAATGCATCATTTGGAAGATATGAGCTCAAACATTACAAGTCATTTTCAGAAAGTCAACAAAAGACACATTTTGTCAAGGAAATTTACATCAAGAAAAGTCTTCAAATATAAAATTGATCAATATATAGATTGAATAAGTCATCTTGGGCTTTCCAAAAAGTCCAAGATCATCTTCAAAGGTTAAAAATTGAGCAAGTTATGGCTTACGTGTGTATGGAGTCCAACAAGTGGACTCCCCCCCGGTCAACTGCTCCGCGAGAATTGGGGTTGGTCCCGTGATTCCCAGAGGGCAATTAAGATGACTGACATGAGGACGTGGGCCACGTTCTCCAACGGATATGTGGGGAGTTGCCCTACAGTCCCTAACTTGAGTTGTCTGTTTGGACCTCATGCAAAGGTATTAATTTTGACTTCCTATCCGAGGGGCAAGTGTAGGCCCAGTCCAGATCAATAAATATTATATTTTTTAAAAATAATCTACCATGTGCCTTTAAAATATTAGAATAAATTGTATTGTTAAAATGTAAAACAATATTGTATATGTTACAACATAACTATTAATTAAAAATGATGGCAATAATGTATGATCGTATACAAAAGTTTAACTTGTAAATAAGGTTATGAAAGCAAATTTTAATACTAACCGATAGTTATACTTATTTATTGAAAAATAATAGATGAAATTAAAAAAAGTTAGAATAGATTTATTATAGACTGTTAGAATAAAATGATTATAATATTTTATCACACCAACTTTTAAATTATTCATTTTTTATATTTCTTAAAATTATTATTTTATTTTTAAAAGGTAGAAAACTCGTACGTTGCACATGTTTAATTAAAATATAGTTAAATAAATTTTTAAAAAGTATTTTAATTTATTTAATTTTACACAAGATTTTTGAAAGTTAGTTATTTATAGATTGAATATGATTTTTTATAAGTAAAATAATAATTTCGATATGTATTATTGGAAAAGTTTGCTTTATTATCTGTTTGAGATTTAAAAGAAATAAAAATTATCTTTTGAGAATAAATATACATAATATTTTTAGAATTAAATATATTTTTATTTGTTTCTTCAAGGGTTTTACATGTTGTTAAAACGAAAGAAGAAGAAATAGTTGTATACAGTATCCATTTCACCAATAAAAGTCTATAAATTATATTTCACCAAAAAAAATCTATAGCTTCGTAACGGTTGGTTCTCTACTAAATTAGTAAATAAAAAAATAAAATAAAATAAAAATTTAAAAAAAATAAACAAATACTATAATTTAACATCATTAAAGTAGTATAATAAAATTTTATATATGTGATACAGTATTTATACACAATAAATACTAAACAAACAAATAGTGAAACACTGATCTATAGTCTTTTGTATTTTTTAGTCATTAAATTGAGTAAGACCATATTAATATTTATATTATTTTTTATAAATTCAATATGAATTAAAGAAAGTAGAAAATTACAATAATAACAAGAAAAGACCTCACCCCTCAAATTAGTAAATGAAAGCAAAATAAAATAAAAGACAAAAAAATAAATAAAAATAATTCAAAGCTCATAAGATAAATTAAATTAGAAAAATCTAAAATCTTAAAGGTCGTGCAGTAATGTATATGGTTTTTTGTCTCCATGTATATTTTATTACTTTTATGTATGCGATAAAACATATTTATGATACAATTTAACAATTTGTTCTTGAGATAGGTTATAACCGAATGTTTTGGATGAACATAATTATTTTTCATCCAGATTTATCCCTAATCTTTTACAAATTTAATCAAATATTTCAGACGAACATAATTATTTTCCATTCAATTTTAAAGGAAATATAGTTGTCATTATTTCTTCTTGCAATATATTATCTTCCTTGAGCATGCAAAAACATATAATAGTAGTTCAAAGATTTATGTTATAAATTAGTTACCAATTAATAAAGATAATAATGAATTCATTTGTTAATTAAAATTTTATATTAATGTAATAAGTGAATGAATGATTCTAGATAAAGAATAAAATCAAAACAAGTAATTTCAAGGTTTATTAATTTGTAAAAATAATATAACAATAATAATTATAGAAGTTTGTAATTGATTAATTTATTATTTGACTAAAATTTGTGTATCTGTTCAATGTGTAAATGATATTTATATTTATTTAAATATAAAGAATTCAAGTAGATATTTGTATTAGTGATTATATCAGTTATTTCAATAAAAAATGAATATTTATAACAAATTTTTAGATTGTAACTTAATTACATAATAAACTTTTTTTTATTTAAATAATTTGACAATAATAACTTATTAAAATTTGCAATTAACCAATCTATTATTTGAATATAGTTGCATAAATATTTTTTTATATTTCAAGTAAAAATAATATTTACATTTATTTAATTAAATTTTCAAATACATATTTGAGATTATATCAAAAAATTCTATAAAAATACTTCTATTTATAAAAGAAATTATAGTTTAAATTAATTACATAATAATTAAAATTATAACCTAATTAGATCCATATTTTCTTTGTATGAGTTATTCATTGTTTATTGTTAGATTTTTAAGATTCTAAAACCTATTAGCAATTATTATTAGAGTTGTTATACATTTGTTATTTATATTAGAGTTGTTACAAATTTGCTATTAATAGTTATTAAGTTACAATATTCATATCTAAAAGAAATTGAATTTTAATAGAATTAAAAAATAATTTGACAATAATAACTTATTAAAATTTGCAATTAACCAATCTATTATTTGAATATAATTGCATATATATTTTTAATATTTCAAGTAAAAATAATATTTATATTTATTTAATTAAAATTTTCAAATATATATTTGAGATTATATCAAACAAAAATCTATAAAAATACTTAAATTTATAAAAAAAAATATTGTTTAAATTAATGAAATAATAATTAAAATTATAACCTAATTAGACCCATATTTTATTTGTATGAGTTATTCATTATTTATTGTTAGACTTTTCATATTCTAAAACACATTAACAATTATTATTAGAGTTGTTATACATTTTTTATTTATATTGGAGTTGTTACAAATTTGCTAATAATAGTTATTAACTTACAATATTCATATCTAAAAGAAATATAATTATAATAGAAATTACATAGCATTAAATATATATATATATATATATATATATATATATATATATATATATATATATATATATATATATATATATATATATATATATATATATATATATATATATATATATATATATATATATATATATATATATATATATATATATATATATATATATATATATATATATATATATATATATATATATATATATATATATATATAATAAAATAAAATTGTTAAGTATATGTAAATTATATATAAGTAAAATAAAAAAGTCAAACTGATAGTTTTATTATTATTATTAGTTTATTTTGGTTTTATTATTTTTACAATTCATTATTTAGAGCATTAAAAAAATGATAATAAAAATCCAAAATTTTAATATGATGTCATATTAGATTTAGATCAAGGAGATGATGTCACATAGGAAATATGGTTAGGGTTGTGTCCAAGGTTGTCATCATGACAACCTTTAATTTAGATTAACTAGATTATGACTCCCACAGAGTGAAAACTAAATTACTTCAATTTTATATTCTAACACTTAAAAGTATTAATCTTTAATATGAATAAAACTTAATATAATCAATAAATATACTTAATTTAAATTCAAATTTATCATGATGACAACTTTAATCATAATCCTAACCCTAATTGTCTATGGGATATTTTTTTGAACCAAACAAAAATATATTAGTTCAAAAAAATAGTACAAAACAAGGCGATCCTGAAAGGATACAACCAACACAAGCGACTAAAAAACCTAGATCATTAGATTTGCAAGATGCAATCTAATCTTTCTATTTTTCTACCCTCTATACACTATACACTCTACAATTTTCTCCATGATATTGTTTCTATTATTATCATTATCAAAAGTGACTGCATTTCTGTACAGCTAAACACCATGGGTGACTTTAGTGATTGCAAGCTTCAAAATAGATGCCTTCCAGCTCTTCCCTGTAGTATTGGCAATTAACTAATTTATCTCATCATGCCAAACCCATGGATCGTGGTTGGCATCCAACCAAATCAAAACAGATTCCCAAATATCAAAAGAATTGGCACAATTGAAGAATATATGATATGCGCTTTCTTCTTCCAAACCACACATAATACATGTGCTATCTTGGAGAATACAAAACTTTTTGAATCTATCCTCTGTGGGAAGATTACCATGACATAAGAGCCGCAACAAAATTTTAGCTTTTGGCCTAGCCAAATTTCGACAGAACATACTTCTCCAATGAACTTTGTTGTGGTTATCCATTAACTTCTTGTACACTTGCTTCATTGCGTACTTACAGTTAGTGAGCATTTGGTCCCACTGAGGCTGAATTGTATCAACCAACCTCTTATGATTTACAATTTTCTTCATGATCTGTGTCCAGTTTTGCCCAACTTCAGTTTCCATAATGTTTTTACCTTTAAGATAAATCATATGGATCCACTTGACCCACAAATTATCACTTTTGTTGCTGATATTCCAGAGGCATTTAAGCAACGTCGCTTGGTTCCAAATAGTCAAATTAACCAGACCTATTGTCCAAACAAAGGTTCTGCAGAGAGCATCTACTTTTTTAATCACTGCTTAGGGAGAGGGAAATTGAGCAACCAATATTGAGTAACATAGAAAATAATACTATTTACCAATTAGATCGTACCATCATAACTAAGCAGCTTGGAAGGCCAATGATGAATTCTCTCATTAATCTTGTCTATGAGAGGCAAATAATGTTGGATACTAATCTTCTTGCTGTTCGGAGGAACACCCAAGTATCTAATAGGGAACTGGACTTCATCAAACCCAGTAAAATTCTTGATGTTATTTTTGATCTCCACATCAACGCACCCGAAGAAAACTCTGCATTTTCTAGGATTAAAAATAAGACCATTGGAATCAGAGAATTTTTTGAAAGCATCCATTAGGATATCTACAAAAATATGATCTCCCCTACAGAAAGGAGAATATAATCTGCAAAAGTGAGATTAGTTAAAGCAAGGCTCTCACATTTTGTATGATGGTTGAAATTAGGATCATCCTGCATTTTCACCATACAAATATTCATATATTCAATCATAATCACAAATAGAAGGGGAGAAATGGGGTCCCCCTGAAGAATACCCCTCTTGGCCTGCAAATTATCAGAATAGTTATTGTTAATGTTAAAAATATAAGAGACAAAAGTAACTAAATTCATCACCCAACTCACAAACCTATTAGGAAAACCCATCTCCTTCATTATGTTTTCCAAAGTATCCCAATGAACTATATCATAGGCCTTTTGAAGGTCTATTTGAAACATGTATCTAGGTGTTCCATTATTTCTATCATAGCCTTTTAAAAGCTCATAAGCTAAGAGGATATGATTGTGAATATCTTGACTAGCAACAAAAGCAACTTGATTTTTATTGATAATACTAGGCATGATATCCCTCATTCTGGCAGTGAGAATTTTTGAAATGATTTAAGGAAGACAATACAACCTGTAATTGGTCTGAAGTCCTTAATACTCTTAGCACTATCACCCTTAGGGATAAGTGTTACCACAATTTTATTGAACCCTTTATGGATAATACCACTTCTAAAGAATTCAACTACAACAGTTGAAACATCTTCCTTCATGATTTGCCAACAATTTTTGAAAATTTTAGCACTTAAACCATTGATTCCAGGAGATTTGTTGTCACCATTATCTTTGAGAGCTTCTTCTATTTCCTGGATAGTCACACTTCTCACAACATAGTCTTTATGATCCATGTTGACCTGATTGCCTTTCCTCATGGCCTCCATATCAATATGCCTAATGCTGCTCATATTATCCCCCATAAGACCTCCATAGAAATCCATGATTTCTTTTTCAATGTTGTGTTGTTCTGTTATTATCTAACCATCCCCTTTTTACAGGAATTTGATATTGTTTTTGTTCTGTCTAGCTTTAAGATAGGCAAAGAAAAAACTATTATTACCATCCCCTTTCCTTATCCAATCTATCTTGGCACGTTGCATAAGTCTACTCTCCTCATGATCATGTAACTGTTTACAGTGATTTCTGGTAAACAACCGCTAGTCCTCCAAACTATCAAATAATCTTAATGACTGTTATTTAATCTCTCTGGTAACTTGCAGGATCGACTAGATTGATCCTATGGGGTATTGGTCGTTTGGATAACTCTAATTGTAAAACTGATATTCATAGTTAGGATTTGTATTTGAAATGTTTTATAGACGTTCAACTCACTTCGATTACCATGTTAAAAGGATCTAATGACATGATCAAGTAAAAACATACGAAACTGAATTGTATGAATAAAGATTCGATTGCAAAGAAATGTTTAAATGCAGAAATAAGTAAATGACTTTGAATGTAAAGATTTTAATGTAAGAAGCATGAATATAAAAGCATGAAATGTAAAAGAGTTTCTGAAATGTAAAGGATTCGAATAGAAGAAAACGTTTAAATGCAAGAAATAGGTAAATGACTTTGAATGTAAAGGCATATGAATGACATCGACATGAAAAATGGAAGGCAAACTGGAAATGATGAAGAGTTTTACTGAATCATAAATGTTTGGTGTTATCATACGTACATTGTTCGAGCATTCGTTTCCCTAGCCATGTGGTATTTTGAATGTTTACTGAATTTTGTACAATAGATATGACACACGAAATCCTAATACTAAAGACTTCTATTTATACTACTTCGACCATAACGGTCTTGCCTATAAGATTCTGCCACGTTCAGAACATGCAGAGCACTGCTCCTTTCTAGCTTCCACGCGTCTTCGAACGCTCCAGCGCATATATATTTGAATTTCCAACATCCCGCTTGCGTTTGAATTTCAAATGCTTTGGCACTCTTCGCTTCGAACTCATTTCTTAGACACAGTCTTGTTACCACTTCGAGGCTTCTTTTAAATATATCTTCACAACTGTCACTCGAAGCTACGAGCTTTGACATGTTCGTTCGAAGAACTGCTTCTACCATTCCGAACCGTAACATCTTGCTTTATTCCAACGAAACATCCAATTTGTTTCATTTTGAACTGTATCATCAAAATCTTCAGCCAACAAAATTCCCCTTTAAAATATGTATTTCGATCCTTTGAGAAACACTTATTTTAAATATATTTGCAAGATTTTGATGTGACCTTTGAGTAATCATAACATTTATTGTGTATGACCCCAATCACGTCAATCACGACGCCTCTTGGATTTCTTAACCGTCTTGAATCAGTATTTCACAGCATGGTGCAGTTATAAAACAATGATTATTATTAACCACGCTTATTACCAATATCAGCCTTTACGCCACCTCCTTCTCAATCCAACCCACGACTCCCACGTATCCTAGTATCACTTAGTGGATGTTTAAACTTCCACACTATAAAAACCAATCAACTTAGTCTTTTATTCTTTTCCATATTCTGAAACTTTTCTTCCTCTCTTCTCACCGAAACCCTAAAACTTCCAACAATCTTCAACAATGTCTTCTACAACATCATCCCAACTAAAGAAAACTTCCAAAAAGAAAGGCAAGAACACAGGAACAATAATGGAAAGCAAGGTTGGTACTTATCAAGGTCAATATGTGCTTATCCCTCAAATGATCTCCAAGGAAAAGGAAATGCTCTACGCCTCTCAGGTATTGATTCCAACTAACGCTGCTGGAAAGAGGTTTGCTCTAATGGGTCCTCTTACAGTTTTTGAAATCTTGAAAGACACTAGAAAAATCTTCCCTGTTTGTTACAACTTTAAGCCCTTGTTTAATAAGATGGATATCCCTAAGATAGGCGAGTCTTCTGATTCGACAACCATAGAAACTCCAACCGTTCCCCCAAAAGATCCCTTTGTGTTAGACTACGTGAAGAGCAACTTTAAACCATTCCGATCCTGCCCTACCTCTGACATAACTTACCAAAACTGGCTTACCAAAGTAGAAGCCAAGAAATCCCAGCAATGGGAGGAATTAGGAATCTATAATCTGATTAAGTTATCGAAACCAGGCTTCACCTATAGTCATCCATTATTATTTGCATCTTTATATTTCTGGGACAGCACCTACAACACCTTTCATCTCCCTGGGGGAATGATAACACCCACATTTTTCGATATAGCAGCCATCATTGGTTTGTCACCAGTAGGAGAAACCTACATCTCTAATAATGAAGAACACTCCAGCATTATTGATTTATGGTTATCAAGATACGTATTCTGCAGCAGGTCCTTACAGGTAGCAAGCAGGTTCATCCCTCTAGCTAGAGACTTACATGAGAATAGAAGGGTGTGTTTGAGCGAACTGTTACTTGTTGATCTTTACGAAAGCTTAAGATCAGCCGTTTCGAGTTTGAAATCCCATACTCCCAAAAACATCCTTCTAGCTGGCCCCTTCTGGTTACTCCAATTATGGCTTAATGCCATGTTTGAACCCTCACTATCAACTGCTGACACCGTTGTTGAACAAGATCCGGAGATAGCGGATAGAATTATTGAAGGTACCAGGCTGCGAAAACTCACCCCGAATGATGATAAAGATGACTTCAAGGTCCTTTTCTCAAACTACATCATGATTTTTTCCAAAAGACACAAATTTGAAGAGACCATGGCACCCTTTGCTTCAAGGACTCATGGACCATCATGGTTCACCATGTCTCTTTCAAAAGCAGTCAAAAGCAAAAAAATTCAAGATATCTGGAAAGCCTTTTTGCTTCCTAGATTAATTTCCTCACGAATCACTCCTTCCAAGAATCAAATCTTCCTCTTTGCCTATCAACCTAACTTTGTTTCTAGACAATTTGGCCTGTGCCAACTAATCCCTGAACCTCTGTTCCAAACAGAGAGTGCCATCACTTCTGGTCGAACCTTTAAAGCAAGAGAAGCCAAACTGCAACAGGAACAATATCAAGGCTTCGCTCAATTTGAACTACTACCCTTTGAACCCACACACTTCACAGCTAAGGGTTTTCTGGAATGGTGGACTAAGTTCTACCAATCTTATATGTTCGATACCCTCTCCATTCAACAGAAACTAACTGATGCATTCGATGTGCAGGTACACTCCAAGAAAGGTATGTTCACTCACACCAAAGAGATTAGGGCTTTTCAAAATTATTTCGAAACCACTTATGATCCCACACACTTGGAAACCACTGTGCATCAAGCGGCTGAGACCTTGAAGGAAAAATTTAAAGAAAAAATTTCTAAGCTCAAACTTCCTTCAGGGTTGTCACCTGAGGATAGGTATAGGTTGGCACTCGAAATGAATCCACCTAAATTCCCTAGGTTGCCTACCTCAAAACTGGCTCTGGCTTGGTTTCCTCCATACCCTTGGTGGTTCACTTGCAAAGAAATATTCAAAAGAAACCAAAGTCATCTGAGACTGTGACATGGTTTCCTCCATACCTTAATTGTTTCGATTTTCAGCCATCAGGATAAAGTCCGTTGCTTCGAAGTCTAAAGAAGGAAGTACCTCCCAACAATCTGTCGAAACAAATGATGATGTGACCTTATCCATACCAACAACAACTACTGCAACAACAACAACACCAGTAATAACAACTGTTCCAACTCCACAGGTAATCAATTAGCCCTGATGTTTCGAATAAACTGAATTTCATGATTTAGATCTAACTCATGTTTAAATCTTTTCAGACTAACAAACTCCCACCAACCACTCCGAGGAAAAGGAAAACAAGCACTACTGGGAAGAATCCCAATGCTGGAGGGAATTCACCAACTGCTTCGAAGAAGAAGCAGAAGAAAGAAATTTTCAAAGGCTCTGAACCAACTGGCATTTCTGGACTCGATTCCAGAGATGCTTCTCCCTCAACAAAATCCAAAAATCCACCTTCGACCTCCAACGTAATGTTGGAACATATAGATAGTAACCTTTCCTCTGAGAACCCACAGGTAAATTAAACTTCGAATTTTTAGCAAAATAATTATTCATTACCTTGGTGCATGCTCTTAATATTCTTTGTCTCTGTAGGACATTTCGAACCCAATTCATATTACTTTGACTTCTCCATCAAAGACTGCTGCTCCCATCAACTCTTCTCCTCATGGGGACTCCAGTAACCTGGTACAAAACAAAGGATCCTCCAACATGGCGGTTCCGACTGGGGCTTCAGAGCAACAAGATGACCAAAGCACTTCTCCTCCTTTGAAAGAAACGAATGAAGCAACGCTTCATGAATCTGCAGAGATTTTACCAGAAACTTCTCTTCAAAAGTCTCCTCTCGAAACCCTTCAAGAGAACCCAAAGGACATTCATGCTGAAGAGGAGAAGGCTGATTCTGATCCAGAGAACGAAGAATCTACAGAGGAAGGATCCGAGGAAGAAGATGCCCAGAATGGTTCGACTGCTGGAACAGAGTCAAATGCCAATAGCAGTGAGAACAATGATATCGAAGTGGTGGATCTGGTTGATAATGAAGAAGGCAATGAGCAGGAAACAAGTGAAGGTGATGGTGACCAGACCAATGAGCCTATGGAAGTCGAAATGGATGTAACTCCCTTGCTCATGGAACTTCCTCAATCGTCTCAATCTCAAATGACTGAAGAGGAGCTAGCTCTCCTAAGACGAAATGATCCAATTAGGTATATGAAGGCTAAACTAGCTCAAAGGGACGTTCCTCTTGCTAGGGTTGGCACTAGTTCGACTATCAATCCATTTCCCTCAGATGATAGAGTTGTACTCCTTAACAGAATTAGGAGAACAATCCTTGATTTGGACTTGTTCGAAGTGCTCAAGAAGGATATCATAACTTGCTATACCATGAAGGAGCTACTTACGCAAGTTAACCTCGCCACCTGCTCTTTGCCAGTTAGTACCATATTATTCGATCTTCAATCTTTGTTAGATAACGTAATTGGGTGTCTTCTTCAAGACGAATTTGCTACTAAAAAGGTCCAGGAAAAACGAACTGCCATGGACGCTGCTTATGAGCATGCTTTGAAGCTCTCTAAAGAAGCTGAAGACCAAGCCATGCATATAAAGCAAGCCAAAACTGACTATGAAGCTCGAGCTCAGTCTATTCTTCTCTGGGAAAAGCAAATTCAAGAGCTTCAACAAAAGGTTAAGGAGGCTCAACAACAACAATTGGCCTATGAAACCAATACTTCTGGTCATCAGTTCGAAGAGCTCCTCAACAAAGGACTTCCAGAAATGGAAGCAGCAGAGCAACTTAACGGAGAAGTAGCTACCCTAGAAGGAGCAAGGCGTTTTACTCAACAAAGGCTTGAGTCCTTTCGGAGTACTTTTAATAGATTGAGGAACAATGCCTATTTTTAAATCTCTGTTTATTTAATTAGTTTTGAAACTTGGTTGAATTTTGGTCTGTAATATCCAAACAACGCCATTTTGGCAATCTATATTACCATTTTGGCATTCCTTTATGATGTTTCGATTACGTTGTTATTATTCGAATCTCCTGCAGGCGTGGTTTATATTTCTTTAAATATTTCCCATTAACCTTTAGGATTCGCTTATCATCAGCCAACTCTTCGATTTCGTATGCATTGTTTGAAAATATCTTTACTATTCGAAAAGGTCCTTCCCAATGAGGTGACCATTTACCTAATGTTTTATTTTTCTTGTCCATGGGCAATATGACTTTCCAGACTAAGTCATTAATAGTGAATGCTTTTCCTTTCACCCTTTTGTTATATGCCCTGGCTACCCTTTCCTTTTGTCTCATTAGGATTTCCAATGCATGCAATCTAACTTCATCTAACTCAACTAACTCATTCATCATCATCTCCCAATATAATGCAGATGGGATTTCGTTTTGTCTTTGAATTCGAATTGATTGTAGATGAATTTCTACTGGTAGAACTGCATCATGACCGAATGTTAGTTGGAAAGGCGTGGTGTTATTAGCTTCTTTAGAAGATGTTCTACAGGCCCATAGTATTTGGTCCAAAGTCTTGTGCCAGTTCCTTGGCTTTTTACCAACATGTTTCTTAATTAACCCTATTATCACTTTATTGGCTGCTTCGACCTGACCATTTGCTTGAGCATAATATGGTGTTGATGTTAGTAATCTAAACCCCATCTCTTGAGCAAATTCTTGCATCTTCCTACCAGTAAACACAGAACCTTGGTCTGTGGTTATGCTCTCTGGCAATCCGAACCTATAGATAATTTGTTTCTGTATGAACTCAATAATAGCCTCTTGATCAGCAGCTATTAATGGTATTGCTTCTATCCACTTGGTAAAATAATATATTCCTACCAAGATATATTTTTGTCCTTTAGACGAAGCAGGATTTATTTCTCCTATTAAATCTAATGCCCATCCTCTAAAGGGCCATGGTTTAATGATCGAATGTAACTCACTTGCAGGAGCATGTTGAATCCCTGCATGTTTCTGGCATTCTTCACACCCTTTAGCAAAGTCTATACAATCTTTGAGCATACTGGGCCAATACATGCCATATCGAAATAACAACCATTTCATTTTATGACCTGCTTGATGTGCCCCACATGCCCCATTGTGGACTTCTAACAATGCTAAGTATGCCTCACTTTCTCCTAGGCATTTCAGTAATACGCCTTCCTGGGTCTTTTTGAACAATTCATTTCCCATGAGGACATATGATAATGCTCTATATTTTATCTTCCTATCAACATTCAAAGTTGGATTTGTTAAATAACTCACGAGTGGACTTCGCCAATCTGCATCTGATAAGGTGTCTATGGCTAGTACTTCGAATCCCTGTTTATCAGCATAACCTAATTTTATATTCTCTAGATCTGATGGTATGAATCTAGTAGCCATAACTCTACCTCTTAATTCGACCAAATCCTCAAAGTTTTTGGTAGAAACTTTATAACCTGAAGCCAATTGTGCTAAGTCATTTGCTTCTTGGTTTTCTATTC
Organism: Vicia faba; assembly: GCA_948472305.1. NCBI lineage: Eukaryota > Viridiplantae > Streptophyta > Magnoliopsida > Fabales > Fabaceae > Vicia > Vicia faba. The sequence goes on from OX451735.1 coordinate 983,003,013, forward strand.
TTGGTATATGTTGAATATCCATGTATTCGAATTTTCTAAGTAGCCTGTTAACTATGATGAAGTATGTCATCAGATTTTCCTTTATGCATTTGTACTCCTTTGTTATTTGGTTGACCACTAACTCTGAGTCTCCTTTAATTTCGACTCTAGTTGCCCCCAATTCCAACAAAGCTTCGAGTCCAACAATAAGTGCTTCGTACTCTGCTTCGTTGTTCGAGCAACGAGGACCATCTAACTTATACTTGAATTTTGTTGGAATTCCTTCAGGAGAAATCATAAGAACTCCAACACCACTACCATCCCTGTGGGTCGAACCATCAAAGTATAATTTCCAAGGTTGCATTTCAACGTAACTCATGACAGTCTTTTCAACCCGTGAATGGTCCACAATGAAATCAGAAATTACTTGGCCTTTCACAGCTCTTAAAGGCATGAAAGTTAAAGAATATTCTGTTAAGGCTAAAGCCCATTTACCAACTCTGCTATGCATTATTGGTTTCGAAAGCATGTGTTTGATAACATCGAAATGAGATGAAACATAAACATCAACAGGCTTTATATAATACTTAAGTTTCATACAAGAAAAGTACAAACAGAGACATAGCTTTTCTATATTGCTATATCTAGTCTCTGCATCATTCAATACCCTACTTAAATAGTATATGGCTCTTTCGATGCCATTGCTATCCTCTTGTGCTAACATACTACCTATACTAACTTCAGAGGTAGATATGTACAATCTCATGGGTTTTCCCCGTGAAGGTGGAGACAAGATGGGAGGCTGAGAGAGATATCTTTTTATCTTGTCAAATGCCTCCTGATGAGCTTCGTTCCACTCGAAGGCTTGGCCTTGCTTCAAACGAAGCAACGGAGAGAAAGCTTGGGTTCTTCCACTTAGATTCGAAATGAACCTTCTGAGAAAGTTAATCTTCCCTAGCAAAGATTGCAGCTCCCTTTTTGATGTAGGTGCTTTCGTCTCCATTATGGATTTGGTCTTATTTTGGTTGATCTCGATTCCTTTTTTATGAACCACAAAGCCAAGGAAATCTCTAGCCCGCACAAAAAATGCACACTTAAGGGGGTTCATTTTTAAGCCATGTTTTCTCATTCGTTCGAATGATTGGCTCAAATGATGCAAATGGGTTTCTACAGATATAGACTTGATGATTATATCATCAATATACACCTGCATAAAGGTTTCAATGAAATCATGGAATATCGAATTCATTGCCCTTTGATAAGTTGCCCCAGCATTCTTTAAACCAAAAGGCATCACTACCCATTCGTAGGTGCCTAAGGCTCCTGGGCAACGAAATGCTGTCTTGGAAACATCTTCTTCAGCAATAAAAATCTGATTGTACCCAGAGTATCCATCTAACATACTTAAATATTCGAATCCTGCAGCAGAGTCTACTAACATTTCTGCCACAGGCATGGAGTACTCATCTTTAGGGGTTGCAGTATTTAAATCCCTAAAATCTATGAAAATTCTCAGAGAGCCATTTTTCTTAATAACAGGCACTATATTTGCTAACCATTCGACATACCTTGTGGTTCTGATGAATCTGCAGCGCAGCAACCTTTCGATCCCAGCTTTGATCTTTGTGAGGACCGCTGGTGCGAATCTTCTAGGAGTTTGCTTGATGGGCTTCTTGCCATCCTTGATTGGAAGTCTATGCTCCACTAACTCCCTCTTTAAACCAGGCATTTCATCATAGTCCCACGCGAAGCAATCTTTGTTTCTTTTGAGGACTTCGATCACTTCCTGCCTGAGGCCTGGATTAAGTTTTGCGCTTATGTAGGTTATTCTTTTCGTGTTCTCATCCCCCAGATTCACTTCTTCGAGTGGATCTTGCGCCAACATTTTGGCACCTGAGTCTATGGGGTCCTTCTCGAAGCCTAAGGGTTCTTTATCATAGATGGCATCTAGCCTTTTATCTATTTCGTGGCGTCGACAGCAGGGTGAGCCTTTCGAACCATCCCCATTTATTTCGTTCACTTCTACAACCAATTTATCTATTTCAGCCTCTAAGGCCGCTTTCGATTCGTTCTCAGCCATATAGGCCGAAATCCTTTCGAAGAAGGAGGACTCAATCATGAGCAAGGTTGTCGAACTCCCAGCCTGCTGGCCGTCTTTACGTAGTACCTTCAATTCCTTCATCTTCACTGACTATTCTTCTATCCCAATACATGCCATCATGGCGAAGGGTCATATAATAGTGTGCATTCCTGGTTTCGTTGATTTCGTCGTTAGGGGCACAAGGAGCAATCTTGGCCAAATGTTTGTCATAATTTCTCTTGTCAACTAAGTTGACTGCTGTCATGAAGTAACTCTGGTCCGCTTCGATGTTCTCCACAATCCCATCTTCTCTCTATAAAACCAACCTCTGATGCATTGTCGAAGGAATTGCTCCTACGCCATGGATCCACTCTCTTCCCAACAACAAGTTGTAGTTGGCTTTGGCTTCGATCACCATGAACATGGTGGGCCTACAGCTCGATCCTATCGTCAAGTCGAGTTGAACTACCCCCAATGTTTGACCTACTTTCCCTTCGTAGTTGGACAGGACCATGTTGTGTGGTTTGATGTCACCCTCGCGTATTTCTAACTTTTTCAGCATGAAATGGGGTATTAAGTTAACTGCAGCGCCCCCATCCACTAAGACCTTATTTACGCCATGGGCACCAACCTTTGCCCGAATGAATAATGGCTTCAGATGATTTTTCATAGCTGGCTCTGGGCGCTCGAAGAAAGCATTCTGCTCCTCGACAGCTCCATTATCCATTACGTAGTAACACACAGGCCTATGCTTCATCAGATCTATTGTATTATCCTCCTCATACTCTTCGATTTCAGTTTCCTGTCCAAACTCACAAGGTAGTACAGATACCACGTTGCAATTGATATTGAGTGAAGACTCCCCCTCTGATTCGAAGTTATCCGTTAGCATATCCTCGTCTTCTTCTGGACCTGGTGTGTACTCCTTCAATTCATTTGGTTGTGCTTCAGAGAAAAGTCTCCTACTAACTAGGGGTTTGTCCTCAGGTTGATTATTTGGTGTAGGTTTGTTGGTGCTTGATTCTCCTTGGTTTTTTATCGAAGTTGCTCCTTTATTTGCCATAGCTTCCCTTTCAGCCTTTCGAATTCTCTGCTGCCTTCGCCATTGTGATCTTGACATAGGGTTTCTTCCTTTGTAGTTTTCTAACCTCACTTCTTCCCTCTTTTCCATGTTAAACTGCCTTCTATATGTCATGGCGTGGCGTGCGTTTCGTTCATTGTTTCTCCATTTGTCCTTGCCCTTGTCAGTTCTGACTTGCAGCCATTTGTCTGTTGGTATTTCAGCAGGAATTTTGAACGTTACCCTTCGTGCGCCTTTGGGATGAGGACTATCAGGCCTTCGTTGAGTGTATTTGCTATCGAAACGTTGGCCCATCTGACCAGTCTCTTGGTGGTTCCAGCATGGGGCGAAAGGGATTGTTTCGAAGGCTCTGGCCATACTTTGATCGTACACTGCAGAACACCTTGGGCATACTAGGCATTTGGTTGCCCCTTTGTAACAGCGAACCAAAAACTCCAACAAACTTTCTCCAGCTTTAAGGTAACACCTGAATAACTGGTTATCCTCCCCCTTTATGTCATCATCTCCCCATCCTGTAGGTTTTACATCTTCGATTTGGATTTTTGAACTTTCTGGGGCAGAATACTTCACCAAGTAGTCAAACTTTCCACTGGGCTCTCCTAAACTATCCCATATTTCTTTCTGAGGGGAGGCTGGCTTTGTGATATGGACTTTCTCCAATTTTAGCCTCAGGCCTTCAGTAACCTGTGTCAACTCTTGCTTTTGGTTCTCCTGGCCTTCAGTAGCCTGTGTCAACTCTTGCTTTTAGTTCTCCTGGCCTTCAGTAGCCTGTATCTCTTTCGAAACAGCCAAAGGTACTGCTTCGATCGAAGCCTCTAGTTGCTTGTGGACGTCCTCAGTGACCCCCTTGTTGACTTCGACTAACACCCAGTTTTCATTCTCAGTGCCTTTTTCTCCTAATGGATTGTCATCTTGATCTGCTTCCACCATATTGATTCCTCCAATGCATGCAGGCTCGGAGTAATTGGTGTCTGCGACATCCAAAGGATCTTCATCTACTTTCATTTTTGGTTTGTCAGCGAATTTCAATCTGCGATCCTTAATTGCATTTTGAATTAGATCCCTGAAAAGAAAACACTGTGAGGTTTTGTGGCCTAGGAAACTATGATACTTACAAAATCCTCTTTTCTTCCTTTGATCTAAAGGAGGTATTTTGACATTCGATGGCACAATGAGTTGGCCATCTTTGACAAGCAAATCAAAAATCTCGTCACACTTTGTTACATCGAAAGTATAAACCTTCTTTGGGAATTTGTCACTTTTCTCATTTTCAACAATTTCTTTCCCTTTTGTGGGAACTAATAATTTACAAGAGTAAGGTGGAGCTTGTTTCAATTCAGCGAGATCAATTTCGACCTCTTCGAATTCAGGGTAATCTTCTGCTTCCTCAGCTCCAACATAGGAGACCCTTTCTTTCTTGTTATTTTTAAAAACTCGGGCCTTTTCGGCCTTTAGCCTTACGACTTGTCGAACCCTATCGGCTAATTGAGCCATGTCCCTCAAGTATTGTGTGTCTAATTTCTTTCGAATAGAGTAATCCAGGCCGCCAGCAGCCATTTCGACTAACTCATGTTCAGGAACTACTGTGAAGCATCTAGATTTCAAGAGTCTGAACCTATTCAGATAATCATCTATGGGTTCAGTAAACTTCCTCTTGACACTGGCTAGTTCCTTCAGACTTATTTTAGATTGTCCCATATAGAACTGTTCATGGAATAATCTCTCCAACAGAGCCCAAGTATCTATGGACCTAGGAGGCAAAGTGGTGAACCATGTGAAAGCGTTCTTAGTTAGGGAACTTGGGAAATATTTGATCCTAAGGTCTTCATTATTTGCTATATCTCCTGCTTCGATTAGATACCTGGCTATGTGTTCGACTGTTGATTTGTTGGTATCTCCAGCAAACTTTGTAAACTTAGGGACCTTATATCCCCTTGATAAATCAGTATGCATTATGTAATCTAATATAGGAGAGGCATAATTTGGCCTCTAATTCCTGTATTGAGGCCATTTTGGGCCATGATCCTCTCTATCATGGTGCTTAAATTATTTTCTGCCAAGATGTTATCGTTTCGAATTCTGTGAACGACTGCATCAGCATCTTGATTTCGACCCACCATGACAACTCCTCTAGGTTGTTCTTCTCGAAACTCTGGGACTTTTAACCTTTCGATCCTTGCCCCTGGTTCTATAATTTCCCTTTGTGGGCCTTGAATCATTGGGGCTTCTAACCTTTGTGCCCTTGCCCCCAAATTAACCCCCTCTTTGGCTGGTCTATAGGGTGGGTCATCAGCAATTTGTTCTATGATAGGTACGTTTGCTCGAACTCCCACCTGATTCTGCCTACGCCTTTATGGGGGAGCAAAGAAATCTGCTATTCAACTCATGTTATCCGCGTTTTCTCTATTTGTCACAGTTATATTTTGTACTATTGGGGCAAATATCTCTTGCATAGTTTGTGCTAACACTCCTATCATATTGTGGTTACTATCATCCATTAATTGCCTAAAAGCCATCTGATTTTCTGTGGTTAAGATAGGCAATGCACTATAACCCACTGACCCTTGGTTATTTGTCATAAATTGATTAGCCCCAGATCCAAACCCTAATTGTGGTGATGTATTCGATGTCGAAGTGTGCAGACCCGCCATAAAAGATGTTGGCATCCCATAAGAGGAATTTCTGTGTCTGTTACCATCAAAACTGGGTGGTCTAGTTAGTGGGGTGGCGAAATGGGTTTGTGTCCCTGATGGTGGGACGAATCCCCCAGGATAACCAATGGTTCCTGTATTTCCTAGGATCGAACTGTTAGTCGACATGCCACTTGTTCCATTCGTGGTTGCACTACTGGTAGAAGATGCAACAGACTGTGTGTTCGAAGGGATTGCATTAGACGTTCCCGTCGAAGCGGACATATTAGTGCTTGTTCCATGTGGGATATTTTGTTCCCCTTGTTGATTGTTTGGATTAGACATCTTGTTATTACGTTTTCTTCTGGGTAAGGGTTGATTGCTATTGGTTATTCAACCACTTCTAAGGTTCATATAACAACGAACTTATCACTCAGAAAGCACTTTTACAATGGTTATGTCCCAACAATCTTTACATTGTTCTAAATTTCATAACGACAATTGACGGTCCCACTGGGCGTGCCAATTTGTTTACAGTGATTTCTGGTAAACAACCGCTAGTCCTCCAAACTATCAAATAATCTTAATGACTGTTATTTAATCTCTCTGGTAACTTGCAGGATCGACTAGATTGATCCTATGAGGTATTGGTCGTTTGGATAACTCTAATTGTAAAACTGATATTCATAGTTAGTGTTGTACCCCAAAATTTGCCCTCGCGTTTTTCCATAAGAAATCTCAGCTTCAGACATTTCCTGATTTTTTAAACTGGCTCAAGAATCGGACAAACGGACTTTTCTTGTCAGTCAAGCGAAATTAGGGTTTTTACTGATTTTCAGGGCTCTGGATTGTTTCACAGTTGGCTTAGGGTTTTGGATGATTTTTGGTTCAATTTTGATCAGGCGAACGCTATTTGGCATTTAATCAGGAGTTAAGGTTTTGTGGGCATATTCTCAGAAAGGTTAAAATTCCACAGCACTTTGCCGTTTATTCTGAGATTCGGGTTAAATTCGCATTGTTTTGATTTAATCAGCGAGAGGGGGCAGTTGGTTTGAATTCACCAAGTCAAAGGATGTGTGCAGTTTGGAATTACAGTGCTTGTTGCAAATCAGTGAAAAGGGGAATGCGTTTGATCAGTTTATTTTGGTTAACTGCTGCTTTGCTTTGGATATTGGAAGAGACAGGTTTAATTGATCAATATTGTTTTATTTAAGTTATTTATTATTCTAAATTGAATGATTGAAATTTATTTTTCAATTGTTTTAATTCAAAGAATTTTAAATAAATAAATAAACGATAAAAAGAAAATAGATTTAATTGGATAACAAAGATTTTTATTGATATTTGAATTATTTGTACAAATATTGTTTATAATTTAAATTACAAACAATAGTTTACATTAATTTAAATATTACATAAAAAGAAAAAACTATCCTATTTATTTCTAATTCTTCATTCTTCACTTCGCTCCGGTGCTCCATTTTTCATCTGCAAAAAGAAAAGGAAAAGTCAGAAAGCAGTTAAATTGGAACAGACAGTTAAAATTAGACTCATCATTAAGGGCCACTGACTGGGATCAGTTAACCCTCTCTGCAAATCGCGGGATTTCTCCCGGTTCACAGAGAGGGAAGAATTTTTATGCAAAGTTGAAAAAATGCAAATGTCAAAATGCATAGAATATCAAACTGCATAGTTTCAAAATCTCAAACTTCAAATTCAAACCAAACTAAAAAAATCCAAGTTACCACTTTCTATCAAAAGCCAAAAGTGCAACCTACTGTCAAAAATACAAAAAGTCTACCCAAGCTGTCAAAAAAGATTTGGCCAAGATATCAAAGAAAAATACAAAGTCAAATCCAAAGCTGTCAAAGAAAGATGAATATGCAGAAGTAATGTGTTATGCAAGCAAGTTCTTTTTTCATCATTTCCCATCAGGGCCACTTTCAGGAAAATAGTACAGGAAAAATCATATTAAATTCTTTAAACTGTACTACAGAGAGAGAAAAAGAGAGATAGAAGCAGGTTTTTCAGGCTTAGGCAGGATAGGCAGAAGATAAAAAAAAAAAAAGATATACAAAAGAGAATACAGTTCAGCAAGCAAAAGGAGAGAGCAAAACTTTTTACCAAAGGCAAGAAAATATACAAACTGCAAAACCTGCTAGGCATCCAGCCTGTTACCCAAGCCTTAAAACCTGATGAGCTCAAAGCCTGAACCAAAAAAAAGAGGATACATAACCTGATAAACTAAGTTACCAAGCCAAGCAAACATAAAAACCTACTGCAAGTTAAAGCCTCAACAGAATAACCTGCTGTCTGCACAAGCTTGAAGTTAAACCATCTCAAAAACTCAAAACCTTCAAAAACAACTCAAAAGACAAAAAGAAGTGATAAACCAGTTAAACCTGCAGAACCCAAGCCAAAATCCCTGTCAAACAATAACCCAACCTACTGTCAAGTATTAAACCAGAACCTCAAGCCATGTACCAGTCAAAAAACATAAACTAGCATATGCCAAACCTGCATCAGTAAAGCAACATAAACCTGAACAACCATATCAGCTTAACCAAAACAAGCACAAACCATACCTATTGCCAAATCTCAGGCCTAACCATCAAAATCTGGTCTAGCCTTCAAACCTGATAAACCAAGTCCAAACCACAAAGACCATTCTTCCACAAGCAAACTCAGGCCTCAGAGTCTCTTCATCATAGGCCTCAAACCTCATCTTGCCCAAAGCCTAACCAAATACCTTCAGAATCTCTCCAACATTCAAGGCAACACCAAGGCAGCAAATGTTCTAAAGCGTACAAATATTCAAGAGCAAGAAATCTCATATATCAAGCAAGCAACTCAGTGTCCAAACCCTAGGCCCTCAGTATAACATCATTGGGCGAAATCTCAGAAGGCATCCAACTCAACAAAAATATCAAAGGCAAGCTCAAGGTAACACAGGCCAGAAGGAGAAGAGAAGCATCAAAAGCAACAAATATACAGTGGCATAGAAGAAGAAGAAAAAGTGAATCTTTTTAAAAGAGGGTTTTTCAGCTAACATCATCATAAAACCTTCACACGGTAAGAAGTAAAAATGAAATACCAGGGACATCAAGAAAGCTTCATAGCGCAAATCTCCCTCGCCGTCCCGGCCTCCTAAGCGCCACATCCCCTTTTCTCTCCTCCTTCTCCAAGGTCAGGTAGTACATCCTTCTCCCTCTCTTTTTCTCCTTTATCTCATAACAATAAAAAAATCAAGGTTTTAGTTCAAATCAAAAACACACGCGAATTCGTAAAAAAAGGAAACATAACATTGAAAACGAACCTCGTTTCGTAAGGACACTGAGCCCGTGCTGTGGAGGGAAGAGAGACTTTGGGGGTGACGCTGGTGGCCGGAAAGGGAAGCGCTCAGGAAGTTGAAGATGAAAACGACGATGAACGAACACGAACGGCGCGCTACAAACCCTAAGCTTTCGTTCTGAACAAACAAAATCTCAACCCTAAAGAAAAATCGTTTCAAGCAATGGGCCTGACCCGTTTCAAGTTTCTCTGAGGCCCATTGAATTGCTCTTTTTTCTTCAACAAAAACATTTCACTTCAACCCTAACTTTTTTTTATTATTATTATAAAACAATATTTTCTTTTCCTTTTATTTATTCTTTACAAAAATCACATTAATACTAAATATATGAAAACACTTTTTATTTAAAATACCCAATTAAAATACATGTGTACATAAATAATAAATACATTTTTTGTATCATATCATTAAATTTGAAAATATCTTCTTTTAATATATTTTTGTACATAATTGATAAAATACATATTTTTCTAATATTAAAATTCTTAAAACACTTAGTTAACACACTTTTTGTATATAATAAACCATGATACATTTTATACTTGAATATTCAATTAAAACATTTTCTTTTTTGTACATATTAAAAATACACAAATCAAAGATTCCTTAAAGCACATATTTAGGTCAAAAACCCTAATACGCTTCAATTTCACATGTCGCACTTGTAAATAATTACACATACTCATATACATATACACTTACACAATGCAAATCCATTCACATTGCCCTATACACATTTGTTTATCTTATATCTGTATATTCGATATTTACATTTGATTGCGAATTCGATTTGGTTGTAACTTATTGGATACTATAAGTCTCATCCCCATTCATACACTTGTACCCCTAATCCCGGATACTATTTTGTAATAGCGTAGATTTTACATTTCCGCAATTTACAGTTTTCTAATTATACCATGGTTAGACCTAGGGTTTGCATGTACATAAAATCAAACGCTAGATAACCTAATACAAGACAAATACATGTAATCAATACACAATCACACTTGCACCCTCTAGGGTAATCCCACATGTTGCCTTCCAAAATGGGCCATGCTTGCACGCCGAGTATCTTTGGCAAAACAAAATCAAATGATCATAAGTCTCAAAGTGTTGCCTAAACGGAATGATCATAGTCCCTTCAAAGCAAATTGCCAAAGACACTTGGCATCATTGCATTCATGGTCCATACGATGACCCGCGCCCGTCCCGAATAAATTTCCTAAACGCAAGATTGTCTACCAATTTCAATGGTAGAACAAAATTGTTAAAAGGGGTTAAAACATAACAAAAACCTTTGAGTACAATAGGGTAGACAAAACTCTTAGTTACTTGAGATCAATTTGCAAAAACACTTGCCTTCTTTTCAAAAACCACAATCCACAATACTTTCAAACAAACTCTCAAAAACATTTGAAACATCTTTTCGAAAAGATCCACACTTTTGTAAAACACTCAATCACGAGTCAAATACATTAGTTGCCTAAGACAAGGCATCTTTTTCCAAAACATTTTCAAAAAGCACCCACACACACACCATTTTCAAGCAATCGAAAAAATAAGGCAAGTGATCTAAAAAACCAAGTAACTAAGAGCCCATGGATAACCATGGATGAAAAGGGTGCTAATACCTTCCCTTTTCATAATCTACCCCCCGAACCCACGAAATATCTCAAAAGGTTTTTGCTGTGCTTTTTTAACCTTTCCTTTAGGATAAAATAAAAAGTCGGTGGCGACTCTTGCTCAACCGCACAAGTGCGAATACGAACGCAAAACACTAGTCAGTTCTCCCACCGTATCACAGTTAGGATTTGTATTTGAAATGTTTTATAGACGTTCAACTCACTTCGATTACCATGTTAAAAGGATCTAATGACATGATCAAGTAAAAACATACGAAACTGAATTGTATGAATAAAGATTCGATTGCAAAGAAATGTTTAAATGCAGAAATAAGTAAATGACTTTGAATGTAAAGATTTTAATGTAAGAAGCATGAATATAAAAGCATGAAATGTAAAAGAGTTTCTGAAATGTAAAGGATTCGAATAGAAGAAAACGTTTAAATGCAAGAAATAGGTAAATGACTTTGAATGTAAAGCCATATGAATGACATCAACATGAAAAATGGAAGGCAAACTGGAAATGATGAAGAGTTTTACTGAATCATAAATGTTTGGTGTTATCATACGTACATTGTTCGAGCATTCGTTTCCCTAGCCATGTGGTATTTTGAATGTTTACTGAATTTTGTACAATAGATATGACACACGAAATCCTAATACTAAAGACTTCTATTTATACTACTTCGACCATAACGGTCTTGCCTATAAGATTCTGCCACGTTCAGAACATGCAGAGCACTGCTCCTTTCTAGCTTCCACGCATCTTCGAACGCTCCAGCGCATATATATATTTGAATTTCCAATATCCCGCTTGCGTTTGAATTTCAAATGCTTTGGCACTCTTCGCTTCGAACTCATTTCTTAGACACAGTCTCGTTACCACTTCGAGGCTTCTTTTAAATATATCTTCACAATTGTCACTCGAAGCTCCGAGCTTTGACATGTTCGTTCAAAGAACTGCTTCTACCATTCCGAACCGTAACATCTTGCTTTATTCCAACGAAACATCCAATTTGTTTCATTTCGAACTGTATCATCAAAATCTTCAGCCAACAGTAACTTAATGATATCTTCAGTGAGCTTTTTGATGTTGTCAACAATGCTACTATCCTCCCTATTATGCACCAATTCAGATTAAGCCTTATGAAGGTTACCTCTCATAACTTGCAATCTTTGCTTCAAATTTCCAGACTGCTTGCTGAATTGCTTGACATCAGTCTTAAGCCTTTGAAGTTTATACCAAAGAATTTTCATATGACTCCCTTTAGCATGCTTCTCCTAAGAGCTCTTAACCATCTCTTTAAAACCAACTAAATCCAGCAGATAGTTGTTGAACTGTAAGTGGTTTTTCCTCTTATTTATATCAGCAGGGACACTGATATGTAACATGGAGTGATCAGAAACATTAGGGGGGGTAAACACTCAGGACATGATTGTTGAATTGTTGGAACCAAGCAATATTACAAAGGGCTCTATCAATTTTAGAATAGATAATACCTATAGCATGCTTATGCTTATGTGCCATTTTCTCTAACCTTAATTGTTTATGTGGCTTGTGGCTTTTTCTTAGAATATTCAATATGAATTTCCAACCCTAATTGCCTACGTGTAATCTACTTAATCTAAATCCAAGGTTGTCATGATGACAACCTTGGTCATAACCCTAACCCTAATTAATTATGTAGCATTTTCTCTAATAATAATAATAATAATAATAATAATAATAATAATAATAATAATAATATAAATATTAAATCATCAATATTAATAATAATAATATAAATAATAAATTATAATATAATATTAATCTAATAAAAATAACAAATGATATTAGTAAATATTATTTCTAACCCTAATTTCCTAAGTGCAATAATAATAATAATATAATATAATATAAATATTAAATCACCAATATCATTAATAATAATAATAATAATTTATAATATAATATTTATTTAATAATAATAACAAATAATAATAATAATAATAATAATAATAATAATAATAATAATAATAATAATAATAATAATAATAATAATAATAATAATAATAATAATAATATACTATCCAACTAACCTATTAAAAATAATATTATCTATAAATATTATAAATTTTATGTATTATGCAATAGTCAAAAATATAAAAAATCTACGCTATTAAAAATAATATTATTTATAATTTTTTTATGTACTATGCAATAGTCAAAAATATAAAAAATCTAAATATAATTTTAGTCAAAATACTACATTTTATCCATTCTTATTCTTTAACTTTTAAATAATTAAAAAAACAAAGTTAAAGGAAGGGGAATTTAAAAAGATGAGAGTTAAAGAGATAAACTATATTCATAAAATAATATAAAAAAATATCATTAAGTAATTTATGTAGTACATGTAATAATAATAATAATAATAATAATAATAGTAATAATAATAATAATAATAATAATAATAATAATAATAATAATAATAATAATAATAATAATAATAATAATAATAATATTAATAATAATAATAATAATAACAATAATAACAATAATATTAATATAATAATAATATAAATATTAAATCACCAATATTATAAATAATAATATAAATAATAAATTATACTATAATATTCATCTAATACTAATAAAAAATGATAATATTCAATATTATTTCAAACCCTAATTGTCTAAATGTAGTAAGATTTGACGGAGAAGCTCGGAGAGTGCTTGAATTTCCTCCTACTTCTGATGAAGGAACCAGTAAGAAAGGTGGGGCTGCGATACCTTCCGAGTCCGATGCAGAAGAAGAAGAGGAGGTCGAAGAGGATGAAGACTATTCCGATCAACAATACCCTCCAGCTGATGATAAATACAAGGGTTTAGAAGACAGGTTGGCCGCCATGGAGCTACAAAGAGTACCGGGTTTGGATTTTGAAGACTTGGGCTTGGTGGCCGGGATTGTGATTCCCCCGAAATTCAAGGCGCCAGTGTTTGTGAGGTATGATGGGCTGTCCTGTCCAAAAATGCATCTCAGGTCCTATGTGAGAAAGATTCAACCCTATACGGCAGATAAAAATCTTTGGATTCATTTCTTTCAAGACAGTCTTTCTGGAGCTCAATTGGAGTGGTTTTATCAGCTAGAGGGAACCAGCGTCCGCAATTGGGAAGACTTGGCCACCGCTTTTTACAAACAATACCAATACAATTCTGACCTTGCCCCTACTCGTACCCAACTTCAGGGTATGTCGCTAGGAACAAGCGAGGGATTCAAAGAGTACGCACAAAAATGGAGGGATTTGGCTGGCAGGGTGCAGCCTCCATTGACTGATCGTGAGCTGGTTGATATGTTTCTAGGGACCCTATCTGGGCCATTTTTCAATCATCTGATTGGTAACTCTTCCGCAGGGTTTACCGACTTGATCTTAACAGGCGAAAGAATAGAAGCTGGCATCAAGTCAGGAAAGATTCAGAAAGCTGTTTCCGCAAGTACCGAGAAGAGACCTTTCAAAAAAGAAGCAAGTGCCGTCTATGGTCCTAAAAGACAAGTCAGGCCAGAAAGTCGCCAAGCCGTCAATGCTTTGGTCATTTCAAAACCTGTTGCTGCTCCTCAGCAGTACAATCAACAAAGAAGTGAAAGGCCCAAGAGGCAGTATACTCGGCTGAGTATGACCTTATCTCAAATTCTACCCCAACTTTTGTCAACCAACTTGGTGACCCTCAAAGAAGCTCCTAAGATCGTCAACACTACGTCTCCTAAGTATAACCCAAATGCCCGGTGCGCTTATCATTCTGATAGTCCCGGGCACACTACTGATGATTGCTGGGCCTTGAGAAACAAAGTGCAAGATCTGATCGACGCAAAGGAAATTCAGTTTGAAGCGTCGGAGAGACCAAATGTTGTAACTGCTCCTATGCCCCAGCATAAAGTAAATGCCATTGAGGAAGAATTATATGCTGTTTCGATAAATGAAGTTGTCACCCCTCTGAAGACCGTCAAGAAGAACCTACTGCTGGCTGGCTTATTTCCGGGTTGCAGTGAAGGTTGCCTGTTCTGTGCTGTTTCCCTATCTGGTTGTCCCTTGCTGAAGTTAGGCGTCCAAAGCCTAATGGATAGCAAGGAGATTCTATTTAAGAAGTCTGCTGTTCAGTTGGTTCCGGTAAAAGAAGTCTCTATGGTTACCATCTTCAATAATCCAATCAAGGCTCTCCCAAAGAAGCCTGTTCAAATCATGACTGTTGCACCTGTGGTTATTACTGTTCCGGGGCCTCTCCCCTACGTATCTGATAAAGCTGTCCCCTGGCATTATGGGGCAGACGTATATGTAAATGGAATCAAACAAGAATTCGACAATGGCGCCAGTATCTGCGATATCACTGGTCCAGCCAAGGTCACCCGCAGTGGCAGGCTCTTCTCGCCTGACATTGCACCGCCCGCTATTCGAAGACCCCTCCTTATAACACCTACAAGTTTACCTGTTCCTGCTGCTGATCAAGTTGTCTCCCCTGCTGCCGAGTCATCTGATGCTCGGGGCAAAGGGATTGAAGAGGAGCCTGCCCGGATGGAGGCACCAATACCTATAAATGCTGAGGCCTCCCAACAAGAAATGGAGGAGATCCTGAAAATAATAAAGAAGAGTGATTTCAATGTTGTCGAACAGCTGGGGCATACGCCCTCCAAGATCTCCATGCTCTCCTTATTGCTATGCTCCGAGGCCCATGCTAAGGCCTTGATCTCATTTCTCAAGACGGCCCATGTGCCGCAGGAAATGTCTGCAGTCCAGTTCACTGATTGTGTAGCAAATCTGAAAGCAGACAATGGCTTGGGTTTTTCAGATGCTGATCTGACTGCGAAGGGAAGAGACCACAATGATGCCCTGCATGTCTCTATCGAATGCAGGGGCACTACTCTGGCGCATGTATTGGTGGATACTGGTTCTTCCTTGAATGTTCTACCGAAAAAGGCTTTAGACCGTTTGGATTATGAAGGCCTGGAACTGAATCCCAACAATATCATCGTCAGGGCCTTTGACGGTTCAAAAAGGATGGTTCATGGAGAGGTGGACATCCCTATTCGTGTGGGCTCTCAGGTATTCGACTCTACTTTTTATGTGATGGATATACGTCCATCATACTCTTGTCTACTGGGTCGACCTTGGATCCATAAAGCTGGGGCAGTGACCTCCACCTTGCACCAGAAGCTGAAGTACCCTGTCAGAGGGAAGATCGTCACTGTGCAAGGAGAAGAGGAGTATATGGTGAGCCATTTGAATTCCTTCAGATACATTGAGATGGACGGGGAGTTCATTGAAACCCCCTTTCAGCATTTCGAGGAGGTGCATCCAATTTCAGCAGCAGCAGAAACAGCAGTCGGAGAGAATGTTCCTTTGAAGATGGCTTCCTTAAAGGATGCCCGGGCTGTGGTTCAGAAAGGCAATTGTGCAAACTGGGGTCAGCTTCCTGACTTCACTCAGAAGAACGACAAGTTTGGGCTGGGCTTTACCGCAGAGGCTCAGAGGGCTGTGCGCAAGGAGAAGATCAGAAAGGCTTCGGTGTTTATCTCCAATCCAAGGGTGAATGCTATCGAGGAGGATGTAGAGGAAGCAGAGTTTGACAGTTGGATCTACCCGACTACCAGCAACGGACCAAGCAACTGGACGGCAAAGGATTTTACACCTATCACATTTGTCACACAGTAATTGATTTCTTTTGATTTCCAAGTTTGTAACAAACAATATGTTAAAACTTTGTTGGCTCGGTGTCCTACCCGGGGCATCGTAGCTCCATTTGTGAGGGCTTTTTGTATGACATTTTCATATATCATCAATCAAAACATTGGACGTTTGTTGCATTTCAAATCTTGTGCTCTTTTTCTTTCTGTGTTATACATATTGCAAAACAGCTATATTTACACACACTCACTTATACATGTTTCAATCCAGTGGTAACAGCTCTGCTACCGCCAGTTATGACTTTGAGAATCCGATCAACTTGGCCGAAGACGAAGGTGAAGATGATTGCCAAGTGCCTGGTGAACTCGCAAGACTGCTACTCCAGGAAGAGAGAGCTATTCAACCACATGAAGAGTCGTTGGAGACAATTAATCTGGGTACTGAGACAGATAGGAAAGAGGTCAAGATTGGTGCCAATCTAGAGCTCAGCGTGAAGCAACGATTGATCCAGATGCTACAGGATTACATGGAGGTTTTTGCTTGGTCCTATGAAGATATGCCTGGTTTGGATGCCGACATTGTAGTTCATCACCTGCCAACCAAGGAAGACTGCCCTCCGGTAAAGCAAAAAGTCCGACGGATGCGACCAGAGATGTCTGAGAAGATCAAGGCCGAGGTTATGAAACAGTTTGATGCCGGGTTCCTTGCAGTGACTTCTTACCCTCAGTGGGTTGCCAACGTGGTGCCGGTACCAAAGAAGGACGGTAAGGTCAGAATGTGTGTTGACTACAGGGATCTGAACAGGGCCAGCCCCAAGGATGACTTCCCCTACCTCACATTGATGTCCTTGTTGACAATACAACTCAACACAAGGTGTTCTCCTTCATGGATGGTTTTTCGGGGTATAATCAAATCAAGATGGCTCCAGAAGATATGGAGAAGACTACCTTTGTGACTCAGTGGGGCACCTTCTGTTATAAGGTCATGCCATTCAGATTGAAAAATGCTGGGGCAACCTATCAACGTGCCATGGTTGCTTTATTTCATGATATGATCCATCATGAGATTGAGGTATACGTTGATGACATAATTGCAAGGTCTCAAACTGAGGAGGAGCACCTTGACCATCTGAGGAAGTTATTTGACCGACTCAAGTTGTACAAGCTGAGATTGAATCCCAACAAATGCACCTTTGGGGTAAGATCCGGAAAATTGCTAGGTTTCATTGTAAGTGATAAAGGTATTCAGGTGGACCCTGCCAAGGTAAAAGCCATACAAGAGATGCCGACTCCAAAAACAGAGAAAGAAGTCAGAGGTTTCCTAGGACGACTGAATTACATTGCCCGATTCATCTCACATCTGACTGCTACTTGTGAGCCAATTTTCAAATTACTGAAGAAAGATCAAGTAGTACGCTGGAATGATGAATGTCAGGCCGCCTTTGAAAAGATAAAGGAATATCTCCAAGAGCCACCCATTCTTATGCCACCAGTGGAAGGAAGACCTCTGATACTATACTTGACAGTACTTGACAATTCAATGGGGTGTGTGCTGGGGCAGCATGACGAGTCTGGCCGAAAAGAGCACGCTATTTATTACTTGAGCAAAAATTTTACCGACTGTGAGTCTCGTTACTCACTGCTTGAGAAAACTTGCTGCGCTCTTGTATGGGTTGCTCGCCGGCTGAGACAGTATATGCTGACTCACACTACTTTATTGATTTCAAAAATGGATCCTATCAAGTACATATTCGAAAAGCCCGCTCTGTCTGGAAGAATAGCGAGATGGAAAATGATCTTGACAGAATATGACATCCAGTATACAACTCAGAAAGCAATTAAGGGAAGTGTACTAGCAGATCATTTGGCACACCAACCTGTGGACGATTACCAATCATTGAACTTTGATTTTCCGGACGAAGACATCATAGTGATAACTGACTGTGAAGTACCTGGACCGGATGAAGGACCTGAGGAAGGATCCCGATGGTCTATGCATTTTGATGGAGCCTCCAATGCTTTGGGTAACGGCGTCGGCGCTGTAATCATATCTCCCAAAGGAACTCATACCCCCTCACTGCCCGATTATGTTTCAGCTGCACCAACAATATGGCAGAATATGAGGCATGTATCATGGGTTTACAAGCTGCAATCGACTTAAGGATCAAACTTCTAAGTGTCTTCGGAGATTCCGCTCTCGTGATCAATCAGATCAAAGGCGAGTGGGATACGAAACACCCGAATCTTATTCCTTACAAGGAGTATGTGTCGACCTTGCTTCCCCACTTTGAAGAGATAACTTTCGAACACTTCCCTAGAGAGGAGAATCAGCTAGCGGACGCCCTAGCTACGATGTCTTCAATGTTCAAAATTAAATGGGACAATGAGGCTCCCCGAATCATTATCTGGAAGTTGGATGAACCGGCATACTGCTGCGAGCTCGAGGCTGAGAAGGTGATTGAAAAACCCTGGTATCATGAGGTGAAGAGGTACTTGGAAGCTCAGGAATACCCTGAAGGTGCGTCTGTCAATGATAAGAAGTTCATGAGGAGGTTTGCTGCAAAGTTCTTCCTCAGCAACGGCATTCTCTACAAACGGAATCATGATTCAACTCTGCTACGTTGTGTGGATAAGGCAGAAGCAGAGAAAATCATGATAGAACTGCATGAAGGTACATTTGGAACACATCCCAGTGGACACACCATGGCTAAGAAAATCCTTCGGGCAGGATATTTCTGGTCCACGATGGAAGCCGATTGTTACCAACACTCCCGAACTTGCCATAAATGCCAAATCTATGCTGACAAGGTGCATATCCCCCCGGTTCCTTTGAACGTCCTGACGGCACCTTGGCCTTTTGCAATATGGGGCATCGATATGATCGATGAGATCCGACCGACGGCATCCAATGGGCATCGCTTCATCTTGGTGGCGATCGATTACTTCACGAAGCGGGTTGAGGCAGCTTCCTACGCCACAATAACCAAGAGCGTCGTGGCACGTTTCATCCGGCATAATCTGATCTGTCGGTACGGCGTCCCAGAAAGAATCATTACGGACAATGGTACCAATCTCAATAATTCGATGATCACTGAACTCTGTGAACAATTCAAGATACAACACCACAATTCTTCTCCCTACCGGCCGAAGATGAATGGGGCTGTAGAGGCAGCCAATAAGAATATTAAGAAAATTGTGCAGAAGATGACAGTGACCTATAAAGATTGGCACGATATGTTGCCGTTCGCTCTTCATGGGTACCGTACCTCAGCAAGGACGTCAACCGGGGCAACTCCCTTCTCTTTGGTCTATGGCATGGAGGCAGTCTTGCCAATTGAAGTCCAGATACCCTCTCTCCGGATAATGAAGGATGCAGACTTGAGTGAAGATGACTGGATCCAGACTCGACTTGATCAATTAAATCTGATTGACGAAAAGAGGCTCACTGCTATCTGTCATGGCCAAACGTATCAAAAACGGATGATCAGGGCATTTAACAAGAAAGTCAGACCGCAAGAGTATCAAGTTGGGGACCTGGTAATCAAACGCATCATCCTTCCTCAAAGTGATCCCCGGGGCAAATGGACCCCTACATACGAAGGGCCATTTGTGGTTAAACGTGTGTTCTCAGGAGGAGCCATGATCCTAACCACCATGGATGGTGACGACCTTCCTCACCCCGCCAATGCAGACATAGTGAAAAAATACTACGTGTAAATAAAGGACCCGCTAGGTTGATATACCTAGGCAAAAATAAGGGCTTCCCGGCGAACCAAAAGGGTTCGGGCAAAAATAAGGGATGAAATGAATAAAATCTGTACACCCGGCAAGTCGAAAACCTGAAAAGGCGGCTTGGGCAAAAATGGGTATCCCGGTGGACTGAAAACCCGAAAGGGAGGTCCAGGCAAAAGTTAGGGATAAAAGCGTAACACTATGTCTCATTGGATCACTTCGCATCCGGAATTCGGCATCAACTATCTGGCTCAGATTTCGGCATCGACCAATCAGCTTCATCTTCAACTAGGTAGCAAAGCGATGAGACATTCGAAGACATAAAGGCGATAGCAGAGTTGGAACCCAGTGGGATTGTTCACATAGCTGTTTTGATTTCCTTTTTTTCAAATTGTAAACTCTATGTTATTTGGCGGCATCCTCTTACTAGGATGTCAGCCTCTTGTACAAAAACGCCTATTCACAGGCAAAGTTCACATCAATACAAATTCACTTGTCCCTACAAATTGCCATTGTTTTCCCTTTTTTCTGCTTTGTCTTGCGAAGAACGTCCAATGTTCATTTTTGATATATGCATTTGACATTAAAATTGTTGACTCATAAATATTCGCACATGAAACAAAAGATCAATTACAGGCGACATCAGAAATAGGGGCAATGTGGAGTTGTCTGATGCAGTCTGGTTGTTTTGTCCGCCAAGGCACCAAGGCAAATTCGACTGAAGAATGTGACCAAATCATCTCAACGTCCCGCAGAGTAAGACAAGATTCAACAATACTTTCCCCAAGCGGAGTTGATTCCCCGTCAATCCTGTGAAGTCTCAACACCCCCAAAGCTCACTCCCCAGTAGATTCTGGAAGCTTGTTCCCTGCAGGATACGAGCGTCTCTCCCGAGTTTTTATTCAGAGTTATTTCCTCTCGAGGACTTATAACTGGGTTATCCTCAGCTAAAAACCACAGAAGATCGCCCTCGGCAAAGTTCCTTCAATCCCCAGCGGAGTTTATCATCGTTATCCCCAGCGGAATCCATCATTAAAGTCCTCAACAGGCCTCTCATCAAACCTCGGCCAAATATCTCTTCCACAGAGCAACTCCCCGGCCGATCGTCAAGGATTTATTTTCCTAAGACGAAAATTACATTCATAAACATTTCACATTTTCATAAATCTTGCTTACATACATGATAAAGCGCATATGACACTATCTCATGTTGAACATCATGCATATCATGCATCATGACATTACATACAACTTATGTTGTTGCCTTTTCAGGGAAAAGACAATCCAAAAGACAACTACCTTCAACTGTCCTAATTCCATATTCGATACCTGTATCTAGCCAGGGCACATCTGAGAGTGATCACATTTCCAGATTCGATTCCTGTATCTAGCCAGGGCATGTCTGAAGAGTTTGAAGATTCGACTCCTGTATCCAGCCAGGGCATATCTATCAACTATCACATTTCCAGATTCGATTCCTGTATCTAGCCAGGGCATGTCTGAATAGTTTGAAGATTCGACTCCTGTATCCAGCCAGGGCATATCTATCAACTATCACGTTCCCAAATTCGATTCCTGTATCTAGCCAGGGCATGTCTGAAGAGTTTGAAGATTCGACTCCTGTATCCAGCCAGGGCATATCTATCAACTATCACATTTCCAGATTCGATTCCTGTATCTAGCCAGGGCATGTCTGAATAGTTTGAAGATTCGACTCCTGTATCCAGCCAGGGCATATCTATCAACTATCACATTCCCAGATTCGATTCCTGTATCTAGCCAGGGCATGTCTGAATAGTTTGAAGATTCGACTCCTGTATCCAGCCAGGGCATATCTATCAACTATCACGTTCCCAGATTCGATTCCTGTATCTAGCCAGGGCATGTCTGAAGAGTTTGAAGATTCGACTCCTGTATCCAGCCAGGGCATATCTATCAACTATCACATTTCCAGATTCGACTCCTGTATCCAGCCAGGGCATATCTGTTGACCACATTTCCAGACTCGATTCCTGTATCTAGCCAGGGCATGTCTGAAGAGTTTGAGGATTCGATTCCTGTATCTAGCCAGGGCATATCTGTTGACGACTATTTCCAGACTCGATTCCTGTATCCAGCCAGGGCACGTCTGAAGAATTCCAGATCAACACCTGTAACAACCCAGGAAAACATCTGTGAACGACCGATTGTAGACCAACACCTGTATTAAGCCAGGAATTTATCTACATCACCACTTGGGGCATTCGAATGTCAAAAGTGTTCAAAACCCGATGCAGTTTTACACAAGCTCATCTTCAGGAAGCCCTACACCGGTTCCTCTTCAAGACTTATGAAAACAGTTTATGGATTCTTCCCAAGTAACGGATGTTAATCTATCAGCTTGTTCAGATGCAACCTTCGAAATTAGTTTACGGACGCTTCCCAACAACGGATGCGGCTCTATTGCTGATTCAACTTCAAGATTTCTGAAAATAGTTCACGGGTTCTCCAAGTAACGGATGTTAACCTATCGCTTGTTCAGATTCTTCTCAAGCTAACAACCACGGAAGATCGCGCTCGCCAAAATTCTTCCTATCCCCAGCGGAGTTCATCAAAATTCCCCAGCAGTAACTTATCTTTACAAATCCCCAGCCAGAGAATCCTCCAGAATTCAATTCCCCTCAGAGTTTAAGTTTCAGTATCCCCAGCAGATCTAAAACTTCAAACCTGTCCCCAGCGGAGCCAGACCATTGAACCTTCTCCCCACAGAGTTTTGGAGAGGGCAAATCTTGAGTTCCCCAGTAAGAGGTCATCAGGAATTCTCTTTCCCAGCAGCAGCCAAGGAATTATCTCCCCGGCAGCAGTCAAGATGCTTTTATCTTCAGCCATCTCGGATTCATGTATCCTCGGCAAGATTAGCTCATCAGCTTACATACGCATTCATCGCATTCATGTCATAAACATTGATGTCACGTACGTTGCATCATGCATCATAACATTGCATACAACTAACCCTTTGCCTTTTCAGGTAAGATCAGTCGACAGACACAGATCAACTCCCAAGATTCATCCAGAAATAGTTCAGATGTGACCCGGACACGGCGACATTCTGATACTTATTCCAGATTCATTCAGACGCATCATCAAGAAACCCTACACCGGTTCCTCTTCAACTTCAAGACTTCTGAAAATAGTTTACGGATTCTTCCCTACAACGGATGCCAATCTACCGACTTGTTCAGACTCTGCTCAACTTCTGAAACAGTTTACGGATTCTTCCCTACAACGGATGTCAATCTACCGACTTGTTCAGACTCTGCTTAACTTCTGAAATAGTTTACGGATTCTTCCCAACAACGGATGTCAATCTACCAACTTGTTCAGACTCTTCACAATTTCTGAAAATAGTTTACGGATTCTTCCCAACAACGGATGTCAATCTACCAACTTGTTCAGACTCTTCACAATTTTTGAAAATAGTTTACGGACACGTCCCAACAACGGATGCTGCTCTATTGCTTATTCAATCTCAGATAGCTTACAGATTCTCCAGATATGGACGTCAATCTGTTGCTTGTTCAGACCCCAATTCAGAGATGTTCCAAAACAGGGACGCCTTTCTGACACTTATCCACTCACTTTTGACATACATTTCAACATTTCCAGATGGCATCTATAAGCCCATCCTCCTACCAGCAGTCGCCGAATGGCATCTGTAAGCCCATTCTCAGATGGCATCTCTAAGCCCATCCCCCGACAAAATTCTATCGCACCAGATGGCATCCTTAAGCCCATCACCAAATGGCATCTTTAAGCCCATTCACCTCCACCATCATATCGCCGAGTGCAAATTTTCTGGGCACTTTAGTGTCCAATCTCCTTTTACCTTCAAGTCGCGAAAGGCAAACTTGCCAATCTAACTCTTCAGGTCCAAGAAGATTGAACAGGGGCAACTGTTGTACCCCAAAATTTGCCCTCGCGTTTTTCCACAAGAAATCTCAGCTTCAGACATTTCCTGATTTTTTAAACTGGCTCAAGAATCGGACAAACGGACTTTTCTTGTCAGTCAAGCGAAATTAGGGTTTTTACTGATTTTCAGGGCTCTGGATTGTTTCACAGTTGGCTTAGGGTTTTGGATGATTTTTGGTTCAATTTTGATCAGGCGAACGCTATTTGGCATTTAGTCAGGAGTTAAGGTTTTGTGGGCATATTCTCAGAAAGGTTAAAATTCCACAGCACTTTGTCGTTTATTCCGAGATTCGGGTTAAATTCGCATTGTTTTGATTTAATCAGCGAGAGGGGGCAGTTGGTTTGAATTCACCAAGTCAAAGGATGTGTGCAGTTTGGAATTACAGTGCTTGTTGCAAATCAGTGAAAAGGGGAATGCGTTTGATCAGTTTATTTTGGTTAACTGCTGCTTTGCTTTGGATATTGGAAGAGACAGGTTTAATTGATCAATATTGTTTTATTTAAGTTATTTATTATTCTAAATTGAATGATTGAAATTTATTTTTCAATTGTTTTAATTCAAAGAATTTTAAATAAATAAATAAACGATAAAAAGAAAATAGATTTAATTGGATAACAAAGATTTTTATTGATATTTGAATTATTTGTACAAATATTATTTATAATTTAAATTACAAACAATAGTTTACATTAATTTAAATATTACATAAAAAGAAAAAACTATCCTATTTATTTCTAATTCTTCATTCTTCACTTCGCTCCGGTGCTCCATTTTTCATCTGCAAAAAGAAAAGGAAAAGTCAGAAAGCAGTTAAATTGGAACAGACAGTTAAAATTAGACTCATCATTAAGGGCCACTGACTGGGATCAGTTAACCCTCTCTGCAAATCGCGGGATTTCTCCCGGTTCACAGAGAGGGAAGAATTTTTATGCAAAGTTGAAAAAATGCAAATGTCAAAATGCATAGAATATCAAACTGCATAGTTTCAAAATCTCAAACTTCAAATTCAAACCAAACTAAAAAAATCCAAGTTACCACTTTCTATCAAAAGCCAAAAGTGCAACCTACTGTCAAAAATACAAAAAGTCTACCCAAGCTGTCAAAAAAGATTTGGCCAAGATATCAAAGAAAAATACAAAGTCAAATCCAAAGCTGTCAAAGAAAGATGAATATGCAGAAGTAATGTGTTATGCAAGCAAGTTCTTTTTTCATCATTTCCCGTCAGGGCCACTTTCAGGAAAATAGTACAGGAAAAATCATATTAAATTCTTTAAACTGTACTACAGAGAGAGAAAAAGAGAGATAGAAGCAGGTTTTTCAGGCTTAGGCAGGATATGCAGAAGATAAAAAAAAAGATATACAAAAGAGAATACAGTTCAGCAAGCAAAAGGAGAGAGCAGAACTTTTTACCAAAGGCAAGAAAATATACAAACTGCAAAACCTGCTAGGCATCCAGCCTGTTACCCAAGCCTTAAAACCTGATGAGCTCAAAGCCTGAACCAAAAAAAAGAGGATACATAACCTGATAAACTAAGTTACCAAGCCAAGCAAACATAAAAACCTACTGCAAGTTAAAGCCTCAACAGAATAACCTGCTGTCTGCACAAGCTTGAAGTTAAACCATCTCAAAAACTCAAAACCTTCAAACACAACTCAAAAGACAAAAAGAAGTGATAAACCAGTTAAACCTGCAGAACCCAAGCCAAAATCCCTGTCAAAAAATAACCCAACCTACTGTCAAGTATTAAACCAGAACCTCAAGCCATGTACCAGTCAAAAAACATAAACTAGCATATGCCAAACCTGCATCAGTAAAGCAACATAAACCTGAACAACCATATCAGCTTAACCAAAACAAGCACAAACCATACCTATTGCCAAATCTCAGGCCTAACCATCAAAATCTGGTCTAGCCTTCAAACCTGATAAACCAAGTCCAAACCTCAAAGACCATTCTTCCAGAAGCAAACTCAGGCCTCAGAGTCTCTTCATCATAGGCCTCAAACCTCATCTTGCCCAAAGCCTAACCAAATACCTTCAGAATCTCTCCAACATTCAAGGCAACACCAAGGCAGCAAATGTTCTAAAGCGTACAAATATTCAAGAGCAAGCAATCGCA
This sequence comes from Vicia faba, assembly GCA_948472305.1. Lineage (NCBI taxonomy): Eukaryota > Viridiplantae > Streptophyta > Magnoliopsida > Fabales > Fabaceae > Vicia > Vicia faba. The sequence continues at coordinate 983,029,214 of OX451735.1, forward strand.
TATATCAAGCAAGCAACTCAGTGTCCAAACCCTAGGCCCTCAATATAACATCATTGGGCGAAATCTCAGAAGGCATCCAACTCAACAAAAATATCAAAGGAAAGCTCAAGGTAACACAGGCCAGAAGGAGAAGAGAAGCATCAAAAGCAACAAATATACAGTGGCATAGAAGAAGAAGAAAAAGTGAATCTTTTTAAAAGAGGGTTTTTCAGCTAACATCATCATAAAACCTTCACACGGTAAGAAGTAAAAACGAAATACCAGGGACATCAAGAAAGCTTCATAGCGCAAATCTCCCTCGTCGTTCCGGCCTCATAAGCGCCACATCCCCTTTTCTCTCCTCCTTCTCCAAGGTCAGGTAGTACATCCTTCTCCCTCTCTTTTTCTCCTTTATCTCATAACAATAAAAAAATCAAGGTTTTAGTTCAAATAAAAAACACACGCGAATTCGTAAAAAAAGGAAACATAACATTGAAAACGAACCTCGTTTCGTAAGGACACTGAGCCCGTGCTGTGGAGGGAAGAGAGACTTTGGGGGTGACGCTGGTGGCCGGAAAGGGAAGCGCTCAGGAAGTTGAAGATGAAAACGACGATGAACGAACACGAACGGCGCGCTACAAACCCTAAGCTTTCGTTCTGAACAAACAAAATCTCAACCCTAAAGAAAAATCGTTTCAAGCAATGGGCCTGACCCGTTTCAAGTTTCTCTGAGGCCCATTGAATTGCTCTTTTTTCTTCAACAAAAACATTTCACTTCAACCCTAACTTTTTTTTATTATTATTATAAAACAATATTTTCTTTTCCTTTTATTTATTCTTTACAAAAATCACATTAATACTAAATATATGAAAACACTTTTTATTTAAAATACCCAATTAAAATACATGTGTACATAAATAATAAATACATTTTTTGTATCATATCATTAAATTTGAAAATATCTTCTTTTAATATATTTTTGTACATAATTGATAAAATACATATTTTTCTAATATTAAAATTCTTAAAACACTTAGTTAACACACTTTTTGTATATAATAAACCATGATACATTTTATACTTGAATATTCAATTAAAACATTTTCTTTTTTGTACATATTAAAAATACACAAATCAAAGATTCCTTAAAGCACATATTTAGGTCAAAAACCCTAATACGCTTCAATTTCACATGTCGCACTTGTAAATAATTACACATACTCATATACATATACACTTACACAATGCAAATCCATTCACATTGCCCTATACACATTTGTTTATCTTATATCTGTATATTCGATATTTACATTTGATTGCGAATTCGATTTGGTTGTAACTTATTGGATACTATAAGTCTCATCCCCATTCATACACTTGTACCCCTAATCCCGGATACTATTTTGTAATAGCGTAGATTTTACATTTCCGCAATTTACAGTTTTCTAATTATACCATGGTTAGACCTAGGGTTTGCATGTACATAAAATCAAACGCTAGATAACCTAATACAAGACAAATACATGTAATCAATACACAATCACACTTGCACCCTCTAGGGTAATCCCACATGTTGCCTTCCAAAATGGGCCATGCTTGCACGCCGAGTATCTTTGGCAAAACAAAATCAAATGATCATAAGTCTCAAAGTGTTGCCTAAACGGAATGATCATAGTCCCTTCAAAGCAAATTGCCAAAGACACTTGGCATCATTGCATTCATGGTCCATACGATGACCCGCGCCCGTCCCGAATAAATTTCCTAAACGCAAGATTGTCTACCAATTTCAATGGTAGAACAAAATTGTTAAAAGGGGTTAAAACATAACAAAAACCTTTGAGTACAACAGGGTAGACAAAACTCTTAGTTACTTGAGATCAATTTGCAAAAACACTTGCCTTCTTTTCAAAAACCACAATCCACAACACTTTCAAACAAACTCTCAAAAACATTTGAAACATCTTTTCGAAAAGATCCACACTTTTGTAAAACACTCAATCACGAGTCAAATACATTAGTTGCCTAAGACAAGGCATCTTTTTCCAAAACATTTTCAAAAAGCACCCACACACACACCATTTTCAAGCAATCGAAAAAACAAGGCAAGTGATCTAAAAAACCAAGTAACTAAGAGCCCATGGATAACCATGGATGAAAAGGGTGCTAATACCTTCCCTTTTCATAATCTACCCCCCGAACCCACGAAATATCTCAAAAGGTTTTTGCTGTGCTTTTTTAACCTTTCCTTTAGGATAAAATAAAAAGTCGGTGGCGACTCTTGCTCAACCGCACAAGTGCGAATACGAACGCAAAACACTAGTCAGTTCTCCCACCGTATCACAGTTAGGATTTGTATTTGAAATGTTTTATAGACGTTCAACTCACTTCGATTACCATGTTAAAAGGATCTAATGACATGATCAAGTAAAAACATACGAAACTGAATTGTATGAATAAAGATTCGATTGCAAAGAAATGTTTAAATGCAGAAATAAGTAAATGACTTTGAATGTAAAGATTTTAATTTAAGAAGCATGAATATAAAAGCATGAAATGTAAAAGAGTTTCTGAAATGTAAAGGATTCGAATAGAAGAAAACGTTTAAATGCAAGAAATAGGTAAATGACTTTGAATGTAAAGCCATATGAATGACATCGACATGAAAAATGGAAGGCAAACTGGAAATGATGAAGAGTTTTACTGAATCATAAATGTTTGGTGTTATCATACGTACATTGTTCGAGCATTCGTTTCCCTAGCCATGTGGTATTTTGAATGTTTACTGAATTTTGTACAATAGATATGACACACGAAATCCTAATACTAAAGACTTCTATTTATACTACTTCGACCATAACGGTCTTGCCTATAAGATTCTGCCACGTTCAGAACATGCAGAGCACTGCTCCTTTCTAGCTTCCACGCGTCTTCGAACGCTCCAGCGCATATATATTTGAATTTCCAATATCCCGCTTGCGTTTGAATTTCAAATGCTTTGGCACTCTTCGCTTCGAACTCATTTCTTAGACACAGTCTCGTTACCACTTCGAGGCTTCTTTTAAATATATCTTCACAACTGTCACTCGAAGCTCCGAGCTTTGACATGTTCGTTCAAAGAACTGCTTCTACCATTCCGAACCGTAACATCTTGCTTTATTCCAACGAAACATCCAATTTGTTTCATTTCGAACTGTATCATCAAAATCTTCAGCCAACAGTAACTTAATGATATCTTCAGTGAGCTTTTTGATGTTGTCAACAATGCTACTATCCTCCCTATTATGCACCAATTCAGATTAAGCCTTATGAAGGTTACCTCTCATAACTTGCAATCTTTGCTTCAAATTTCCAGACTGCTTGCTGAATTGCTTGACATCAGTCTTAAGCCTTTGAAGTTTATACCAAAGAATTTTCATATGACTCCCTTTAGCATGCTTCTCCTAAGAGCTCTTAACCATCTCTTTAAAACCAACTAAATCCAGCAGATAGTTGTTGAACTGTAAGTGGTTTTTCCTCTTATTTATATCAGCAGGGACACTGATATGTAACATGGAGTGATCAGAAACATTAGGGGGGGGTAAACACTCAGGACATGATTGTTGAATTGTTGGAACCAAGCAATATTACAAAGGGCTCTATCAATTTTAGAATAGATAATACCTATAGCATGCTTATGCTTATGTGCCATTTTCTCTAACCTTAATTGTTTATGTGGCTTGTGGCTTTTTCTTAGAATATTCAATATGAATTTCCAACCCTAATTGCCTACGTGTAATCTACTTAATCTAAATCCAAGGTTGTCATGATGACAACCTTGGTCATAACCCTAACCCTAATTAATTATGTAGCATTTTCTCTAATAATAATAATAATAATAATAATAATAATAATAATAATAATAATAATAATAATAATAATAATAATAATAATAATAATAATAATAATAATAATATAAATATTAAATCATCAATATTAATAATAATAATATAAATAATAAATTATAATATAATATTAATCTAATAAAAATAACAAATGATATTAGTAAATATTATTTCTAACCCTAATTTCCTAAGTGCAATAATAATAATAATAATATAATATAAATATTAAATCACCAATATCATTAATAATAATAATAATAATTTATAATATAATATTTATTTAATAATAATAACAAATAATAATAATAATAATAATAATAATAATAATAATAATAATAATAATAATAATAATAATATACTATCCAACTAACCTATTAAAAATAATATTATCTATAAATATTATAAATTTTATGTATTATGCAATAGTCAAAAATATAAAAAATCTACGCTATTAAAAATAATATTATTTATAATTTTTTTATGTACTATGCAATAGTCAAAAATATAAAAAATCTAAATATAATTTTAGTCAAAATACTACATTTTATCCATTCTTATTCTTTAACTTTTAAATAATTAAAAAAACAAAGTTAAAGGAAGGGGAATTTAAAAAGATGAGAGTTAAAGAGATAAACTATATTCATAAAATAATATAAAAAAATATCATTAAGTAATTTATGTAGTACATGTAATAATAATAATAATAATAATAATAATAGTAATAATAATAATAATAATAATAATAATAATAATAATAATAATAATAATAATAATAATAATAATAATAATAATAATAATATTAATAATAATAATAATAATAATAATAATAATAATAATAATAATAATAATAATAATAATAATAATAATAATAATAATAATAACAATAATAACAATAATATTAATATAATAATAATATAAATATTAAATCACCAATATTATAAATAATAATATAAATAATAAATTATACTATAATATTCATCTAATACTAATAAAAAATGATAATATTCAATATTATTTCAAACCCTAATTGTCTAAATGTAGTAATAATATATATATATATATATATATATATATATATATATATATATATATATATATATATATATATATATATATATATATATATATATATATATATATATATATATATATATATATATATATATATATATATATATATATATATATATATATATATATATATATATATATATATATATATATATATATATATATATATATATATATATATATATATATATATATATATATATATATATATATATATATATATATATATATATATATATATATATATATATATATATATATATATATATATATATATATATATATATATATATATATATATATATATATATATATATATAATATTAAAAATAATAAACCTACACTGTTAAATATAATGTTATTTATATAAATAATTTATAATAATTAAAACTTCATGTTCTTCTCATTTATATTATATATAATATATTTTATTTGTCGCTAAAATATATTTTGTGACTTTTTATTTTATTTAGAACAACAAATACTACACAGATCAGTTAAATAAAATATTTTATATAATTTATAATATTATTCATAAATATATTTAAATATAGAAATAATAATTTTTTTAATATTTATTAGTCTAAAATATTTAATGTGATAATAATAAATTATAATAGTGTTTGGCACTATAGTTTTTATTGTCTCATTTTCCCTCTCATATTTATTAAGAAAAGATTTAAAAAAAAATCAGATACTCCTATATAAAATAAATATGTAGGTATTATATTTACATATTCTTATAATAAAGACAACATACTTAAAAAGAAAAGATAATTTTAAAAAGCTTATAATATTTCTCTATTTTAATTTTATTTTTCAAAAAAATATTTAGTGACATTTATTTATTTAGAATCATAAATACAACATAGACATTTTAAATAATATATTTTATATAAATAATTAACATATCTTTATAATAAAGAAAATATATTAAAATTCAAAATACATAACTATGAAAAATATTAATATTTCTATAATTTAAATTTATTTTTAATTTTAATATTACTGTAATTCTAATAATAGTATATTTTGGTTTAAATTATTATAAATCTATAACCATCTATTTTCTATTCCATAATAACCTACAAGTTTTGAGTTTTTTTCCATCTCTTAAATAATATTTAAAATTCTCATATAAATTTAATTTTTGTTTAATACTTTATTTCAATTTATCGGTTTCTATTTTTCTATTAATTGTAAAATAATAAACTTTTACAAAATGAAATGTCATAATAATAATATTAATAATAGTATATGAAAATAGTTATAAAATATTATATCTTTTTGTATTCTTACACACCTTTATAAGCATTCTTAATCCTACATTCATTTTACATTTTTATTCAATACTTTTGCTACCCATTTTACCTATTTGTTATTTTGTGAAATTTTTCTTAATGTCTCCTGTTGATAACAACTTCATTGAGTAAGTGATCTTTTTTTAATAACTATTTGCAGAGTTGTTTATCTTATTACTAAATTTCATACTCAATTATTGTATTTTCATATAAAATATCTTATATGTTTCTTCATATTATAGTTTGATACGGTGGGAGAATTGACTTGAAGGTTTTGCGTTTGATCGCAAATGTTGCGGTTAGTAAGAGTCGCCATCGACTTTTCTTTTATCCAAAAGGAAAGGTAAAAAAGCACAGGAAAGACCTTTGAGATTGTTTCTTGAGTTCGGGGGTGGATTATGAAAAGGGAAGGTATTAGCACCCTTTTCATCCATGATTTTCCATGGGCTCTTAGTTACTTGTTAGATCACTTGCTTTTGTTTTGAAATTGTGCTTTGTGTGGTTTTGAAAGTATTATATCTTTGTAATGATTCTCGTTCGTAAGAATGTATACAAAGATGTTTGTCTTTTTGAAAATGTTTTCAATATTTGTAAGATATTTGGAAATGTGTGTGTTTGTTTTGAAAATAGCAAGGATAATTGTTTTGAAATGGAGCAAGTAACTAGAAGTAATCTACCTACTCAAATTTCTTTCTTGTTCATTTTCTTTTCCTTTGACATTGTTGTCTTACCATTGATTTGGTAAGCAACCCTATCTTTGGATGTAAACGGGACAGGCGTGGGTCATCGTATAATCATGATTAGCAATGTTGCAAAGTATCTTAGCATTTTTGAGGGACTAAGATCATTTTGTAAGGCAACTTTGAATAGCCTCATCGAGGGACTATGATCTTATATTTGTTTGTTTTGCTAAGATACCTCACATGCGTAATATGGCCATTTTTTGTGTAAGGCAACCAAGTGGGGTAACCCTAAGGGTGCTTGTGTGCAAGTGTGTTATTTTCATGCTTGATTTTGTCTTGTATTAGGGTTTTCTATTTGATTGTTTTTATCTTGCCATACAAACCCTAATTACTAACATGTTATGTAAAAGCGATAAATTGCGTAATTTAGAGATTACTACGCTATTACAACATTTTTTTGGGAGGGGGACATACAAATTATGAATGGGGATTTGCAATAATATAAACCTAATTAATCTATTACAATCAAATCGAATTTGTACAAATATTTGAATAAATAACATACAATATATATTAAATATGCAAAGATATGTATATGCAAGAAAAAGATTTTGTTTTGTTTTTTATGTGAAAAAAGAGTTTTGAACTAAACCTAATAATTTAAGAAAAGGAAATTATTTCTTAGAAATTGATTAACCCTAATTCTAATTTGTTAAAAGAAAATAAAATTCTTTAAGTATTTTTTTGTACTTTTGTCTTGAAAATAAAATATGACCCTATGAGATATTTCGGTCTCTTTTTTATAGTAAAATAAATATTTAATGAGTAAAAAGAAAAGTAAATATTAAACTAGTCCTAATTTAATTTACAAGGTTTATTTAATAAAATAGATAATATATAACTCAATAAAATATTTTTTGTGAGAAAAAATAAAATAAAATAAGCTAAAATATAAATCTATCATTTTTATATTTTTTATGATTTTTAATATTAAGAAAAATATATTTAAGAAAATAAAATGAAAAATAAAATAAATAAATAAAATTATATGGGCCAGGGGTCCTGCAAGTAAACATGAGGTAGCATGTTAGAAAAAATCACAAGGTCCAATGAAACAAAAAGCCCAGCGCTGCAAAGTGACAAAAATGGCAAAAATGTGAGAAAAAATGCAAAAGGCAGGCGCCAAGGCTCGAACCCATGACCTATGGTAATTTTGTGCGCTGCCTTACCACTGGGGTGGCTGTACATCCGTTTATAGAAACACAAAGATAAGTATATATTAGAAAACGCCTCCTGAAGGCAACTTCATCTTCAACCTTGAGCCATGGCCGGACCACCTGTATCTCTCTCATTTCTCCATTAAAATGGAAAGTCCAAACATGAAAATTATAATACTTTTTCCCACGATTTCAACCATGTAACTCATGTAAACTAAAAGTCAAAGATCAAAGCTAATTTTACTGGACCTAATTTAAAACCTAATTTTTACAGAAATTTCAAATCCAAAATTCTCTATACACAATGAATATAAATGAAATTTATGAACATGGTTGGTGTTGTACCCCAAAATTTTCCCTCCCATATTCTTCAAAGTTTTGACAAGCATCATCTCAATTTGCTCAAGTCTACTCAAGGGTTGCACAATCAACCATCCTCCTAAGCCAGTCAAAATTAAGGTTTTGGTTCTTGCAAGGAAGTTGAGGTTTTCAAGGGCTCAATCAAGTCCCACATGCCTATACACATTGTCAAGCATCTACATGGCAAGTTTCAAGGCTCACAAGGTCAAGTTGCACAGTCAAAAACCCTAATTGCTTCACAATCAACTGTAAGGGTAAAATGGTCATTTGGCAGTCAAAAGTCAAAATTTTTGGTCAACATCTTATTTTGAAGCCACAATCATCATTTAATCAAGTCTTGATCATGATTCCACAAGCATGGCTCAAAAATCATCAAGATGCAAAAGTTTCCATTTTTGGACAGCTGAAAAGTCAATTGTAAATTGACCAGGGCATAACTTTTTCATGGTTCATCAGAAAAATCCCATCCAATGCTCATTTTGAAGGGGATGACATTTCCTACAACTCATCTTCATATTCCAAGTCCAAGAAATGCTTTCACAAAAAGTTATCAATTTCAACATTATAGGTCATTTTCAAAAGTCAACAAAAAGGCACTTTAAATCAAAGACCATAACTTGAGATTGGTAAATTCAAATGACATGGGACCAAAGGCATTGGTTAGAGGACTTCAAGACCTTTCCAAAATTTCCAAGAACATGTTCATATGATCAAAATTGAGCAAGATATGCATTGGAGAAGTTGGGAAATTTTTGTGAAATGGCAAAAGTCAACTATCCTTGAAACTTCAATTTTTGACAAAAGGGCCCACTTTCTTCCACTTGATTCAGCCTTTTCATGCCACCCACGTGTCCCATGATCAATTTCAAGATTAAACATTAATTTTTCTATTTTATTTAATTTTATTTGATTTAATTCATTTTAAATCCATAAAATTCAAATAAAATCAAAAAAAATTAAATGGATAACATATTTTGATTTGAATGACTTTTATGTGTCATGAACAACCTACCAATTTCGTTCTAGGGCCATTTTAAGCATAAAAATTCAAAATTTGAACAAACTTGGAATGATCTTTAATGGTGGTTATGAAGAATCCAAAAACTTAATTGCAAGGGATCATTGGCTCATAATGTGACTTATTCTCATTCATACATACATATGCAAGTGTTCCATACCTCAAGCACGACCTAGAGCTCATTGAAACGGCCAGAACCAATTCCAAAAAACTCAAGAAAATTTGAAAACTGAAATCCACCTTCCAAGGCAATTCAAAGCCTTATCTCGTTTCTAACACTTTACAGGACCTCTCAGGAGTCTTTTGGAATCAAAACCAAGCGCTCAGGCCTAAGGAATCGCCCCACACGAACTCACGGTTTGCACAATTTTCTTGTAATCACAATTCATATTCCATGCGCATTTAACTTAATTTGTTGTTTGTTTGACATTGTTTGAGTCCACAGGAAGCTAATGATATTAATCAATTGGATTATAATGCACCTAATCGTGAATTGCCATTAACAAGTTTTAGGGTTCTTGAGGTCTGGAATTAGGGCTTTACTATATAGGAAAAATCAGAACTTCTAAGACCCATGGTTGAGACCGGCTTGACAAGACGAACAAATCCCAATCCTCGCGCCCAATTTATATAGAGCATAGCTCTATTCGTTATTTTCTGTCATTTCATTTTGTGGGGGTTTAAAACCCCCGCTAATTGCTTTGTTTTTACAGGAAAAAAGGAGGAAGACGAAGGGCGTGTCAGCTTGCTATTGGCTGGATTCAAATTGAAGCGCGCATTTTTCTTTTACAGCATATGCGTTGGATTATTGAATATATTGTTTGTTTTGTGTTTAATATCAATTACAGGCAACTGGCCTAGTGGAGCATGCGCTGTCCAATGACCATTGGGACCTGGGTTCGATTCCCAGGTCCCCCAAAACTCAATATTATTTTGTCTAACAAATTCCTATGCAGGCTAGTCAATGTGCTCCACCATACGCCTCACCAATCCACATGCCATATGTCCACAATCAGCCATCCAAAGGCCATGAGAGGAGGAGTACCATGTCCTTCAGTCAAAGCACATGCAGGCAATTGCAAAAGTCAAACGTGGCTGAGTGTAGTGGGCCAAAAAACTGCAATTAACACCTCCAAAAAGGGCCCAAACCCCCCATGGTTTTGTTACTTTTTTATTTTTCTTGCCCTTATAATTTCTTTTTTTTAATTATCATCATTATTGTTAATTAACCTAACAAACTAATTTTTTCCATAAAATTCAGGAAAAAAAAACAAAAAAAAAACATTTTATTATTTATTAACTTATTTTGTAAATAAAATGTAAATTAAATTAAATTAGCTTAATTAATTAACTTTAATACTTTTGTACAATAAATAAAAACAATTTAGAATTAGGACTTTCAACTTTTAATTTCTTTTGTTTATTTTATTAAAAACATAAAAAACACAAAAATATTTTCCTTTAATTAAATTAATTAATTAGTAATTAGTTTTAATTTTGATTAATTTCAAAAAGGACAAAATTCAATTCTTTTCTTAAAAAAGGGTCAAAACCCTCATGACTTCCCGATTCAATCTTTTGCGCGTATTTATTTTTAATTCATTATTTTGTATCTGCTCAGGAAGTGTAATAATTAGAACTTTATCGCTTTCTTTTAAATTCTCGCACTTTATTTTCCAAAACGGATTTTTTTGTTTTTGGCGATGTATAGACCCGCGCCTTGTAATAGTTAGATTTATCTTTCTGCAATTTACTTTCCGCACTCCTAACTGTTAAAAAATGCCTGCAAGAATGTATGTAAATAAAATTAATCCGTAGCTCACAAATAACATGTACAAAGACAATTAACTGAAAAACAACACACAAAGCACATGCCACTCCTAGGGTACGCCTCACTGGTTGCCTCGAACGTGGTCATCAAGTATAAGGTGTCTTAGAGGTCGCCCTTTGTCTAAAGATCCAGTTGCCTCGAAACGGTTGCCTCGGATAAAAGGATCTAGGATATTAGGGTTACCACTAAGGTGTCATACCATTGCTTTAGGTGACCACACATGTCCCTTAATCGAATTGACCCGAACACCTCCAACGACGGTGCTACCTACCTTTCAATGGTGGGATAGCACTGTCTAAAGGACTCTTACACAGCCTAATTCCTTAGAGTAGGTAGATTCTCTTAAGTACTTGCTCTTTTCAAAACAAACAAAAACAACTTTTCGCACCCCATACTTTCAAAAAGTTTTCAAACAAAACACTTCATACACTCTTGAGGACTGATACAAGAGTTACTTAGAAGTTTTCCAAACGAACTTTTTTTCAAAACCCACACACATCTAAAAAGCAAACAATTTTGAAAACATAAGAGCAAGTACCTAAGAGCCCGTGGATAACCACAGATAGAAAGGGTGCTAACACCTTCCATTTCTATAAATCTACCTCCCGAACCGAGAAACATTCTCAAAAAAGGAATTTTGTTGTGCTTTTGTCCTTTCCATGTTGGAGAATATAAAAGACGGTGGCGACTCTTGCTTAACGCGATATTTCACGAAACCAGCTAAAAAATAGTCAGTTCTATTTCCACCGATCACAGAACTGGCGACTCTGTTGGGGAATACTAATAAGTGGGGTGTACCTTAGGAATAGTTCATCATCATGTTTTCAATTGCCTGTTTTGATTGCTTTAATATTGTGGGCCTGTTTTGGGAGTTTCATAGATCCTAACCCGGATCTGGGGGATACCTTCTTAGAAAGTAGCAACAAACTCTGAGGGAACTGTGCGGGGTATACCGACACGGTTGAAGCAGTTTGCTACGTTGATGTGGCACTTTGGTGAGTACCGGTAACCCTTGAGTCAAGTCAAGGAGAGTACGGGGCCGCCGCGTGGTGTCGCGAAGCATCAACTGACCTTAGGAACCTTACTTGACCATCCTGGCCTCTTTAGGGTAGTGAGATGACCGACTTTGGTGCAGTCCGAAGTTGGTAGATACTCGATACTACACTCATTGAGGGTTGTTTTCTTGGAATATTTTGATCGCCAGTTCAGTGGCTAAATCAAAACAATGAACACAGAAAACAACCCAATGATATTGAGCTCCTTAGAACCCGGTTACTTTTGATAGGACAGGTTTTTGAGCCCACCAACTTCAAGAGGGTAGTACCCCAAACTTCATGCTGGCCTGAACTCTAAGGGCTGTCTTGTGTGACTTGTGTGCCTTCAAACTTGAACTACTTGCATACTTGTTATCTGACACTTGAGTTTCTTGCAGGGTTTGTTTATAGTCCTTAACCTGGACTCATAACAGGGCCTACTTACATCACTCCATGCATAGCATAACATCATACCATTGCATGCATCCTGCATAAAGACTAATCCATTTCAAGGATCTCAAAGGCTTGTGATGCAGGTCATGATGAATCAAAGTGTCTAGCAAGGGGCAAAGGGGATTTATTTTCCTCTAGTCGAAGTTGTCAGGGGCTATGACCCACTCGATATGGTGAGCCTTGACTCTTGAAGAAGGACTCTCAACAAAATGAAGTTCCTTCAATCAAGCTACAAAATTCAAGTTCTAACAATCTTTCTTGTTTATCCCGCGAGGTCCTTGAAAACATTGCATGCATATCATACATATCATTGCATTACAGGTACCCTTGTTACAGGTCACTTACCTTCTTCGTTGTTTATTTCAGCAATCATCATGAATCCTGAATCATCCAATGAACAAGCTATCAAGGCCCTTCAGGCCCAGAACGCCCAGTTCCAGGAGCTGGTCATGAGCTTAGCCCAAGGACAACAGGAATTGAAGACTCTGCTTTTGAAGAAAAAGAAGAAGAGGACTGTTTTGTTCAACCCTAGACGCAGATCTGGGAATACACTGCAGAATGAAGCTGAGCGGACTACTCCATCTGTTGGGGAAGGCAGTCACCAAGGGAGAGAGGTTCCTAGTCTCGTGGTCTCCGACAACGAGACAGATTTCAATGATGAACAGTACCCTCCTGCTGAGGACATGTACAAGCAACTAGAGGACCGTCTAAATTCCATAGAGATTCAACAGGTGCCCGGGTTGGACTTTGGAGACCTAGGCTTATCTTCTGGGGTGGTGATCCCTCACAAGTTCAAGGCACCTGCCTTTGCAAAATACGACGGGGCTTCCTGTCCTAAGTTGCACCTCCGTTCATACGCAAGGAAGATCCAGCCCTACACGGCAGACAAGAATCTATGGATCCATTTCTTCTAGGAAAGTCTTTCAGGGACTCAGCTCGAATGGTTCTATCAGCTGAATGGAACCAGTATTCGTAACTGGGAGGACTTGGCAACTTCTTTTTATAAGCAGTATCAGTATAATGCCGACCTCGCTCCTATGCGTACCCAACTCCAGGGTATGTCACTGGGGACGGGTGAAGGTTTTAAGGAGTACGCGCAAAAGTGGAGAGACCTGGCTGGCAGGGTGCAGCCACCGTTGACTGACCGTGAGCTCGTCGACATGTTCTTGGGGACCCTGTCTGGTCCTTTCTTCAACCATCTGATTGGGAATTCTTCTGCTGGGTTCACAGATCTGATCTTAACTGGTGAAAGGATAGAAGCTGGTATCAAGTCCGGGAAGATACAAAAGGGTGACTCCTTGAACGCTGAGAAGAAACCATTCAAGAAAGAGTCCAATATTGTGTACAGTCAGAAGGATCGTCGTGACCAACATGTAGGGACAGTCCTGATCTCTGGTTCTACACCACGCCGACAACAGCAGAAGGGAAATCAACAAAGACCGGACGAGCCTAAAAGACAGTTCACCAACATCCATATGCCGTTGTCACAAGCATTGCAGCACATGTTGAAGATGAACCTGATTGCAGTGATCAACCCTCCTGTGAATCCTAAGACTTCTTCTCCAAGCTACAACCCAGATGCGAGGTGTGCTTATCATTCTGGTAGCCCGGGGCATGATACTGAGGATTGTTGGGCGCTGAAATACAAGATCCAGAATATGATTGACGCCAAAGAGATCGAATTCGAGCCTGCTGAGACTCCCGATGTGATCACTGCTCCCTTGCCAAAACATGGCTAGGATTGAGAGACTCTTGTTCATTTAAATTCTGATATTGTATTTTTCTATGCTTATTCAAACAATTATTATGTCAAACTCTATTATTTCATTAATGCATTACACGTGTCTGTTTTGAAGTAATTGTGTTCTCTATATTCAAAATTGCTTTTATTTTTTCTTGATGTTCAACTCTCAATTGAAAATTCTAAAGCCTCTTGAGGGAGGATGACGAAAACGATACCACAATCTACAGTATGCTTTTGAACAGATCCCGTTGATGAGGTACAAGCATTATTTCAATTCCTAAACACTGGAGTTATAAGGATGATAATCCCTCGTCAACCCCTCTGAGCCAAAGAAGTAGGAGTTTTTATTTTCGAAAATTAAAATCCTTAATCATAACCTGGGGCAGGGTAGTTCTCTCAGTTGATCCAAGTGCACAACGAATGGCACCAAAGAAGTCCTTACAAAACAAAAGACAGTGATGGTTCTGAATGATCATAAAGACAGGCAGTCATCATTTCTCAAAATAAAAGCCCAACAAGTCAAAACCTATAAAGGAGACTTACAAAAACTGGGGCATCCCGCTGACTGTAATCACAAAAAGGAACAGTTCAGGCAAAAAATAGGGATAACGAAATCAAAAAAGAAAGAGGTCCTACAAACCCTCAACACAAAAGGAAATGACTGCCTATTCAAAATAAACTGTCAGTATCCGAACCATCACTGGTATATCAAAGCAAAGACTCAAACAAGGTCTAACGCACGATCAACTGAGTTTAGGTTTGAAGAACATCACGAAGAGCGGGTGGGTACAGATAAATTTGAGCCTTTATCCTTTATTTCTTAAACCGTGAACCAGGCTACGTTATAACCCTCAAAAGTCCTAGCTGAAGCATGGGTTAATTCGAAAGCATATTGTTACAAAGGTATCCTGACTCCTTAAGGCTCGCTATAAAATCTTGAGTTGACATCACATGTTACATAATTTGCTTGTTTTACTGAAAAATGCATTTTCAAAAACTTCAAGACAAACATAAGCTTTGCATTTTTAATATAACATTGATTGCATATGACTATTTGTTTGAACATCATAGAAGTTCGCACGAAGAATATCTGATGAACAAAAGCACTCCCAACCAAGGGGCATGGCATGATCATTGTCCAACATCTGGGGCAGTTAGGTCAAGATTCGGAGAATCTCTCAAAAGGCCAACCGGCTTGGGGCAAATCTCTTTCTGGATCACTTGGGGCATTGGACGATCAAACGAAGATCTTCTGGTGGCATGGTAACACTGCACTACTGACAGTGACAACTCCCTGCATCTTGAGAGCACGGACATAGTCGAAAAAATACTGCGTGTAATCAAAGACCCGCTAGGTTGACACACCTAGGCAAAAATAAGGGCTTCCCGGCGAACCAAAAGGGTTCGGGCAAAATAAGGGATGAAATAGAAAAATCTGTACACCCGGCAAGTCGAAAACCTGAAAAGGCGGCTTGGGCAAAAATGGGTATCCCGATGGACTGAAAACCTGAAAGGGCGGTCCAGGCAAAAGTTAGGGATCAAAAGCGTATGACTATGTCCCGTCATCTCGTCACTTGCCTACCAGAAGAAGATTTGTCAACCGGCAGTCATCAAGCGCCTCCACAGGTATCTTCTCCCACAGAAACAGGGGCAATATGAGTTGTCTAAGCGATCTAGTTGCTCTGTCCACCAAGGTACTAAGGTAGGTTCAGCTGAAGAACGTGACCAAGATACCTTCACTCCCTGCAGAGTAAGATAAGATTCAGCAATACTCTCCCCCGAGCAGAGTTGGTCTCCCGTCAGCCCTGACAAGGTACAGTATCTCCAGCAAGTCAACAACGCTCTCCCCAAGCAGAGTTAGTCTACTGTCAGCCTTAAGGAAGTTGGGTATCCCCAGAAAATCTCAATATTCTCCAGCAGTATGCAGATGTTCCTAAGCAAGCATCCCCGGCCGTCTTAATATAAGATTATTCCCTGGCGGAACACCAGACACCCTAGTGGAGCCATTCCACAGTACAGTTCAAAAGTCTCCCCAGAAGAGTTGAATCAATCTCCCTAGTAGATTCTGGGAGCTCATCCCCAGTAGATTCTGGAAGCTTATCACCGGCAGAGTACGAACGCTTCTCCCGGGCTTTATTCAAAGTTATTCCCTACCAGAACTTATAACTGGGTTATCCTCAGCTAATTACCACAGAAAGATCATCCTCGGCGAAGCTCTTCCTACCCCCAACGGAGTTCATCAGAATCCTCAACAAAACATATCAACGGAATCCCCAGTGGAGTTATCATCAAAACCTCAGCGAAGTATCTCTTCCCACAGAGTAGATTCCCCTCAGAGTAATATCTTCACCAGGATTATTCCCCAACGGAGTCATCTTCTCCTACCGGTTTGTTCTTGAAATCATCATCCCCAGCGGAAACGAAGAACTCTACTCTTCAAACATCATCCCAGGATTCAACAAACTCCCGGCATTCGTCAAGGATTTATTTTCCCAGACGAGAATACATTCATAAACATCACATCTTCATACATTATAGCATGCATATGCATCATACAACACAAATCTCATTTATTTTTGAGAACATCTTAAAATCATGCAGTTCATGCATCATGACATTGCATACGACTAATACTTTACCTTTTCAGAAAAAAGTCAATCAAAAGATGATTACCATCTACCTTTACAGTTCCAGATCAACACCGGTAACAAGCCAGGAAAATTCTGTGGACGACTGATCATGGGTTAATATCCGAAACCAAACAGGACAATTATCTACTTGATCATCCTCAGGCAACCCTACACCAGTTCCTTTTATTTCAGAAGAAGTCTTACACGGGCTCATCAACAGGCAACCCTACACCGGTTCCTTCTCAACCTCAGATGTAGTTTTTACACGAACTCATCATCAGGCAACCCTACACTGGTTCCTTCTCAATTTTCAGACGAAGTCTTACACGGACTTATCATCAAAGTAACCCTACACTGGTTCCTTTTCTTTCAGAAGAAGTCTTACACGGACTTATCTCAAGATGACCTTACCCCGGTTCATCCAGAAGTTTTACACGAACTTATCCTGCAGTAACCTTACCCAGGTTCCTCCAGAAGTCTTACACGGACTTATCTCAAGATAACCTTACCCCGGTTCATCCAGAAGTTTTACACGAACTTATCCTGCAGTAACCTTACCCCGGTTCCTCCAGAAGTCTTACACGGACTTATCTCAAGATGACCTTACCCCGGTTCATCCAGAAGTTTTACACGAACTTATCCTGCAGTAACCTTACCCCGGTTCCTCCAGAAGTCTTACACGGACTTATCTCAAGATGACCTTACCCCGGTTCATCCAGAAGTTTTACACGAACTTATCCTGCAGTAACCTTACCCCGGTTCCTCC
Organism: Vicia faba; assembly: GCA_948472305.1. NCBI lineage: Eukaryota > Viridiplantae > Streptophyta > Magnoliopsida > Fabales > Fabaceae > Vicia > Vicia faba. The sequence goes on from OX451735.1 coordinate 983,047,183, forward strand.
AGAAGTCTTACACGGACTTATCTCAAAATGACCTTACCCCGGTTCATCAAGAAGTTTTACACGAACTTATCCTGCAGTAACCTTACCCCGGTTCCTCCAGAAGTCTTACACGGACTTATCTCAAGATGACCTTACCCCGGTTCATCCAGAAGTTTTACACGAACTTATCCTGCAGTAACCTCACCCCGGTTCCTCCAGAAGTCTTACACGGACTTATCCCGAAGTAACCTTACCCCGGTTCCTTCGGAAGTTTTACGCGAACTTATCCCGAAGAAACCCTACACAGGTTCTCTCTCTCCAGACGTAGTTTTACACGGGCTCGTCGTCAAAGAAACCCTACACAGGTTCTCTCTTCCCAAAGATGCAGTTTTATACGGACTCATTATCAGTAAACCCTACACAGGTTTCCTTCCTCCAAAGATGCAGTTTTACACGAGCTCATCATCAGTCAACCCTACACAGGTGTCCTTCTTTCCAAGATGCAGTTTTACACGAGCTCCTCATCAGGCAACCCTACACAGGTTCCCTCTTTTAACTTACAAAAATTACAATTCAACAGACCACCTCCAGATGGCATCTATAAGCCCATCCACCTACCAACAGTCTCCAAATGGCATCTATAAGCCCATTCCCGACAAGGTTCTGTCACGTCTCCAAATGGCATCTATAAGCCCATTCCTGACAAGGTTCTGTCACATCTCCAGATGGCATCTATAAGCCCATCCTCCCATACCATCTTTCCAAATGGCATCTATAAGCCCATTCCCGACAAGGTCCTGTCACATCCAGATGGCATCTATAAGCCCATCCTCCTATCCATCATCTTTCCAAATGGCATCTATAAGCCCATTCCCGCCACCACACTGCTGATACTCCACTATGTGAGCGCAAATTTCTGGGCACTTTAGTGTTCAATCATCTTCCACCTTCGGATCACGAAAGGCACGCAAGCCAATCTACATCCTCAGGTCTAAGAAGATTGAACAGGGGCAAATGTTGTACCCCAAAATTTTCCCTCCCATATTCTTCAAAGTTTTGACAAGCATCATCTCAATTTGCTCAAGTCTACTCAATGGTTGCACAATCAACCATCCTCCTAAGCCAGTCAAAATTAGGGTTTTGGTTCTTGCAAGGAAGTTGAGGTTTTCAAGGTCTCAATCAAGTCCCACATGCCTATACACATTGTCAAGCATCTACATGGCAAGTTTCAAGGCTCACAAGGTCAAGTTACACAGTCAAAAACCCTAATTGCTTCACAATCAACTGTAAGGGTAAAATGGTCATTTGGCAACCAAAAGTCAAATTTTTTGGTCAACATCTTATTTTGAAGCCACAATCATCATTTGATCAAGTCTTGATCATGATTCCACAAGCATGGCTCAAAAATCATCAAGATGCAAAAGTTTCCATTTTTGGACAGCTGAAAAGTCAACTGTAAATTGACCAGGGCATAACTTTTTCATGGTTCATCAGAAAAATGCCATCAAATGCTCATTTTTAAGGGGATGACATTTCCTACAACTCATCTTCATATTCCAAGTCCAAGAAATGCTCTCACAAAAAGTTATCAATTTCAACATTATAGGTCATTTTCAAAAGTCAACAAAAAGGCACTTTAAGTCAAAGACCATAACTTCAGATTGGTAAATTCAAATGACATGTGACCAAAGGCATTGGTTAGAGGACTTCAAGACCTTTCCAAAATGTCCAAGAACATGTTCATATGATCAAAATTGAGCAAGATATGCATTGGAGAAATTGGGAAATTTTTGTGAAATGGCAAAAGTCAACTATCCTTGAAACTTTAATTTTTGACAAAAGGGCCCACTTTCTTCCACTTGATTCAGCCTTTTCATGCCACCCACGTGTCCCATGATCAATTTCAAGATTAAACATTAATTTTTCTATTTTATTTAATTTTATTTGATTTAATTCATTTTAAATCCATAAAATTCAAATAAAATCAAAAAAAATTAAATGGATAACATATTTTGATTTGAATGACTTTTATGTGTCATGAACAACCTACCAATTTCGTGCTAGGGCCATTTTAAGCATAAAAATTCAAAATTTGAACAAACTTGGAATGATCTTTAATGGTGGTTATGAAGAATCCAAAAACTTAATTGCAAGGGATCATTGGCTCATAACGTGACTTATTCTCATTCATACATACATATGCAAGTGTTCCATACCTCAAGCACGGCCTAGAGCTCATTGAAACGGCCAGAACCAATTCCAAAAAACTCAAGAAAATTTGAAAACTGAAATCCACCTTCCAAGGTGTTGTACCCCAAAATTTGCCCTCCCATAATCTTCAAAGTTTTGACTAGAATCATCCACAATTGGTTCAAGTTTACTCAAGGGCCACACAGTCAAACCATCCTCCTAAGACAGTCAAACTAGGGTTTTGGTTCTCACAAGGAAGCTGAAGTTTTCAAGGGCTCAATCAAGTCTCCCATGCTCATATACATTGTCAAGTATCTACATGCCAAGTTTCAAGGCTCACAAGGTCAAGTTGCACAGTCAAAAGGCCCATTTGCTCAATAGTCAACTGTAGGGGCAAAATGGTCATTTGGCAGTCAAAAGTCAAAATTTTTGGTCAACATCTTATTTTGAAGCCACAAACATCATTTGATCAATTCTTGATCATGATTCTCAAGGCATGACTCAAAAAGTCTCAAGATGCAAAAGTTTCTATTTTTGGACAGTTGTAAAAGTCAACTGTAACTTGACCAAGGCATAACTTTTTCATGGTTCATCAAAAAAATCCCATCCAATGCTCATTTTGAAGGGGATGAAATTTCCTACAACTCATCTTCACATTCCAAGTCCAAGAAATGCTCTCACAAAAAGTTATCAATTTCAACATTATAGGTCATTTTCAAAAGTCAACAAAAAGGGACTTTAAGTCAAAGGCCATAACTTGAGATTGATAAATCAAAATGACATGGGACCAAAGACATTGGTTAGAGGACTTCAAAACCTTTCCAAAATGTCCAAGAACATGTTCATAACTTCAAAATTGAGCAAGATATGCATTGGAGAAGTTGGGAAATTTTTGTGAAATGGCCAAAATCAATTATCCTTGAAACTTCATTTTTGACAAAAGGGGCCCACTTTTTCCACTTGTTTCAGCTTGGACATGCTTCCCACGTGTCCCACAATTTATTTCAAGATTTAAAATTAATTTTTCCATTTTTATTTAATTTTATTTGATTTAATTCATTTTAAATCTTTAAAATTCAAATAAAAATCAAAGAAATTAATGGAGGGATATATTTTGTGTTGATTAGCTTTGATTCACCTTGAAGTACCTTCCAAATTCGTGCAAGGCCTATTCCAAGCAAGAAAATTCAAATTTTCACAAATATGGCAAGTTGTTTCAATGGTGATTATGGAGAAAATCAAAACTTCATTGCAAGGCTTAAAAGCTCCTTAATGTGACTGATTCTCATCCAAGCCTATATATACAAGCCTTGCAAGCCTCATTCACAACCTAGAAAAAGTGCACAAAATTCCAGAGCAAAAACTGAAAAGTGTCAAAAAAAAGTGTAAGATCAAAAATCCATCATACCGCGCTGTAAGTTCTTCCCAGGTCCCCTATAATTTCCATATTATTTTTTCAATTGCTTTCATGTGCAGATTCTCAAAAGAGGAACACCATAAACCTCATATCCCAGCGCTCCAAGTGTTCACCAGCACAGATCTAAGGGCCAACACCCCCCATGGTTTGCATCACATTTTCTTTTTTCATTTTTCTTTTCTTCTTTTTATTTTAATTGTTTTCCTTTTGTTTTATTTAAATCATCAAATTAATTTTTATAACACAAAAATACAAAAAAATCAGAAATCAAGAAAACACAAAAAATATGTTTTATTAATATTAATTTCTATTGATTTTGTAAATAAATTCCAATAAAACAATTAGTTTAAATTTAGGTTTTTTACTTTAATGTCTTTTTCTAAATAATTAAAAAAACATAAAAATTAGGTTATTAGTATCTTTATTCTTTTCTCAATAAATAACTTTTTCTCCTTATTATTATTATTAATTAAATTTGTGAATACTCTTGTAATTAAACAATTAGTAAATTAGGTTTAAACTTAAATATTTTCTTTAATAATTAAAAACAATTTAGAACTAGTTTTTTTTAAATTTAATTTCAAAATCCAATTAATTTTCTTTATGTCCATTAAATACAAAAAATATCAAAAAATAACTTCTTTTCTTATTAAATCATTAATTAATTTTCAATTTCAATATTTAATTTCTTTAAAGGGTTCAACGCCCTCGCATTCGATTATGTTTTTGTTCGCGCGTTTTATTTATTTTTTGTGTGAATATAATGTATTTGTTCCAAAGCCATGTAATAGTTAATTAGGCATTTACTTTCTGCAATTTATTTTAAATCGGGTCTGGATTAATTTGGCGTTGTAGACCCGCGCCTTTGTAATAGCGTAGGACCTTTATTTTTTCCGCACTTTAAATTTCCGCACCTTTAACTGTTAAACAATAACATGAAAGAATGAATGCCCAAAAATAAAATCGAAACGTAGATCACCAATGCATGACAAGACAAACAATAAACTGAAAATGACACACAATTCACACACCACCCCTAGGGTACGCCTCACTGTTGCCTTGCCCCTCGAAAGGTGATCGTCGAGTAGAGGATGTCTTAGTAAGTCCTCATGATCCGGGAACCTGGCATGAGGGTAGCTTCTAAGGTGTCTTCCTATTGCTCCGGTGATCACCATGTCCCGAACCTCGAATTGACCCGAACACCTCCAACGGTGGTGCTACCTACCTCTCAATGGTGGGATGGCACTACCTAAAGGACAATTACACAGACGAATTCCTTAGGGTAGGTAGACGACTCTAGATACTTGCTCTAAATTTCAAAACAAAACAAAATACTTTTCACACCTTACACTTTTCAAAAAGCTTTCAAAACAAACTTTTCAAACACTCTTGAGGACTGATACAAGAGTTATTCCGAAAACTTTCAAAGAAACTTTTTCAAACCCACTCACACTTGAAAAGCAAACAATTTTGAAAACACAATGAGCAAGTATCTAAGAGCCCATGGATAACCATGGATAGAAAGGGTGCTAATACCTCCCCTTTCTATAATCTACCTCCCGAACCGAGAACTAATCTCAATAAGGAATTTTTCTGTGCTTTTGTCCTTTCCATGTTGGAGAAAATAAAAGACGGTGGCGACTCTTGCTTACCGCGACATTTCGCGAACCAGCTTTAAAACAGTCAGTTCCAGATCCACCGATCACAGAACTGGCGACTCTGCTGGGGACATTAAAGTGAGGTGTACCTTAGGGCTAGTTCATAACTGTGTTTTCAATTGTATTGACTTGCTTGCTTTACTATTGTGGGTTACATGGGAGTTACATAGATCCTAACCCGGATCTGGGGATACCCTGTTTAGGTAGCATAAGCTGTGAGGGACTTGTCCGGCGTATACCGACATGGGTGAAGCAGTGGCTACGTTGGTGTGGCGCCTTGGTCTGTACCGATATCCCTCGTGTTGAAACGGGGAGAATATGGGTCTTCCAAGGAGTCATTAAGCACCAACAGACCTTAGAACCTTAAATGACCCAACTTGGCCATTAGAATAGTAGCAGTACGCTACGCCCATTGAGGCTAAACTCTCGTGATGGTTCTGGCTGCAAGAAAAGATTGCGATGCTGGAGTTATGACCGATTGAGGGTAGTCAATGATATTGGGATCCTCTAAGAACCCAGTTACTTTTGATTAGGACAGGTATGAACCCACCAACTTCAAGAGGGTAATACCCAGACCTCATGCTGGCCTTAAACTCTAAGGGCTTCTCTTGTGTGACTTGTGTGCCTTCCAACTTGACTACTTGCATGCTTGTTATCTGACATTTGAGTTTCTTGCAGGTTTTGTTTATAGTCCTTAATTGGGACTCATAACAGGGTTTACTAAGTTTCTCGCAAGTTTTGTTTACAGTCCTTAAATGGGACTCATAACAGGGTTTACCTATATTACCCCACGCATAGCATAACATCATGACATCATGCCATTGCATGCATCCTACATAAGGACTAATCCATTTCAAGGATCTCAAGGGTCTGTGGTGCAGGTCACGATGGACCAAACTGCCTAGCCAGTTGCAAAGGGGATTTATTTTCCTCTAAGCCAAGGTTGTCAGAGGCTATGACCCACTGGATATGGTGAGCCTTTGACCCTTGAAGAAGGACTCTCAACAACATGCAGTTCCTTCAACCAAGCTACGAAATTCAACTCTAACAATTTTTCTTGTTTACCCCGCGAGATCCTAGAAAACATCGCATGCATATCATACATATCATTTCATTACAGGTACACTTGTTGCAGGTCACTTACCTTCTTCGCTGTTTATTACAGCCGTCATCATGAATCCTGAATCATCTGATGGACAAGCTATCAAGGCCCTCCAGGCCCAGAATGCCCAGTTCTAGGAGTTGATTATGAGCCTAGCCCAGGGTCAAAAGGAATTGAAGACTCTAATTCAGAAGAAGAAGAGGACTGTTTTGTTCAACCCTAGACGCAGATCTGGGAACACACTGCAGAATGAAGCTGAGAGGACTACTCCATCTGTGGGGGAAGGCAGTCACCAAGGGAGAGAGGTTCCTAGCCCTATGGTCTCCGACACCGAGACAGACTTCAATGATGAACAGTACCCCCCTGTTGAGGACCGGTACAAGCAACTAAAGGATCGTCTGAATGCCATGGAAATTCAACAAGTGCCTGGGTTGGATTTCGGGGACCTGGGTCTATCTTCTGGTGTGGTGATCCCACACAAATTCAAGGTTCCTTCTTTTGCTAAGTATGATGGGGCATCCTGTCCCAGGCTGCATCTCAGATCTTATGTGCGGAAGATTCAACCATACACTGTAGACAAGAACTTGTGGATCCACTTCTTCCAGGAGAGTCTTTCAGGGACTCACCTCGAATGGTTCTATCAGCTGGATGGGACCAAGGTTCGTAACTGGGAGGAGTTGGCTACTGCTTTTTACAAGCAGTATCAGTATAATGCCGACCTCGCTCCTACACGTACCCAACTCCAGGGTATGTCGTTAGGATCGGGAGAAGGTTTCAAAGAATATGCGCAGAGATGGAGGGACCTTGCTGGGAGGGTACAACCACCTTTGACCGATCGGGAACTCGTTGATATGTTCTTAGGGACCCTATCCGGGCCGTTCTTCAATTATCTCATTGGTAATTCATCTGCAGGGTTTACCGACCTCATTCTGACTGGGGAAAGAATCGAAGCTGGTATCAAGAGTGGGAAGATTCAGGAGGCCACACCTTCGGATACTCACCAAAAGCCTTACATGGGCAAGAAAGAGTCTAATGCTGCATACGGTCAAAAGAGTCGTCGTGACCAACAGGCAGGGGCAGTCATGATCTCTGGTTCTGCACCACGCCGCCAACCACAAAAGGGAAATCAGCGAAGGCCGGACGAGCCTAAAAGACAATTCACAAACATCAACATGCCATGGTCACAAGCATTACAGCACATGTTGAAAATGAACCTGATTGCGGTGATCAACCCTCCTGCAAATCCCAAGACCTCCTCTACAAACTACAATCCAGAAGCGAGGTGTGCTTATCATTCTGATAGCCCGGGGCACGATACTGAGGACTGTTGGGCGCTGAAGTATAAGATCCAGAATATGATTGACGCTAAGGAGATCGAGTTCGAGCCTGCTGAGACTCCCGTTGTGACCACTGCTCCTTTGCCAAAACATGGCTAGGATTGAGAGATTTTTGTTCATTTGAATTCAAGTTGTATTTTTCTTTTCTTGTTCAAACAAACAATTATCATGTTAAACTCTTTTATTTCATGAATGCATTACACATGTCTGTCTTGAATTAATTATGTTTACTGTACTTAAAACTGCTTTCCTATTTTTGTGATGATCAACTCTTGACTGAAAATTCTAAGCCTCTTGAGGGAGGATGACGAAAACGATACCACGATCTTTACAGTATGCTTTTGAACAGACCCCGCTGATGAGGTACAAGCATTGTTTCAATCCCTAAACACTGGAGTTATAAGGAAGATAATCCCTCGTCGACCCCTTTGAGCCAAAGAAGTAGGAGTTTTTCTTTTCGAAAATTAAAACCCTTAATCATAACCTGGGGCAGGGTAGTTCTCTCAGCTGATCCAAGTGCACAACGAATGGCATCAAAAGAAGTCCTTCTGAAACAAAAGACAGTGATGGTTCTAAATAACCATAAAGATAGGAAGTCATTATATCTCAAAAATAAAAAACCAATAAGTCAAAACCTATGAAGAAGACTTACAAAACTGGGGCATCCCGCTGACTGTAATCACAAAAGAAACAGTTCAGGCAAAATTTAGGGATAGCAAAATCAAAAAGAAAGAGGTCGCACAAACCCTCAACAAAAACAAAAAAAAAGACTGCCTATTCAGAATGAATCATCAATATCTGAATCATCATTGGAACATCAAGGCAAAGACTCAAACAAAGTCTAGCGCATGATCGGCTGAGTTTAGGATTGAAGAACATCACGAAGAGCGGGTGGGTACAAATAATTTGAGCCTTTATCCTTTGTTTCTTGAACCATGAACCAGGCCACGTTATAACCCTTAAAAGTCCTAGCTGAAGCATGGGTTAGTTCGAAAGCATATTGTTACGAAAAGTATCTTGACTCCTTAAGGCTTGCGGTAAAATAACGAGTTGACATCACATTTTACAAAATTTGCTGTTTTTATTGAAAAAATGCATTTTTCAAAAAAACTTCAAGACATACATAAGCCTTTGCATTCTTAAAATAACTTTGTTTGCATATGACTATTTGTTTGAACAGCAGAGAAATTTGCACGACGAACATCTAATGAACAAAAGTCCTCTCAACAAAGAGATCACCTCAAGTGGAAGAAACACTTCCAATCAAGGGGCATGGCATGATCAGTGTCTATCATCTGGGGCAGTCCAGTCAAGATTCGAGGAATCTCTCAAGGCCAACTAGCTTGGGGAAAACCTCCGCCCGAGTCACTGGTGGTATTCCAGCAACGAATCTTGCACGATCGGACATCTTCTGGTAGCAGGGCAACACAACTATCAACAGGGGCACCCCCCTACACCCTGAGAGCGTGGACATAGTCGAAAAAGAATACTACGCGTAATCAAAGACCCGCTGGGTTGACACACCTAGGCAAAAATAAGGGCTTCCCGGCGAACCAAAAGGGTTCGGGCAAAATAAGGGATGAAAAAGAAAAATTTGTACACCCGGCAAGTCGAAAACCTGAAAAGGCGGCTTGGGCAAAAATGGGTATCCCGGTGGACTGAAAACCCGAAAGGGAGGTCCAGGCAAAAGTTAGGGATCAAAGCGTACGACTATGTCCCGGCATCTCGTCACTTGCCTACCAAAAGGAAGATTTGTCAATCGGCAGTCATCCAACACCTCCACAAGATATCTTTTCCCCTCACCTCAGAAACAGGGGCAATAATGAGTCGTCCAGGAGATCCAGTTGCTCTGTCAACCAAAGTACCCAGGAAAGGTTAATACAAAGATGATTACCATCTACCTTTACAAATTCCAGATCAAGGGTTAACATCCGAAACCAAACAGGACGATTATCCACTTGATCATCATCAGGCAACCCTACACCAGTTCCTTCTCAACTTTCAGACAAAGTCTTACACGGACTCATCCACAAGTAACCCTACACCGGTTCCTTTTCTTTCAGAAAAAGTCTTACATGGACTTATCATCAAAGTAACCCTACACCGGTTCCTTCTCAACTTTCAGACAAAGTCTTACACGGACTCATCCACAAGTAACCCTACACCAGTTCCTTTTCTTTCAAAAAAGTCTTACACGGGCTTATCATCAAAGTAACCCTACACCGGTTCCTTCTCAATTTTCAGACGAAGTCTCACACGGACTCATCTTAAGATAACCTTACCCCGGTTCATCACGAAGTCTTACACGGACTCACCCTCCACAAGTAACCTTACCCCGGTTTCCTCCAGAAGTCTTACACGGACTTACCTCAAAGATAACCTTACCCCGGTTCATCCGGAAGTCTTACACGGACTTACCTCAAAGATAACCTTACCCCAGTTCATCAAGAAGTTTTATACGGACTTATCCTGAAATAACCCTACACAGGTTATCTCTTTCCAGACGTAGTTTTACATGGACTCGTCATCAGTAAACCCTACATAGGTTTCCTTCTCAAAACTCCAGATGTAGTTTTACACAGACTCGTCACCCAGAAACCCTACACAGGTTCTCTATTTTTAAGGATGCAGTTTTACACGGACTCGTCATCAGTAAACCCTACACAGGTTTCCTTCTCAGCTCTAGATACAGTCTTATACGGACTCATTGTCAGTAAACCCTACACAGGTTTCCTCCCTCCAAAGATGCAGTTTTACACGAACTCGCCATCAAGAAACCCTACACAGGTCCTCTCTTTCCAAAGATGAAGTTTTACACGAACTCGTCATCAAGAAACCTTACACAGGTTTCCTTCAACTCCAAATGCAGCTTCACGCGAGCCCAACCTCAAAGTAACCCTACATAGGTTCCCTCTTTCAACTTACAAAAAATACATCTCAAAAATTTCCCCAGTAGATTCTGGAAGCTTCTTCCCCGCAGAGCACGAACGCGTCTCCCGGCTTTCTTCAAAGGTTATTTCCTTACCAGGATATAACTGGGTTATCCTCAGCCAAAAGCCACGGAAAGAGCGTCCTCGACGAAATATCCTTATCCCCAGCGAAGTCTATTAACACTTCCAATACAACAAAGATATCCCCAGCAAGGTTGTCAACAACCCAGCAAAGCATCTCTCTCCCCACAGAGTATTGCTTCCCAGTAAGATCGTTAGAGTACTTTCTTCCCCGCAGAGTTATTCCATTCGCCAAGTTTATCCCCCAACGGAGCCACCTTCTCCTACCGGTATACTTGCAACTAGCATCCCCAGCGGAAGCAAAATCTATTCTCCAACATCAGCCCGGGAGTGACTTCCCGGCACTCGTCAAGGATTTACTTTCCTAGACGAAAGCATACATTCCTAAACATCACATACATCATTATAGCATGCATAGACGCATCATATCTTACAAATCTCATTTATGTTGAGAACATCATTGCTTGATCCATATCATGCATGGCATATGACTGACCTTTACCTTTCAGAAAAAATTCAGTTAAATTGTCAATCATATTTCAAGACCTAGACCGGTTCAGTTAATCGACTCCAAAGATTTCTTATCCAGTCCAAGGCCTTCTTTAGTCCAGCTAAATCGACCCCAAACAGATTTTTCTGATGAAGACTCAGTAGAAGTTATCAAAGGTTTTTCTCAAACGTCCGCTTTTGAGATTATAATTTCCTATGGTTCTCTCCCCGATCCTGCGGAGATGATAATTCCATTCCAGGTTTTTCTCAAATGTCCGCTTTTGAGATTATAATTTCCTATGGTTCTCTCCCCAATGCTGCGGAGACGATAATTCCATTCCAGGTTTTTTCTCAAACGTCCGCTTTTGAGATTATAATTTCCTATGGTTCTCTCCCCAATGCTGCGGAGACGATAATTCCATTCCAGGTTTTTCTCAAACGTCCGCTTTTGAGATTATAATTTCCTATGGTTCTCTCCCCAATGTTGCGGAGACGATAATTCCATTCCAGATTTTCTCAACGTTTGCTGTTGAGGTTAAGGTCATCCAAGGTTCTCTCGCCGTTCCTGTTGAGGTAGTAACTATCCCTGGTTCATTCATCATCTTTTGAAGCTCCAGATCCAGCTCCTGTAACCAGTCAGGACACATCTATACAAAGCATCTAAAAACCAGTTCCTGCAGCACGTCAGGTACTCTTTTTTCTTTTGCAGATACGCAAGTTCTCGCTAAGGAATCTCTTATGCGATCAACATCCAGGTGGCATCTATAAGCCCATCATCATATCCATCAATCTCCAAATGGCGTCTGTAAGCCCATTCCCGCTATCACACTGCTACTATGTGAGCGCAAATTTTTGGGCACTCTAGTGTTCAATCATCTTCCACCTTCGGATTACGAAAGGCACACCAGCCAATCTGCATCCTCAGGTCTAAGAAGATTGAACAGGGGCAACTGTTGTACCCCAAAATTTGCCCTCCCATAATCTTCAAAGTTTTGACTAGAATCATCCACAATTGGTTCAAGTTTACTCAAGGGCCACACAGTCAAACCATCCTCCTAAGACAGTCAAACTAGGGTTTTGGTTCTCACAAGGAAGCTGAAGTTTTCAAGGGCTCAATCAAGTCTCCCATGCTCATATACATTGTCAAGTATCTACATGCCAAGTTTCAAGGCTCACAAGGTCAAGTTGCACAGTCAAAAGGCCCATTTGCTCAATAGTCAACTGTAGGGGCAAAATGGTCATTTGGCAGTCAAAAGTCAAAATTTTTGGTCAACATCTTATTTTGAAGCCACAAACATCATTTGATCAATTCTTGATCATGATTCTCAAGGCATGGCTCAAAAAGTCTCAAGATGCAAAAGTTTCTATTTTTGGACAGTTGTAAAAGTCAACAGTAACTTGACCAAGGCATAACTTTTTCATGGTTCATCAAAAAAATCCCATCCAATGCTCATTTTGAAGGGGATGACATTTCCTACAACTCATCTTCACATTCCAAGTCCAAGAAATGCTCTCACAAAAAGTTATCAATTTCAACATTATAGGTCATTTTCAAAAGTCAACAAAAAGGGACTTTAAGTAAAAGGCCATAACTTGAGATTGGTAAATCAAAATGACATGGGACCAAAGACATTGGTTAGAGGACTTCAAGACCTTTCCAAAATGTCCAAGAACATGTTCATAACTTCAAAATTGAGCAAGATATGCATTGGAGAAGTTGGGAAATTTTTGTGAAATGGCCAAAATCAATTATCCTTGAAACTTCATTTTTGACAAAAGGGGCCCACTTTTTCCACTTGTTTCAGCTTGGCCATGCTTCCCACGTGTCCCACAATTTATTTCAAGATTTAAAATTAATTTTTCCATTTTTATTTAATTTTATTTGATTTAATTCATTTTAAATCTTTAAAATTCAAATAAAAATCAAAGAAATTAATGGAGGGATATATTTTGTGTTGATTAGCTTTGATTCACCTTGAAGTACCTTCCAAATTCGTGCAAGGCCTATTCCAAGCAAGAAAATTCAAATTTTCACAAATATGGCAAGTTGTTTCAATGGTGATTATGGAGAAAATCAAAACTTCATTGCAAGGCTTAAAAGCTCCTTAATGTGACTGATTCTCATCCAAGCCTATATATACAAGCCTTGCAAGCCTCATTCACAACCTAGAAAAAGTGCACAAAATTCCAGAGCAAAAACTGAAAAGTGTCAAAAAAAAGTGTGAGATCAAAAATCCATCATACCGCGCTGTAAGTTCTTCCCAGGTCCCCTATAATTTCCATATTATTTTTTCAATTGCTTTCATGTGCAGATTCTCAAAAGAGGAACACCATAAACCTCATATCCCAGCGCTCCAAGTGTTCACCAGCACAGATCTAAGGGCCAACACCCCCCATGGTTTGCATCACATTTTCTTTTTTCATTTTTCTTTTCTTCTTTTTATTTTAATTGTTTTCCTTTTGTTTTATTTAAATCATCAAATTAATTTTTATAACACAAAAATACAAAAAAATCAGAAATCAAGAAAACACAAAAAATATGTTTTATTAATATTAATTTCTATTGATTTTGTAAATAAATTCCAATAAAACAATTAGTTTAAATTTAGGTTTTTTACTTTAATGTCTTTTTCTAAATAATTAAAAAAACATAAAAATTAGGTTATTAGTATCTTTATTCTTTTCTCAATAAATAACTTTTTCTCCTTATTATTATTATTAATTAAATTTGTGAATACTCTTGTAATTAAACAATTAGTAAATTAGGTTTAAACTTAAATATTTTCTTTAATAATTAAAAACAATTTAGAACTAGTTTTTTTTTTTATTTAATTTCAAAATCCAATTAATTTTCTTTATGTCCATTAAATACAAAAAATATCAAAAAATAACTTCTTTTCTTATTAAATCATTAATTAATTTTCAATTTCAATATTTAATTTCTTTAAAGGGTTCAACGCCCTCGCATTCGATTATGTTTTTGTTCGCGCGTTTTATTTATTTCTTTTGTGAATATAATGTATTTGTTCCAAAGCCATGTAATTGTTAATTAGGCATTTACTTTCTGCAATTTATTTTAAATCGGGTCTGGATTAATTTGGCGTTGTAGACCCGCGCCTTTGTAATAGCGTAGGACCTTTATTTTTTCCGCACTTTAAATTTCCGCACCTTTAACTGTTAAACAATAACATGAAAGAATGAATGCCCAAAAATAAAATCGAAACGTAGATCACCAATGCATGACAAGACAAACAATAAACTGAAAATGACACACAATTCACACACCACCCCTAGGGTACGCCTCACTGTTGCCTTGCCCCTCGAAAGGTGATCGTCGAGTAGAGGATGTCTTAGTAAGTCCTCATGATCCGGGAACCTGGCATGAGGGTAGCTTCTAAGGTGTCTTCCTATTGCTCCGGTGATCACCATGTCCCGAACCTCGAATTGACCCGAACACCTCCAACGGTGGTGCTACCTACCTCTCAATGGTGGGATGGCACTACCTAAAGGACAATTACACAGACGAATTCCTTAGGGTAGGTAGACGACTCTAGATACTTGCTCTAAATTTCAAAACAAAACAAAATACTTTTCACACCTTACACTTTTCAAAAAGCTTTCAAAACAAACTTTTCAAACACTCTTGAGGACTGATACAAGAGTTATTCCGAAAACTTTCAAAGAAACTTTTTCAAACCCACTCACACTTGAAAAGCAAACAATTTTGAAAACACAATGAGCAAGTATCTAAGAGCCCATGGATAACCATGGATAGAAAGGGTGCTAATACCTCCCCTTTCTATAATCTACCTCCCGAACCGAGAACTAATCTCAATAAGGAATTTTTCTGTGCTTTTGTCCTTTCCATGTTGGAGAAAATAAAAGACGGTGGCGACTCTTGCTTACCGCGACATTTCGCGAACCAGCTTTAAAACAGTCAGTTCCAGATCCACCGATCACACAAGGCAATTCAAATCCTTATCTCATTTCTAACACTTTGCAGGAACTCTCAGGAGTCTTTTGGAATCAAAACCAAGCGCTCAGGCCTAAGGAATCGCCCCACACGAACTCACGGTTTGCACAATTTTCTTGTAATCACAATTCATATTCCACGTGCATTTAACTTAATTTGTTGTTTGTTTGGCATTGTTTGAGTCCACGGGAAGCTAATGATATTAATCAATTGGATTATAATGCACCTAATCGTGAATTGCCATTAACAAGTTTTAGGGTTCTTGAGGTCTGGAATTAGGGCTTTACTATATAGGAAAAATCAGAACTTCTAAGACCCATGGTTGAGACCGGCTTGACAAGACGAACAAATCCCAATCCTCGCGCCCAATTTATATAGAGCATAGCTCTATTCGTTATTTTCTGTCATTTCATTTTGTGGGGGTTTAAAACCCCCGCTAATTGCTTTGTTTTTACAGGAAAAAAGGAGGAAGACGAAGGGCGTGTCAGCTTGCTATTGGCTGGATTCAAATTGAAGCGCGCATTTTTCTTTTACAGCATATGCGTTGGATTATTGAATATATTGTTTGTTTTGTGTTTAATATCAATTACAGACAACTGGCCTAGTGGAGCATGCGCTGTCCAATGACCATTGGGACCTGGGTTCGATTCCCAGGTCCCCCAAAACTCAATATTATTTTGTCTAACAAATTCCTATGTAGGCTAGTCAATGTGCTCCACCATACGCCTCACCAATCCACATGCCATATGTCCACAATCAGCCATCCAAAGGCCATGAGAGGAGGAGTACCATGTCCTTCAGTCAAAGCACATGCAGGCAATTGCAAAAGTCAAACGTGGCTGAGTGTAGTGGGCCAAAAAACTGCAATTAACACCTCCAAAAAGGGCCCAAACCCCCCATGGTTTTGTTACTTTTTTATTTTTCTTGCCCTTATAATTTCTTTTTTTTAATTATCATCATTATTGTTAATTAACCTAACAAACTAATTTTTTCCATAAAATTTAGGAAAAAAAACAAAAAAAAACATTTTATTATTTATTAACTTATTTTGTAAATAAAATGTAAATTAAATTAAATTAACTTAATTAATTAACTTTAATACTTTTGTACAATAAATAAAAACAATTTAGAATTAGGACTTTCAACTTTTAATTTCTTTTGTTTATTTTATTAAAAACATAAAAAACACAAAAATATTTTCCTTTAATTAAATTAATTAATTAGTAATTAGTTTTAATTTTGATTAATTGCAAAAAGGACAAAATTCAATTCTTTTCTTAAAAAAGGGTCAAAACCCTCATGACTTCCCGATTCAATCTTTCGCGCGTATTTATTTTTAATTCATTATATTTTATCTGCTCAGGAAGTGTAATAATTAGAACTTTATCGCTTTCTTTTAAATTCTCGCACTTTATTTTCCAAAACGGGTTTTTTTTTTTTGTTTTTGGTGATGTATATACCTGCGCCTTGTAATAATTAGATTTATCTTTCTGCAATTTACTTTCCGCACTCCTAACTGTTAAAAAATGCCTGCAAGAATGTATGTAAATAAAATTAATCCGTAGCTCACAAATAACATGTACAAAGACAATTAACTGAAAAACAACACACAAAGCACATGCCACTCCTAGGGTACGCCTCACTGGTTGCCTCGAACGTGGTCATCAAGTATAGGGTGTCTTAGAGGTCGCCCTTTGTCTAAAGATCCAGTTGCCTCGAAATGGTTGCCTCGGATAAAAGGATCTAGGACATTAGGGTTACCACTAAGGTGTCCTACCATTGCTTTAGGTGACCACACATGTCCCTTAATCGAATTGACCCGAACACCTCCAACGACGGTGCTACCTACCTTTCAATGGTGGGATAGCACTGTCTAAAGGACTCTTACACAGCCTAATTCCTTAGAGTAGGTAGATTCTCTTAAGTACTTGCTCTTTTCAAAACAAACAAAAACAACTTTTCGCACCCCACACTTTCAAAAAGTTTTCAAACAAAACACTTCATACACTCTTGAGGACTGATACAAGAGTTACTTAGAAGTTTTCCAAACGAACTTTTTTTCAAAACCCACACACATATAAAAAGCAAACAATTTTGAAAACATAAGAGCAAGTACCTAAGAGCCCGTGGATAACCACAGATAGAAAGGGTGCTAACACCTTCCATTTCTATAAATCTACCTCCCGAACCGAGAAACATTCTCGAATAAGGAATTTTGTTGTGCTTTTGTCCTTTCCATTTTGGAGAACATAAAAGATGGTGGCGAATCTTGCTTACCGCGAAATTTCGCGAACCAGCTTAAAAAAAACAGTCAGTTCTATTTCCACCGATCACAGTTGGCTTTAGTGCAAGGATATCTACATTTTATTTTCACAAATCGAGACCAAAGGATGCCTGTATGAAGATATAGAAGTTAGAGTTTTTACCTCTTTCAGTTGAGATCGTGAATGGAGTTTGAGTGAGTTTTGAGAAGGCCTAAGAATCTGTTTAGCTTGCCTGGACCTCCCTGAGTGTGTTCCAATCCTTGCTTTGCCTTGAAAGTTCCTGAATCTCCCTACTCAAGTCAACCTGCAAGCTTGAAATGCAAAAATGACAGATGGAGAAGGAGGAGTTACAGTGATGGGGTGATGGTCTGGAACACTTAGATGTGATGTAGGTTAAGTGTTTAGGTGATAAGAACTTCAAACGCACGAGTGGTTTTTGAGGTTGCTATGCAAGGTGCCAAAACTGTAAGTTATGGCAGGTTTTCAGTGGTAGAGAGTTTGGGAGAGTTTTTGAGCTTTAGAAATCGTGTTATCAGTCACAATACATTTGTGTATAAGTATAGAAAAGGTTAGACCTCAAGATTCCTCAATATTTCCGAGTTCTAGACTTTTTACTCTATTGCTTGCTTTTGAAGAAAAATAAGGAGACAACTCTCTATGTGCTTGTACAAGCCTGATATGAGTTGGTACAGGTCTTAGCCACATTGCTTTTGGTTTATAGGGTTTGTGTGTGCAGAAAGAACAAGTGCAAAGCTCAAGGAGTTGACAATTGAAAAAGTTGTGCTTTACTAAAATGGAAATGGCAACTTTGTGCAATTTATGGAATTGTAGCTTGGACAAAGGCTCTCATGCTTGGATTAAAGCTTTATCAGTTGTGTAAAAATTTAATTATGGAGTGAGAAACAAGTTTTAGACTTACAAAGCAAGGATTATGCAGCCTAGGTTTGGATTTGAATTTTGGTTCATCATGAAATGGCTTGAAATCAAAGTGAGAAATTGCCAACTTCATCTCTTCGATTCTCCCTACTCAAGAATGATCTCAAGGAGTTCTTGGATATTTTGGAAAGCTTGAAATGTGCTCTATAACTCATCTTTGAATTTATTTCCAATATCACACTTGGAACTAGGTGAAAAGTTTCCATGAAGTTAGGTCAAAAACCTGCCTAACTAGGGCAAAATTTCACTAAGTTATCTTAGTTCATAAGTATGTATTCACAAAATTATATCTTGAGATCTAATCATCTTTAGGAGAAAATGTGTGAAGCAAAGTTGTAGACTTCATGGAGATCTACAAATTTCATGTTGGGAACTTTCTTTGAATCATCTTGTTTCATGGTGAAAATTTGACTTAAAGTTGAGAAAAAATAAGAAATTTTCTATACTTAGAAAAAAATTCTAAGTTAAGAAAATTTCAAATTTCAAAACAAAATATTCAATATTTGATTTATTGATGAACAAGTTTCACATTTTGACATTTTTTGATGAATTATGATCCTTGGTATTTGATTTTGACAAAAAAGTCAAAGTTTTGACTTTTCAGTATACAATTGACTTTTGATCAATTGATTGAAAAATTCACCTGTCAATCCAATGGATTTGCAATGTTTTGAATTATATATTTAGGTCAAGATGATGCAATTAAACTATTGAAATCATGCTTCAAACCAATTTATCATTTTCTAGGTCAAAAATCAGAAATTGTCCTTTCTCAGTCAAAACCCTAATTTTGACCATTTTGCCCTTTTGATGATTTGATCAAATTTCTTGAGGAATTGTGATCCAAACTTGATCAAATGATACATATGAGTCCAATATGTTTAGGTGGATAAAAAATTATTAAGTTTGACTATAAATTGGCCATGGTTGACTTTTTCCCCAATACAGCTGATTTTTAGGTCAACTGTCCAATTGACTGATCAAAAATGTGATTCAAGACTTGAAAATTGACATGAGTAATCTTAGGGGTCCATAATTATACTTGAAAGTCATATGAAGCATTGATAGTCCAAAAATCTTTGTGCAATCCCAAACCCTAATTTTGGGTTATCAATGCATGATGAGATGTCTTGAGCTAGTCAAACCCTAATCCAGTCTTGTGTCAAAGAGATCTTGTGAGAAAAAATCTTGATAAATGAGAGGGAAAATTTTGGGGTACAACAGCTGCCCATGTTCAATCTTCTTATACCTGAAGAGTTAGATTGGCGAGCTTCGCCATTCGTGACTCAAAGGTGAAAGATGATTGGACACTAGAGTGCCCAGAAATTTGCACTCAACAATGTGTGGTTGAGGGAATGGGCTTAAAGATGCCATTTGGAGAGGTGATAAAATCTTGTTGGAGATGGGCTTGTAGATGCCATCCAAGAATGCTTGTTGAATTGTAATTTGTAAGCTGAAAGAATGAGTATCAGAATGGCGTCCGTGTTTGGAGCGTACCTGAATTGTATCTGGGAGTTGATTTTGACTAAATGTCAGAATGGAATCTGTGTCTGGAGCGTATCTGAATTGTATCTGAAAGTTGAATCTGAATGAGTATCAGAATGGCATCCATGTCTGGAGTGTATCTGAACTGTATTTGTAAGTTGTATCTGAATGAGTATCAGAATGGCATCCGTGTCTGAAGCGCATCTGAATTGTATCTGTAAGTTGTATCTGAACGAGTATCAGAATGGCATCCGTGTATGGAGCGTATCTGAACTGTATCTGTAAGTTGTATCTGAATGAGTATCAGAATGGCATCCGTGTCTGGAGCGTATCTGAACTGTATCAAGATTGCATATTGTTAATGGTAGCTGTTAATCTTATCCTGAAAAGGGTGAAATGTTAGCTAAAATACAAAGTTATGTTTGTATGAAATGTATGATGCCATGTATTTGCTTTATCATTGTTCATGATATATGGATGCAATGTATGTGTATGTGAACTAATTTGTTGCATTGCTGTTTGATTAAGGAAAATAAATCCCTGAATGTCGCTGAGGATATATGAATTTTCATGTCTTGAAGTTGAAGTACTGATGGATTTTTGTTGAGAGAAGTAAATTCTGTTGTGAGGGCAGTGCCATGTACTTCCTGTAAGATTTGTTGAGGAGTCCCGAGAAATTTGACGACTTTTGCTGGGGATTGATAACTGGGAATTTGGTTCCGCTGGGGATTTAAATGACACACTGTAAGGGATTACTTATGGAATAGCCTAGAGACATTTTCCTATTCTTTCAACCTATCAGTAATTATCTTTCTCATTTTGTTTATATGTAAACAATAATCATTTTGTTTTATCCCTAACTTTTGTCCGAACCTTTTGGTTCGCCGGGACGCCCTTGTTTTGCCTAGGTGTGTCAACCTAGCGGGTCTCTTATGCGTAGTATCTTTTGACTATGTCCGTGTTCGCAGGGTGTGGCAGGTCGTCGCCATCCATGATGGTCAAGATCATTGCCCCACCAGAGAATATGTTTTTTATTACAAATCGTCCTTCATAGGTAGGAGTCCATTTGCCCCTGGATCACTTTGTGGCAAGATGATACGTTTTATCACTAAATCCCCAACTTGATATACTTGGCGTCTGACTTTCTTGTTGAAAGCCTTGATCATCCATTTTTGATACATTTGACCATGGCAAACAACAGTAAGTCTGTTCTCATCAATTAAGTTTAGTTGATCAAGTCGAGTCTGGATCCAATCGTCTTTGTTCAAGCCTGCATCTTTCATAATCCTCAGAGAGGGGATCTGAACCTTAATAGGCAAGACAACCTCCATGCCGTAAACCAAAGAATAGGGTATTACCCCGGTTGATGTGCGAGCCGTGGTACGATAACCGTGGAGAGCGAATGGTAACATCTCATGCCAGTCTTTGTATGTGACTGTCATCTTTTGTATGATCTTCTTAATGTTTTTATTTGCAGCTTCAACAACACCGTTCATCTTTGGCCGATAGGGAGAAGAATTGTGATGCTGGATCTTGAATTGCTCGCATAATGCAGTGATCATAGTGTTATTGAGATTTGTACCATTGTTAGTGATTATGCTTTCTGGGATGCCATACCGGTAAATAAGGTTTTGCTTGATGAAGCGGGCAACAACGTTCTTGGTAATGGAAGCGAAGGAAGCTGCTTCCACCCATTTTGTAAAATAGTCAATGGCCACTAGGATGAAGCGATGTCCATTGGAGGCCGTTGGCTTGATTTCTCCAATCATATCAATTCCCCACATAGCAAAGGGCCAAGGAGCCGTCAAGACATTCAGAGGAACCGGAGGTACGTGCACCTTGTCAGCATAAATTTGACACTTATGATAGGTTTGAGAGTGTTGATAGAAATCTGCTTCCATGGTAGACCAATAATAGCCTGCCCGTAGGATTTTCTTCGCCATTGTATGCCCACTGGAGTGGGTGCCAAAAGTACCTTCATGTAATTCAGCCATGATCTTTTCAGCTTCAAACTTATCCACGCACCGAAGCAAAATGGAGTCATGATTGCGTTTGTACAGGATGCCATTACTAAGGAAGAATTTAGCAGAGAATCTCCTTAAGAACTTCTTGTCATTGATTGAAGCTCCCTCCGGGTATTCTTGGGCCTCGAGATACCTCTTGACTTCGTGAACCCAAGGTTGGTCCACTACTTCTTCAGTATTAATATCGTGACAGTGTGCTGGTTCATCCATTCGTTCAATGGTGATTTGGGGAGCCTCTTTATCCCAATTAAGTTTAAACATAGATGACATTGTGGCTAGAGCGTCTGCTAGCTGATTTTCTTCTCGCGGGAAATGCTCGAAGGTAATCTTCTCAAAATGTGGCCGCAATGTCAAAACATGTTCTTTGTAAAGGATAAGGTTTGGGGGCTTAGTGTCCCATTCCCCTTTGATCTGACTTGTGACCAAAGCTGAATCTCCAAATACATCTAAGGATTTGATTCCCAAGTCTATGGCGGATCTGAGACCGAAGATGCACGCTTTGTATTCTGCCATGTTGTTTGTACAATTGAAGCAAAGTCTGGCGGTAAATGGAGTATGACACCCTTTTGGAGATATGAGTACAACACCGATACCATTGCCAAGTGCGTTGGATGCGCCATCAAAGAACAGAGTCCATCGGGATCCTTGTTCAGGTCCGTCATATGGCCTGAATTCTTCATAGTTGTCTAATATCATGATGTCTTCATCCGAGAATTCAAACTTCATGGACTGATAGTCTTCTACAGCTTTGTGAGCGAGGTGATCAGCTAGTACACTTCCCTTTATAGCTTTCTGGGTAGTATACTATATGTCGTACTCTGTTAGGATCATCTACCATCTTGTTATTCTCCCAGAAAGAGCAGGCTTCTCGAAGATGTATTTTATCGGATCCATCTTAGATATCAACAAGGTAGTATGAGTCAGCATATACTGTCTTAGCCGACGAGCATCCCATGCCAGAGCGCAACAAGTTTTCTCGAGCAGTGAATATCTGGTTTCACAGTCGATAAACCTTTTGCTCAGGTAATAAATAGCGTGCTCTTTTCGGCCAGACTCGTCATGCTGCCCCAATACACACCCCCATCGAGTTTTCTAAAACAGTCAGATACATGATCAAAGGTCTTCCCTCGAATGGTGGCATCAATACATGAGGTTCTTGTAAGTATTCTTTGATTTTGTCAAAAGAAACTTGGCATTCATCATTCTATTCGACTACTTGATCTTTCTTCAATAGTTTGAAGATTGGCTCACAAGTAGCTGTTAGGTGAGAAATGAATCTGGCAATATAGTTCAAATGTCCCAAGAATCCTCTGACTTCCTTCTCAGTATGAGGAGCAGGCATTTCTTGTATTGCTTTAACTTTGGCAGGATCGACCTCAATACCTTTGTTACTGACGACAAAGCCTAGGAGTTTACCGGACCGTACTCCAAATATGCACTTGTTTGGATTCAACCTCAGCTTGTACTTCTTCAGTCTCTTAAACAACTTTTGTAAGTGATCAAGATACTCTTCTTCTATTTGCGATCTGGCTATTATATCGTCTACGTAGACCTCTATTTCATGATGTATCATGTCGTGAAATACAGCTACCATGGCGCGCTGATAGGTTGCCTCAACATTCTTCAATTCGAATGGCATTACCTTGTAGCAGAATGTGCCCCACTGTGTGACAAATTTTGTTTTCTCCATGTCCTCAGCTGCCATTTTGATTTGGTTATAACTTGAGAATCCGTCCATGAAGGAAAACATTTTGTGTTGTGTCGTATTGTCAAACAGGATATCAATGTGGGGGAGTGGAAAATCATCTTTAGGGCACGCCCTATTCAAATCTCTATAGTCCACACACATTCATACTTTGCTGTCTTTTTTAGGTACGGGAACAATGTTGGAAACCCATTGAGGGTAGGAGGTGACAGCCAAGAATCCAGCATTGAATTGCTTCATGACCTCCGCTTTAATCTTTTCTGACATATCAGGTCTCATGCAGCGAGCCTTTTGTTTTACTGGCAGACAATCTTCCCTTGTAGGCATACGATGTACCACGATGTATGTATCAAGTCCTGGCATGTCTTCATATGACCAAGCGAAGGCTTCAACATAGTCGTGTAGCAACTGAATCAGACGCTCCTTGACACTGGGTTCCAGATTGGCACCCACCTTGACCTCTTTTTTATCCTCCTCGGTACCCAGGTTGATTGTATCCACAAGTTCCTCGTGAGGCTGAATGGTTCTTTCCTCTTGTTGTAGCAGTCTGGCAAGTTCCCCTGTGTTGTACCGCAAAATTTGCCCTCCCATATTCTTCAAGATTTGCCAAGAGCATGCTTCAAAATCTCCCCAAGGGTTGCACAGTTCAAGGGCCTCCTAACAGTCAAAAATTAGGGTTTTGGTTCTGGCATAGAAATTGAAGTTTCCAAGGGTCCAATCAAGTCCCACATGCCTACAAACATGGTCAAGCATCCATATGCCAAGTTGCAAGACTTACAGCACAAAATTGCACAGTCAAAAACCCTAATTGCTCAACAGTCAACTGTAGGGGCAAAATGGTCATTTGACAGTCAAAGGTCCAAATTTTTGGTCAACATCTTATTTTGAAGCCACAAACATCATTTGATCAATTCTTGATCATGATTCTCAAAAGCATGGCTCAAAAAGTCTCAAGATGCAAAAGTTTCCATATTTGGACAGTTGAAAAAGTCAATTGTAACTTGACCAAGGCATAACTTCCACATGGTTTATCAGAAAAATTCCATCCAAAGCTCATTTTGAAGATAATGACATTTCCTATAACTCCTCTTCACACTTCAAGTCCAAGAAATGCTCTCACAAAAAGTTATCAATCTCAACATTATAGGTCATTTTCAAAAGTCAACAAAAAGGGACTTTAAGTCAAAGACCATAACTTGAGATTGGTAAATCAAAATGACATGGGACCAAAGGAATTGGTTATAGGACTTCAAGACCTTTCCAAAATGTCCAAGAACATGATCAAAGCTTAAAAATTGAGCAAAATATGCCTTGTGGAAGTTGGGAAATTTTTGGGAATTTTGAAAAGTCAACTTTGCTTCAAATGCCTCAAAATTGCTAATGGGCCTCATTTTCTTCCAAGAATCATTATCCAAAAGTTATGCACGACCCATTGACCCAAAGGGGAGTTATTTCATCATTTTTTATTATTTATTTGAATTTTTATCACCATTAATTCATTTAATTAAATAAAATATGACAAAAATACTCAAGCATGCATTTTAAATCTTTTTATGCAGCTAATAGGTCTATCATAACTCCAAGATTTCGTGCACACTCAATATGGAAAGATTTGGCCATGATTGGTATCAAAAGGGCATGAAAAAGATTGGAAAAGATTCATTGAAAATCAAATATTTGATACATCAATGCAAAGGTTTTTGACTTGGATTTTTACCCTAATTCAGTCACACATATATACCTAATGCAAACCTAATGCCTAAGACCTTCAAGTTGCGCCTCAAACCATAGACAAACTTTGCATTTTTTGTGAAAAACTTCAAAACTGAAAACACAGTTCCAGCGCAATTCAAAGCAAAATAATCATTCCAATAGCTTGCCAAGGCATCAAGGAGACTTTCTGAATCAAAACCATAGCCTCTAACCTCAAGAAACGGTAGCACGAAGTCGCCCTGTTCTTGACTTTTTTCATACTCATGCTTTGATTTATACGCATATTTCATACATTTTTAATGCTGATTTGTACTAATGTGGATTCACTGAAGCTTTTGATGTATGTTAATTGAACTAATCATGCCTGTAGCGAAAGATACCATGGATGTCTTCTAGGTTTTCCTAAGCTTAAAATTGGGGATTTGTTCATATGGAAAAATTGGACAGCAAGGCCTATACCGTTGAACTCGTGACCTTCAGGCGAATCCAACCATCATATCGCGCCCAATTTATGAGCAAAGATGCTCTAATCACTATTTTTCGCAGGGTACATTTAGTGGGGGTTTAAAACCCCCGCTATCTCTTTTCTGTTTACAGGCACAACGAGGACGAAGCCTGCGTGTCCTCTCTTGGTTGGATCGTTTAAATTTTTAGCGCGTTTTTATCATTAGCGTGACTTATTATTTATTATATTTGTTTTGCATGATAGATACGAATGCGTTGAATGGTGTGGTGGTTGGGAATCTTGTTGGCAAGCCTTGGAACCTGGGTTCGATCCCCAGGTCCCCCATATTTCTTTCTATTTTTTCTTGCAACGTGATTAGGTACTCAACGTGTCCAGAAGTCCACCAAACATCCAGCGCTGAAGCTTGCCACATGGCCACTGAGATCAATCCAAAAGCCAAGATATGAGTTCCATTGTGCACCCCAGTCTAGGGGTCTACACGTGACCATCAAAAGTCAACCAGGCCTCCTTCAAATGGGCCAAATTACTGCGCATACACCTCCTACTGGGCCAGAAAACCCCCTGTGGTTTGCATTTTTCTTCTTTTTTAATTCTTTTTTTTTCTTTTGATTAATTATTTTATTTAATTCCATAAAAATAATTTTATAACACAAAAAATAACAAAAAAATCAAAAAAGACAAAAAATCAAAATATATTTTATTATTTAATCCACTAATGTTTTATTTTGTAAATAAATATAATAATTAATTTAGTTTTAATTTTAGGTTTAATTTTAATGCTTTCTTAATAAATTAAAAAAAATGTAGAAATTAGGGTTTTAATTCTTTTTTATTCTTTTTCTTTTCTTTTACCATATTTAATTATTAATTATTTTGTAAATAAATTTATCATTAAATAATTAGGTTAAAACTAGGTACAACTTAAACATTTTTTTTTAATAAATTAAAAATAGTTTAGAATTAGGGTTTTTAATTCCAATTTAATTTTCTCATTAAAACCCCATAAATACAAAAAACTCCAAAAAAAAATTTCTTTCTTTTATTTAAACTTAATTAATTTATTAATTGTAATGTAATTTCTTTAAAGGGTCCAACGCCCTCGCACTCTCGATTTTATTTTTATTTCGCGCGTTTGCTTTTATTTCTTTTTATAAATATAATGTATTTATCCCAAAGCCTTGTAATAGACTAATTAGGACATTTATCTTTCCGCATTTTTATTTCAAATCGGGTCTTGGATTAATTTGGCGATGTAGACCCGCGCCTTTGTAATAGCGTAGGACTTTTAATTCCGCACCTTTTAACTGTTAATAATTTGCATGAAAGAATGAATGCCAAAAATAAAAACAAAGCGTAGATCGCCAATGCATGAACAAGACAAATATAACTGAAAATGACACACAATTCACACACCACCCCTAGGGTACGCCTCACTGTTGCCTTGCCCCTCGAAATGTGGTCGTCGAGTAGAGGACGTTTTAGTAAGTCCTCATGTCCATGAACATGGCATGAGGGTAGCTTCTAAGGTGTCTTCCTATTGCTCTGGTGACCACACTGTTGCCTTGTCCCTCGAAACGTGGTCGTCGACTATAGGACGTCTTAGTGAGTCCTTATGTCCCATTGATCTAGTTGCCTCGAAACGGTTGCCTCGGAACAAGTTGCCTCGGAATAAAAGATCAATGGCATAAGGGTAGCTCCTAAGGTATCTTACCGTTGCTCTGGTGACCACAATGTCTCGAACCCTCGAATTGACCCGAACACCTCCAACGGTGGTGCTACCTACCTCTCAATGGTGGGATGGCACTACTTTAAGGACATTTATACAGACGAATTCCTTAGGGTAGGTAGATGACTCGTAGATACTTGCTCTAACTCAAAACAAATCAAAAATTTCTTTTCACACCGACACTTTTCAAAAAGCTTTCAAAACAACTTTTCAAACACTCTTGAGGACTGATACAAGAGTCGAACTGAAATTTTAAACGAAACTTGTTCAAAACCTACTCTGAAAAGCAAACAAACATTTTTGAAAACACAAGTGAGCAAGTATCTAAGAGCCCATGGATAACCATGGATAGAAAGGGTGCTAACACCTTCCCTTTCTATAAATCTACCTCCCGAACCGAATCTCAAAAAGGAATTTTTCTGTGCTTTTGTCCTGTCCATGTTTGGAGAAAATAAAAGACGGTGGCGACTCTTGCTTCCGCGACATTTCGTGAACCAGCGTTAAACAGTCAGTTCTAAATCCACCGATCACAGAACTGGCGACTCTGCTGGGGACTCTTTAAAGTGAGGTGTACCTTAGGACTAAGATCACTGTGTTTTCAATTGCTTTGACTTGTTTGCTTTAAATTATGGGTACTGTCTTGGGAGTTCTATAGATCCTAACCCGGATCTGGAGGATACCTTCTTAGAAAGTAGCAACAAGGCTGTGAGGGAACTGTGCGGGGTATACCGACATGGTTGAAACAGTCTGCTACGTTGATGTGGCACTTTGGTGTGTATCGGTAACCCTTGAGTTCAGTCAAGGAGAGTACGGGGCCTCCATGTGATGTCGTGAAGCATCAACTGACCTTAGGAACCTTAATTGAACTATCTTGGCCTCTTTAGGGTAGTGAGATAACTGACGTTGGTGCAGTCCGAGGTTGGTTGATACTCGATACTACACTCAATTGAGGGTTGCTTTCCTGGAATATTTCGGTCGCCAGTTCACTGGCTAAATCGAAACGATGAACAATGAAAGCAATCCAGTGATATTGGGACCCTTAGAACCCGGTTACTTCTAATAGGACAGGTTGAGCCCACCAACTTCAAGAGGGTAATACCCAGTCCCCATGCAGGCCTAAACTCTAAGGGCTTCTCTTGTGTGACTTGTGTGCCTTCCAACTTGACTATTTGCATGCTTGTTATCTAACACTTGAGTTTCTTGCAGGTTTTGTTTATAGCCTTTAATGGGGACTCATAACAGGGTTACTGGGTTTCTTGCAGGTTTTGTTTATAGTCCTTAGTTGGGACTCATAACAGGGTTTACTGAGTTTACTTGCAGGTTTTGTTTATAGTCCTTAATAGGGACTTATAACAAGGTTTACCCATATTACCCCATGCATCATGACATCATACCATTGCATGCATCCTACATAAAGACTAATCCATTTTAAGGACCTCAAGGACTTGTGATGCAGGTTATGATTAATCAAACACCCAGCAAGGGGCAAAGGGGATCTATTTTCCTCTAGACAAGGTTGCCAGGGGCTATGACCCACTGGATATGGTGAGCCTTTGACCCTTGAAGAAGAATTCTCAACAACATGGGTTTCCTTCAATCAAGCTACAAATTCCAATGCTAACAATGTTTCTTGTTTACCCTGCGAGGTCCTTGAAAACATTGCATGCATATCATACACATCATTGCATTACAGGTACCCTCTGTACAGGTCACTTACCTCCTCCGCTGTTTATTTCAGCAATGGCTTCCCAACAAGATAACCAGGGACCTCATGCTCAAGAGACTCGGTTCGAGGAAATCCTCCTGAATCTATCCAAGGGGCAAGAGGAGTTGAGAGCACTTCTCATGGGAACTTTGGTCAGGAACAGTGCTGAGGATGAACGGCTGAAACACCTGCAAGCTAAGATGGATGCAATGAAAGCCCAGATGCTGGGGCAGGTGCTGCCATTCAAGGTTTAGCTCAAAGACAAGAAGAGCTCGGAGTTCTCATCAACCAACTGCTTCAGGGTAACCAACTGGGGAAAACGTCTAAGGGTAAAGAGCCAGTCATCATTCAACAATCTTTGAGACAAGGAGATAAGGGGAGAGCTCCTCAAATGGCTCCAATGTCACAAATTCAGCATCAACCTCACCAGCTTCAGCCAGACAAGCCCAGGAGGCAGTTCGCCCAGCTCAACATGTCGTTGTTTCAAGCTTTACAACGCCTGTTGAGATTGAATCTGATCACATTAAGGGCTCATCCCCGGAACCCCAACACAACATCTCCTACCTATCACCCTAATAAAAGGTGTGCCTACCACTCTGCCAGTCCAGGACATGATACAAATGAGTGTTGGGCTCTGAAGAACAAGATCCAGGACCTGATTGATGAAGGAGCATTGGAGTTCACACAAGATGGTCAGGCTGAGTTTTTCTACCATCCCTCCAAGGCTCACCATTTGAAGTAACAAGCCCTGAGATGAAAAGACTTTTGTTCATTAGGATTTTCAAGTTATAATTTTCTTTTGTTCAAACATTTACTCATGTTAAACGTTGTTATTTCATTAATGCATCACATATGTCTGTTTTGAAGCAATATATTCGTATTCACTATATGCAAATTATTTTCATATTTTTTCTGATGATCAACGCTCGATTAATAATTCTAAGCCTCTTGAGGGAGGATGACGAAAACGATACCGCAATCTACAGTATGCTTTTGAACAGACCCCGCTGATGAGGTACATGCATTGTTTCAATTCCTAAACACTGGAGTTATAAGGATGATAATCCCTCGTCAACCCCTCTGAGCCAAAGAAGTAGGAGTTTTTCTTTTCGAAAATTAAAACCCTTTATCATAACCTGGGGCAGGGTAGTTCTCTCAGTTGATCCAAGTGCATAACAAATGGCACCAAAGAGGTCCTTACAAAAAAAAAGAAGACAGAGATGATTCTGAATAATCATAAGGATAGACAGTCATTATATCTCAAAAAATAAAAACCCATTAAGTCAAAACCCATGAAGGATACTTACAAAACTGGGGCATCCCGCTGACTGTAATCACAAAAGAAACAGTTCAGGCAAAAAAATAGGGATAATAATAAATAAAAAAGAGAAAAGAGGTCCTACAGACCCTTAACACAAAAAAGAAATGACTGCCTATCCAAAATAAACGTTCAGTATCCGAACCATCACCGGAATATCAAAGCAAAGACTCAAACAAGGTCTAACGCACGATCAACTGAGCTTAGGTTTGAAAAACATCACGAAGAGCGGGTGGGTACAAAGAATTTGAGCCTTTATCCTTTGTTTCTTGAACCGTGAACCAAGCCACGTTATAACCCTTAAAAGTCCTAACTGAAGCATGGGTTAGTTCGAAAGCATATTGTTACGAAAGGTATCCTGACTCCTTAAGGCTCGCGGTAAAATACGGAGTTGACATCACGTTTTACAAACAGTCACTTGTTTTATGAAAAAGAATGCATTTTCAAAATCTTCAAGATAGACATAAGCTTTGCATTTTTAACATAACTTTGTTTGCATATGACTTTTTGTTTGAACAGCATAGAAATTCGCACGACGAATGCCTAATGAACAGAAGCACTTCCATTCAAGGGGCATGATATGATCATGGTCTATTATCTGGGGCAGTTCAATCAAGATTCGGATAATCTCTCAAAGGCCGAATAGCCTGGGGCAAATCTCCGCCTGAGTCATTTGGGGCATTCCAACAACGAATCTTGCCTGATCAAACACCTTCTGGTGGCATGACAAAACACTTCTAACAGGGGCAACTCCCTACATTCTGAGAGTGTGGATATAGTCGAAAAGAATACTACGCGTAATCAAAGACCCGCTAGGCTGACACACCTAGGCAAAAACAAGGGCTTCCCGGCGAACCAAAAGGGTTCGGGCAAAAATAAGGGATGAAATGAAAAAAATCTGTACACCCGGCAAGTCGAAAACCTGAAAAGGCGGCTTGGGCAAAAATGGGTACCCCGGTGGACTGAAAACCCGAAAGGGCGGTCCAGGCAAAAGTTAGGGATCAAAGCGTATGACTATGTCCTGGCATCTCGTCACTTGCTTACTAGAAGAAGAGTTGTCAATCGGCAGTCATCAAGCACCTCCACAGGTCCTCCTCTCCCACCTCAGAAACAGGGGCAATGATGAGTTGTCCAAACGATCTAATTGCTCTGTCCGCCAAGGTATCAAGGTGAGTTCAGCTGAAGAACGCAACCAGTATATCTTAACCCCCCAGAGAGTGAGCCAGCAAGTCAATGCGCTCTCCCCAAGCAAAGTTGTACAATCAGCCTTAAGGAAGTTGGGTATTCCCCGCAGATCTCAACATTCTCCAGCACGATATACAAATATTCCTAACAAGCATCCCCGGCAGTCTTGACCTAAAGATTGTTCCCCAGCAGTATACCAGGCACTCAGTGGAGTCACTCCCAGTCCATCTCAAAATTTCCCCAGGAGAGTCCAATCCAGTTTCCCCAGGAAAGTTGGAGTCCATCTCCCCAAGCAGGAAGCTTATCCCCAATAGATTCTGGAAGCTTACCCCGTAGAGCACGAACGCGTCCCCGGCTTTATTCAAAGGTTATTTCCCTATCAGGATATAACTGGGTTATCCTCAGCCAAAAGCCACGGAAAGATCGTCCTCGGCGAAGTCTTTCTATCCCCAGCGAAGTCTATTAACACTCCCAACATAACGACGGTATCCCCAGCGGAGTTATCATCAACATTCCAGCAAAGTAATTCTCTTCCCACAGAGTATTGTTCTCCAGCAAGATCGCTAGAGTAATTTTCTCCCCACAGAGTAATCCATTCGCCAAGTTTATTCCCCAACGGAGTTATCTTCTCCTACCGGTATTCTTGCAACTATAACCCCCAGAGGAAACAACAAAGCACTATTCTCCAACATCAGCCCAGGATGTGACTTCCCGGCACCCGTCAAGGATTTACTTTCCTAGACAAAAACGTACATTCATAAACGTCGCATTTCCATACATTATAGCATGCATATACGCATCATATCTTACAATCTCACTTATGTTGAGAACATCATTGCTTGATCCATATCATGCATTACATATGACTGACCTTTACCTTTTAGGAAAGATCCAGTTAAGTTCTAAGCTATTTCCAAGACCTTGCCTGGTTCAGTTAAATCGACCCTAAGATTTTCCTGATTCTTATCCAGTCAAAGGCCTTCTCTGGTTCAGTCAGATCGACCCTAAGATCTCCCTGATTCTTATCCAGTTGAAGATATTCCAAGACCTTGCTCGGTTCAATTAAATCGACCCTAAGATTTTCCTGATTCTTATCCAGTCAAAGGCCTTCTCCGGTTCAATCAGATCGACCCTAAGATCTCCCTGATTATTACCCCAGTAGAAGACACCCAAGATTCTCTCAGCGTTACGGTTGAGGTTGAAGTCGCCCAAGATTCTCTCAGCGTTACTGTTGAGGTTGAAGTCGCCCAAGATTCTCTCAGCGTTACTGTTGAGGTTGAAGTCGCCTATGATTCTCTCAGCGTTACTGTTGAGGTTGAAGTCACCCAAGATTCTCTCAGCGTTACTGTTGAGGTTGAAGTCGCCTATGATTCTCTCAGCGTTACTGTTGAGGTTGAAGTCGCCCAAGATTCTCTCAGCGTTACTGTTGAGGTTGAAGTCGCCTATGATTCTCTCAGCGTTACTGTTGAGGTTGAAGTCGCCCAAGATTCTCTCAGCGTTACTGTTGAGGTTGAAGTCGCCCAAGATTCTCTCAGCGTTACTGTTGAGGTTGAAGTCGCCCAAGATTCTCTCAGCGTTACTGTTGAGGTTGAAGTCGCCCAAGATTCTCTCAGCGTTACTGTTGAGGTTGAATTCGCCTATGATTCTCTCAGCGTTACTGTTGAGGTTGAAGTCGCCCAAGATTCTCTCAGCGTTATTGTTGAGGTTGAAGTCGCCTATGATTCTCTCAGCGTTACTGTTGAGGTTGAAGTCGCCCAAGATTCTCTCAGCGTTACTGTTGAGGTTGAAGTCGCCTATGATTCTCTCAGTGTTACTGTTGAGGTTGAAGTCGCCTATGATTCTCTCAGCGTTACTGTTGAGGTTGAAGTCGCCCAAGATTCTCTCAGCGTTACTGTTGAGGTTGAAGTCGCCCAAGATTCTCTCAGCGTTACTGTTGAGGTTGAAGTCGCCTATGATTCTTTCAGCGTTACTGTTGAGGTTGAAGTCGCCCAAGATTCTCTCAGCGTTACTGTTGAGGTTGAAGTCGCCTATGATTCTCTCAGCGTTACTGTTGAGGTTGAAGTCGCCCAAGATTCTCTCAGCGTTACTGTTGAGGTTGAAGTCGCCCAAGATTCTCTCAGCGTTACTGTTGAGGTTGAAGTCGCCTATGATTCTCTCAGCGTTACTATTGAGGTTGAAGTCGCCCAAGATTCTCTCAGCGTTACTGTTGAGGTTGAAGTCGCCTATGATTCTCTTAGCGTTACTGTTGAGGTTGAAGTCGCCCAAGATTCTCTCAGCGTTACTGTTGAGGTTGAAGTCGCCTATGGTTCTCTCCCTGTTACTGTGGAGGTAGTAATCGCCCCAAGATTCTCTCAGCGTTCCTGTTGAGGTAGTAGTCATCCAAGGTTCTCTCACCGTCCCGTTGAGGTAGTAACCATCCCTGATTCGTTCATCACCGTTTGAAGCTCCAAATTCAATTCCTGTAACCAGTCAGGGCACATCTATACAAAGAGTTTGAAGACCAGCTCCTGTAACAGGTCAGGTAATCATCTTTCTTTTTCAGGTACGCAAGTTCTCGCTAAGGAATCTCTTACGCGATCGACACCCAGATGGCATCTATAAGCCCATCTACCCATCCATCACCTCTCAGCATGGCATCTATAAGCCCATATTCCTATCCATCAATCTCCAAATGGCATCTATAAGTCCATTCCCACCATCACACTACTATGTGAGCACAAATTTCTGGGCACTCTAGTGTCCAATCATCTTCCACCCTCGGATTACGAAAGGCACGCCAGCCAATCTACATCCTCAGGTCTAAGAAGATTGAACAGGGGCAACTGTTGTACCCCAAAATTTGCCCTCCCATATTCTTCAAGATTTGCCAAGAGCATGCTTCAAAATCTCCCCAAGGGTTGCATAGTTCAAGGGCCTCCTAACAGTCAAAAATTAGGGTTTTGGTTCTGGCAGAGAAATTGAAGTTTCCAAGGGTCCAATCAAGTCCCACATGCCTACAAACATGGTCAAGCATCCATATGCCAAGTTGCAAGACTTACAGCACAAAATTGCACAGTCAAAAACCCTAATTGCTCAACAGTCAACTGTAGGGGCAAAATGGTCATTTGACAGTCAAAGGTCCAAATTTTTGGTCAACATCTTATTTTGAAGCCACAAACATCATTTGATCAATTCTTGATCATGATTCTCAAAATCATGGCTCAAAAAGTCTCAAGATGCAAAAGTTTCCATATTTGGACAGTTGAAAAAGTCAACTGTAACTTGACCAAGGCATAACTTCCACATGGTTTATCAGAAAAATTCCATCCAAAGCTCATTTTGAAGAGAATGACATTTCCTACAACTCCTCTTCACACTTCAAGTCCAAGAAATGCTCTCACAAAAAGTTATCAATCTCAACATTATAGGTCATTTTCAAAAGTCAACAAAAAGGGACTTTAATTCAAAGACCATAACTTGTGATTGGTAAATCAAAATGACATGGGACCAAAGGCATTGGTTAGAGGACTTCAATACCTTTCCAAAATGTCCAAGAACATGATCAAAGCTTAAAAATTGAGCAAAATATGCCTTGTGGAAGTTGGGAAAGTTTTGGGAATTTTGAAAAGTCAACTTTGCTTCAAATGCCTCAAAATTGCTAATGGGCCTCATTTTCTTCCAAGAATCATTATCCAAAAGTTATGCACGACCCATTGACCCAAAGGGGAGTTATTTCATCATTTTTTATTATTTATTTGAATTTTTATCACCATTAATTCATTTAATTAAATAAAATATGACAAAAATACTCAAGCATGCATTTTAAATCTTTTTATGCAGCTAATAGGTCTATCATAACTCCAAGATTTCGTGCACACTCAATATGGAAAGATTTGGCCATGATTGGTATCAAAAGGGCATGAAAAAGATTGGAAAAGATTCATTGAAAATCAAATATTTGATACATCAATGCAAAGGTTTTTGACTTGGATTTTTACCTTAATTCAGTCACACATATATACCTAATGCAAACCTAATGCCTAAGACCTTCAAGCTGCGCCTCAAACCATAGACAAACTTTGCATTTTTTGTGAAAAACTTCAAAACTGAAAACACAGTTTCGGCGCAATTCAAAGCAAAATAATCATTCAAATAGCTTGCCAAGGCATCAAGGAGACTTTCTGAATCAAAACCATAGCCTCTAACCTCAAGAAATGGTAGCACGAAGTCGCCCTGTTCTTGACTTTTTTCATACTCATGCTTTGATTTATACGCATATTTCATACATTTTTAATGCTGATTTGTACTAATGTGGATTCACTGAAGCTTTTGATGTATGTTAATTGAACTAATCATGCCTGTAGCGAAAGATAACATGGATGTCTTCTAGGTTTTCCTAAGCTTAAAATTGGGGATTTGTTCATATGGAAAAATTGGACAGCAAGGCCTATACCGTTGAACTCGTGACCTTCAGGCGAATCCAACCATCATATCGCGCCCAATTTATGAGCAACGATGCTCTAATCACTATTTTTCGCAGGGTACATTTAGTGGGGGTTTAAAACCCCCACTATCTCTTTTTTGTTTACAGGCACAACGAGGATGAAGCCTGCGTGTCCTCTCTTGGTTGGATCGTTTAAATTTTTAGCGCGTTTTTATCATTAGCGTGACTTATTATTTATTATATTTGTTTTGCATGATAGATACGAATGCGTTGAATGGTGTGGTGGTTGGGAACCTTGTTGGCAAGCCTTGGGACCTGGGTTCGATCCCCAGGTCCCCCATATTTCTTTCTATTTTTTCTTGCAACGTGATTAGGTACTCAACGTGTCCAGAAGTCCACCAAACATCCAGCGCTGAAGCTTGCCACATGGCCACTGAGATCAATCCAAAAGCCAAGATATGAGTTCCATTGTGCACCTCAGTCCAGGGGTCTACACGTGACCATCAAAAGTCAACCAGGCCTCCTTCAAATGGGCCAAATTACTGCGCATACACCTCCTACTGGGCCAGAAAACCCCCTGTGGTTTGCATTTTTCTTCTTTTTTAATTCTTTTTTTTTCTTTTGATTAATTATTTTATTTAATTCCATAAAAATAATTTTATAACACAAAAAATAACAAAAAAATCAAAAAAGACAAAAAATCAAAATATATTTTATTATTTAATCCACTAATGTTTTATTTTGTAAATAAATATAATAATTAATTTAGTTTT
The DNA here is from genome assembly GCA_948472305.1 of Vicia faba. NCBI lineage: Eukaryota > Viridiplantae > Streptophyta > Magnoliopsida > Fabales > Fabaceae > Vicia > Vicia faba. The sequence goes on from OX451735.1 coordinate 983,084,062, forward strand.
AATTTTAGTTTTAATTTTAATGCTTTCTTAATAAATTTAAAAAAATGTAGAAATTAGGGTTTTAATGCTTTTTTATTCTTTTTCTTTTCTTTTACCATATTTAATTATTAATTATTTTGTAAATAAATTTATTATTAAATAATTAGGTTAAAACTAGGTACAACTTAAACATTTTTTTTAATAAATTAAAAATAGTTTAGAATCAGGGTTTTTAATTCCAATTTAATTTTCTCATTAAAACCCCATAAATACAAAAAACTCCAAAAAAAAATTTCTTTCTTTTATTTAAACTTAATTAATTTATTAATTGTAATGTAATTTCTTTAAAGGGTCCAACGCCCTCGCACTCTCGATTTTATTTTTATTTCGCGTGTTTGCTTTTATTTCTTTTTATAAATATAATGTATTTATCCCAAAGCCTTGTAATAGACTAATTAAGACATTTATCTTTCCGCATTTTTATTTCAAATCGGGTCTTGGATTAATTTGGCGATGTAGACCCGCGCCTTTGTAATAGCGTAGGACTTTTAATTCCGCACCTTTTAACTGTTAATAATTTGCATGAAAGAATGAATGCCAAAAATAAAAACAAAGCGTAGATCGCCAATGCATGAACAAGACAAATATAACTGAAAATGACACACAATTCACACACCACCCCTAGGGTACGCCTCACTGTTGCCTTGCCCCTCGAAATGTGGTCGTCGAGTAGAGGACGTTTTAGTAAGTCCTCATGTCCATGAACATGGCATGAGGGTAGCTTCTAAGGTGTCTTCCTATTGCTCTGGTGACCACACTGTTGCCTTGTCCCTCGAAACGTGGTCGTCGACTATAGGACGTCTTAGTGAGTCCTTATGTCCCATTGATCTAGTTGCCTCGAAACGGTTGCCTCGGAACAAGTTGCCTCGGAATAAAAGATCAATGGCATAAGGGTAGCTCCTAAGGTATCTTACCGTTGCTCTGGTGACCACAATGTCCCGAACCCTCGAATTGACCCGAACACCTCCAACGGTGGTGCTACCTACCTCTCAATGGTGGGATGGCACTACTTTAAGGACATTTATACAGACGAATTCCTTAGGGTAGGTAGATGACTCGTAGATACTTGCTCTAACTCAAAACAAATCAAAAATTTCTTTTCACACCGACACTTTTCAAAAAGCTTTCAAAACAACTTTTCAAACACTCTTGAGGACTGATACAAGAGTCGAACTGAAATTTTAAACGAAACTTGTTCAAAACCCACTCTGAAAAGGAAACAAACATTTTTGAAAACACAAGTGAGCAAGTATCTAAGAGCCCATGGATAACCATGGATAGAAAGGGTGCTAACACCTTCCCTTTCTATAAATCTACCTCCCGAACCGAGAACTAATCTCAAAAAGGAATTTTTCTGTGCTTTTGTCCTGTCCATGTTTGGAGAAAATAAAAGACGGTGGCGACTCTTGCTTCCACAACATTTCGTGAACCAGCGTTAAACAGTCAGTTCTAAATCCACCGATCACACCCTGGTACTTCACAATCTTCCTCACCTTCGTCTTCGGCTTGGTAGATTAGATCCTCAGAATCATGAAAGGCCATAGCAGTATCGTTACCCATGGGATCCAGAATGGATGGATACCTGCATTTGTGAGTGTGGGTGTGTGTAAGGGTATAGTTATTTTTAAAAGAAAATAAAATGTAAAAGAAAAACAATGAGCACAAAAGTTTGTATGCGAAAAACGTCCATGATTCATTGATGTCATATGAAGATGAAATAATAACCCTTACAAATGGACCATTGTGCCTCGGACAAGACACAAGGTTTTAAGAGTGCGAATTGTTTTTGAATATTACAGATCCAACAAAATGTAAAGATAAATTACTGAGGGATAAAAGTTATTGGGACGAAGTCTCTAGCCTCCCAATTGCTGAGTCCTCCATTGACAGTCGGAAAGATCCAATCCTCCAGGTTGAAATCATCTTCACCATTTTCTACCGCGTTGACCTCATGGTTGCTAATCTTCAAGGGTGGCCCTCCAGCACGGGCACGACGTACAACCTTTTGAGCACTTGAAGTGAAGCCTAGGCCAAACTTGTCATACTTATACGGGATATCCGGAAGTTGCCCCCAGATGGTGCATCCACCTTCCTCTACTACTGCTTTGGCATCCTTCAGAGATGACATGCGAAGTGGAGATCTTGTAATCTTGGGAATCTGAGACATAGTCTTGGTCACTGCTACCTCTTGGGGGACCTCTTCGAAGTGTTGAAAAGGAGTTTCAATGAACTCGCCATCCAATTCCATATACCTGAAGGAATTGAGATGGTTGATCATGTATTCTTCCTTTCCATGGACAGTGATAATCTTTCCTTGAACCGGATACTTCAGCATCTGGTGCAATGTAGAGGTAACAGCGCCAGCATTATGGATCCATGGCCATCCTAGCAGACAGGAGTAAGAAGGGCGGATATCCATTACATAAAAGGTTGAATTGAAAGTTTGAGTCCCAACCTTTATGGGGATATCCACCTCCCCGTGTACCATCCTCTTCGAGCCATCAAATGCCCTTACTACTATGTTACTTGGCTTTAACGTCAGTCCTTCACAGTCCAGTCTGTCAAGAGCTTTTTTCGGTAAAACATTCAAAGATGAGCCAGTGTCCACCAAGACATGGGCCAAAGTTGTGCCTCTACATTCTACAGAGACATGTAATACCTCGTTGTGATTTCTTCCCCTTGGTGTCAGATCAGCATCCGAGAAGCCTAGGCCGTTATCCGCTGTCAAGCTGGCTACGCAGTCTTGAAATTGATCAATAGACGTCTCTTGAGGCACATGGGCTGTTTTTAGGAACTTCACCAAGGCTTTCGCATGTGCCTAGGAACACAGTAGTAATGCCAGCATGGAGATTTTGGAGAGAGTTTTCCCCAACTGTTCAACTACATCGTAGTCGCTCCTCTTTATAATTTTTAGGATCTCCTCCATTTCTTTCTTGGATGTCTCGGGGATAGTCAATGATTGAGCCTTCATCTGGATAGGCTCCACTTGAATACTCTTTCCTCGAGTTTCAGTAATAGGAGTGTTGGTAGGAATGACAACAGGGGTTGTAACAGCTTCGTCAATAGGAGCACTTACAGAGATGATTATGGGTATTGAAGTAACCTTTGGAGCAGCCACGGGTCCAGAAACAACCTTTAGGGGGGCGATTTCTGGAGAAAAGATCCTACTGCTTCGGGTAATTTTACTAGTTCCAGCAATATTGCTGATGTCGGAATCTTCTTCTTCGGAGTTTGTCTCTTCCGCGGCCGGCCCATCTTGTTTGATTCCATGGTAGTAAATGTCCCCTTCGTAATTCCACGGTACAATTTTGTCTGATTCATATGGGACTGGCCCAGGCATTGTGATTATTAGAGGAGTTGCTTTCGGAACCGATGTAATTCTAACGGGTCTTTTGGTGGAGACCCTAGAAGAATTGGCGGAGATGGTAATGATTGAAACATCTTCAACAGGAACAGGTGAAACAGGAGTACTTTCAAACAGAATCTCTTTGTTATCTATCAAGCGTTGAATGCCTGTTTTCAACAAAGGGCAATCAGTTGGTGAGGATAAGCAGAGATGGCAGTCCTTATTACAGCCCAGAAACACACCGGCTTTCAACAAGTTTATCTTAATGGTTGGAAGTGGAGTCACGAGTTCACCAACCGTGGAAACAAACAAATCTTCTTCAATAGCATTGGTATTATGACCATGTCTGGGCATAGGAGCAGAAATGACATTTGGCTTCTCGGGCGCATCAAACTCAATTTCTTTTGCTTCAATAAGGTCCTGTATTTTGTTCTTCAAGGCCCAACAATTATTAGTATCGTGACCAGGACTTTCAGAGTGATATGCGCAACGGGCATTGGGGTGATAATGAGGGGATGTTTTGTTTGGGTTTTTTGGAGCTTCTTTTAAGGTTGCCAAATTGGATCTCAGAAGATGCGGTAATACTTGAGACAGAGTCATGTTGATTCTGGTGAATTTCCTGACTGGCATTTCTGTAACACCCCAGTTTCAATTATTTGATTTATTTAAATTTGGGAAATTATTTTATTAGAATTAATAAAATAAAAAGGAATTATTTATTTTGAAATATGGAGGAAAATAAAAGAAATAAGAAATGCTGAGTTTTTAAGTTATTGGGCTTGGAGGTTGTTAGTAAAGAGTGGGGGTGAAAAAGAAGTAAAGTTATGTTTTGGAACTCAAGTTACTTTTCTCATTTTTCACGATAAACAGAAGTTGGGAATTTGGGGAAATAGAGCTCTGAAGGTACGAAGGACGAAGAACGAAGAACATCGCTCAAAAAGTTAAAAGCTGCTAATTGATAAGGTAAGGGGGGCTATTACTCGATTTACCTTTGTTTATGGGTTTATGTACGGTTGATTTGGGTAATCGTAGGGAAAAACCCCAATTGTTAGATGTTAGTGGGAATCAATACCCTTAGGATTGAACCTTGTAGAAAATGGTTAGGTTCCCAATTTTTATGAATCGATTAGGAATTTTAGGTTCCAAATGGTGGATTGGGAGTATATCTGCATGATCGTGAATTTACCTTAGAGGTTTAGGGATAACCTTAATGTTGTCAGAAATTCCCTAAAAAGGACGATTAATCCCGGTTACGGTTACTATAATGATTGTTGAAATTTAGGAAATTGAGGTGTTGTTTTGAATTATACAAACTCGATGTTGTTAGGTACTGAAATGCGCGTTTAGCCGGCATTTTCCCGCGTTTGGCTGCTGTTTCTGAGCTGCTGCAGGTTCAGGAAAATCCTGTACGCGCTCAGCAACACGGGCCGTGTTGCACAACACGGGCACCCGTGTTGCTCTTCTGTGTTGGGAGATGGTGTGCTTCTGGTTGCACAACACGGGCCGTGTTGCACAACACGGGTACCCGTGTTAGGTCCCCTGTAATGAAAAAAATGTGTGTTTCTGGATATGTTACAACACGGGCCGTGTTGCACAACACGGGCACCCGTGTTGCTCTGCTGTGTTGATTTTTCTGAATTTTGGTTTTTTGTGCGTTATTGTGGATTTTATTGTCGTGCTTTTGGATAATGTTATTGAGCATGAATTATGATATGACTTGATATGATTGATGTTTAAATAGTATGCTGAGTGAGTACATGCTATCCATATCTTGTTATGATTTGATGTTGCTGATGTTGCATGATATGTTGATTGATGTTCATAGTATGCTGAGTGTTACATACTTACATATCATGTTGCATTTGTTAATTCCCATTGTGTGGAATTAACATGGTGGCCAATATACGTGTCCGCGATTTAATGGAACGTTGAGGTGGTAGCCGTGTCCGTGATATAATGGAACGGTGAGTTATCCGTGACCCGAGATTTAATGGGGCGGTAAAGTGGTACCACATGCATGGGTGTGTTGCATTACCTTGAATATAACATGAATGGATGATTTATCCAATGTTGTATGTGATTGTTTGTATGCACGTATGGTTGCTAAATGGTTGACGATGTTTGATGTTAATTGCAAATATGAAAAGCAATATATTATGGTATATGAATTGTAAAGGTTTTTGTAAACTATGAAATATGCTAATTATTGGGTGATGCTTATGATTCCTGAATTGATTGTTATGAACGTATAATCAAATGTATAATTGAGATGCTCACCCTTACTGTTGAATATTTCAGATTGAGGAGCTTCGTTCAGGTGCTTGGCAAAGGCTTGCCGTTCTAGTTTATTTTCGTTTTAGTATTGTCCGGGTCATGCTCTGATAGTTGTAACTCCGGGAACGTTTGTTTGTCGAGCTGCTTTAGTCAGACTCGTTTATTTCCTTAGTATTTGGTTATAATATAATGTTGATATATTCCAGGTGTTAATCCCTGATGATTGAAAATATTATAACTTTGGTTTTATTAAATAAATTATTCCGCTGTGTAAACATGTATGAGTTACTACTAAGATTATGCATGACAGGAATTGTTTTATTAAAAGAGAATTGTAGCATCCTCGAATTATACATGTACTCTGAAATTATAATTTTAATTATTTGCGAAAATTACTTTGGGGTTTTAGAGGGTGTTACAATAGTGGTATCAGAGCATAGTCGGTCGTTGCGACCAGAGTCTTGAGTCAGTCATCCCTTTTGTATGCGATTAGTGTAAGGTAACACTGTCGATACTGTATTCTAATGAAGAGTATGTTTTGATTCTCAGGAATATGGCTGGAGGAGGTAACAGACGAAATGATGCTGCACTAGCTGAGGCTTTGGGGATGTTAGCTGGTGTACTTGCTGGAAACCCAACTGGAGGCGTGATTGGTGCTGATAGGCAATTGGGAAATTTCCAAAGGAACAATCCTCCGTTGTTCAAAGGTACACATGACCCTGAAGGTGCTCAGAAGTGGCTGAAGGAAATCGAAAGGATCTTCCGTGTGATTGATTGTACTGAAGATCTGAAAGTTAGATATGGTACGCATATGTTGGCAGAAGAAGCCGACGACTGGTGGGTTGCAACCAGGACTGAAATGGTTCAGGATGAGGAGGCACTGACTTGGGCTAACTTCAGAAGGGCTTTTCTGAGGAGGTACTTTCCTGAAGATGTTCGGGGAAGAAAGGAAATTGAGTTTTTGGAGCTTAAGCAGGGCAATCTGACTGTCAGTGAATATGCTACTAAGTTCACTGAGCTGGCAAAGTATTATGCACACTACAACAATGATGAGGCTGGGGAATTCTCTAAATGTATCAAATTTGAGAATGGTCTCCGAGACGAGATTAAGCAGGGAATCAGGTACCAGCGTATTCGTAGATTTTCTGATCTGGTGGATTGTAGCAGAATCTTGGAAGAAGATATTACCAAGAATAGGTCGTCTCACTCTCGTGGGGCTGTTGACAAAAGAGGAAAGCAACATATGGACCGTGGCAAGCCATATGGTAGAGATAACCAGAGATCAGGCGGTTGGAAAAGGCCTAGTGGGGGAGATTCTAAGGCTCCTATCAGATGCTACAGGTGTGGTGAGTCTGGTCATCACATTCGAGATTGCAAGAGTGATGAGAAGAAGTGCTATAAATGTGGAAAGGCTGGTCATTTGTCTAGTGATTGCAAGGGGAAGTCTGTCACTTGTTACAATTGTGGCGAAGAAGGTCACATTCGTCCGCAGTGTCCTAAGCCTAGGAAGGATCAGTCAGGTGGAAGAGTGTTCGCTTTGTCTGGATCTGAGACTACTCCAGAGGATCGATTGATAAAAGGTACGTGTTTTATTCATGGCACACCTTTAGTTGCAATTATTGATACTGGTGCAACTCATTCTTTCATTTCTTTGGATTGTGCTGAGAGGTTGAAACTGGACATATCTGGTATGCGAGGTAGCATGGTTGTTGATACTCCTGCATCGGGTTCAGTGACAACTTCACTTGTATGTAGGAATTGTCCTATTGAGATTTTTGGTAGAGGTTTCGGTATGGATTTAGTGTGCCTACCGCTTGAACAAATTGATATTATCCTTGGGATGAACTGGTTGGAATTCAACCGGGTTCATCTGAACTGCTTTGCTAAGACGGTGATTTTTCCAGAAGCAGTTGGTGTCGAGAATTTGACTATGACTGCTAGGCAGGTACAAGAAGCAATGGAAGACGGTGCTAATGTCTTTATGTTACTTGCTTCGTTAGATGCAACAGGAAAGGTCAGGAGTGTGGAATTGCCAGTGGTGTGTGATTTTCCAGAAGTCTTTCCGGATGATGTTGGTGAGCTACCTCCTGAGAGAGAGGTGGAATTCTCTATAGATTTGATTCCTGGTACGAGACCGGTGTCGATGGCGCCATATCGTATGTCTGCGTCTGAATTGGCTGAATTGAAGAGTCAGTTGGAAGATTTACTGGAGAAGAAGTTTATTCGTCCAAGTGTTTCGCCTTGGGGTGCTCCGGTATTGTTGGTTAAGAAGAAAGAAGGTTCTATGAGACTGTGTGTTGATTACAGGCAATTGAACAAAGTAACCATTAAGAATCGGTATCCATTACCGAGGATTGATGATTTAATGGATCAACTAATTGGAGCCAGTGTATTCAGTAAGATTGACTTGAGATCTGGATATCATCATATTCGTGTGAAAGCGGAAGACATTCAAAAGACTGCTTTTCGAACGAGGTATGGGCATTATGAATATTCTGTTATGCCGTTCGGGGTTACTAATGCACCTGGTGTTTTCATGGAATATATGAACAGGATTTTTCATCCGTATCTGGATAAGTTTGTTGTGGTTTTTATTGATGACATTCTGATTTATTCCAAGAACGACAAAGAGCATGCGGAACATCTCAGAATTGTGTTAGAGTTGTTGAAAGATAGGAAGTTGTATGCAAAGTTGTCCAAATGTGAGTTCTGGCTGAATGAAGTTAGTTTTCTTGGACATGTGATTTCTAAGAATGGTATTACAGTGGATCCTACAAAAGTAGAAGCGGTATCTCAGTGGGAAGCGCCGAAGACTGTTTCTGAAATCAGAAGTTTTCTTGGTCTTGCAGGTTATTACAGAAAGTTTATCGAAGGATTCTCAAAGTTAGCATTGTCGTTGACGAAATTGACTCGTAAAGGACAAGCGTTTATTTGGGATTCTGATTGTGAGAAAGGTTTCCAAGAATTGAAGCGGAGATTGACTAGTGCTCCTATTCTGATTTTGCCGAATCCGGTGGAATCTTTTGTGGTCTATTGTGATGCATCTCTGTTGGGTCTAGGTGGTGTTTTAATGCAGAATCAACAGGTAGTTGCGTATGCTTCGAGACAGTTGAAGGTTCATGAAAGGAACTATCCTACTCATGACTTAGAATTGGCAGCAGTTGTGTTTGTCTTGAAATTGTGGAGACATTATCTGTACGGTTCGAGATTTGAAGTGTATAGTGATCATAAGAGTTTGAAGTATCTTTTCGATCAGAAAGAGCTCAATATGAGGCAAAGAAGGTGGTTGGAATTTCTCAAAGATTATGATTTTGGGTTGAATTACCATCCTGGTAAGGCAAATGTGGTTGCAGATGCTTTGAGCAGGAAATCCTTGCATATGTCTATGATGATGGTTCGTGAATTGGATTTAATTGAACAATTCCGAGATTTGAGTTTAGTTTGTGAAAGTACTCCGAAGTGTGTTCGTTTGGGTATGTTGAAACTTACTAGTGGTATTCTAGAAGAGATCAGGATCGGGCAGAAATCTGATGTTAATTTAGTTGATAAATTGACATTGATCAACCAAGGTCAAGGTGGTGAGTTTAGAATTGATGAGAATGATGTTATGAGATTTGGCGATAGAGTTTGTGTTCCTAATGTCGCGGAAATCAAGAAGAGTATATTAGAGGAAGGACATCGCAGTGGGATGAGTATTCATCCGGGCGCCACGAAAATGTATCATGATTTGAAGAAATTGTTTTGGTGGTCGGGAATGAAAAAGGAAATAGCTGAATTTGTGTATGCATGTTTAATCTGTCAGAAATCGAAGATTGAGCATCAGAAGCCGTCTGGATTTATGCAACCAATGTTTATTCCAGAATGGAAGTGGGATAGTATTTCTATGGATTTTGTGTCTGGGTTGCCGAGGACTCCTATGAATTGTGAAGCAATATGGGTCGTTGTGGATAGGTTGACTAAGTCTGCTCATTTTATACCGGTGCGAATGGATTACTCGATGGAGAGATTGGCACAGTTATATATTGAGAAAATAGTGAGTTTGCATGGAGTTCCTTCTAGTATTGTGTCAGATAGAGATCCGAGGTTCACTTCGAAATTTTGGGAAGGATTGCAGAAGGCTTTGGATACTAAATTGAGGTTGAGTTCAGCTTACCATCCTCAGACTGATGGACAGACGGAGAGGACGATTCAATCATTAGAAGATTTATTGCGTGCTTGTGTTTTAGAGCAGGGTGGAGCTTGGGATAGCTATTTGCCATTGATTGAATTTACTTATAACAATAGTTACCATTCGAGTATTGGTATGGCTCCGTTTGAGGCATTGTATGGTAGACGGTGTAGAACGCCTTTGTGTTGGTATGAATCTGGAGAGAGTTCGGTAGTTGGGCCAGAGATTGTTCAGCAGACTACTGAAAAGATCAAATTGATTCAAGAGAAGATGAGAGCTTCTCAGAGTCGTCAGAAAAGTTATCATGATAAGAGGAGAAAGAATTTAGAATTTAGTGCTGGAGATCATGTGTTTATGAGAGTTACTCCGATGACGGGTATTGGTCGAGCGTTGAAATCTAAGAAATTGACTCCGCGTTTTATTGGTCCGTTTCAGATTACGGAAAGAGTTGGAGAAGTTGCTTATCGTATTGCTTTACCTCCGAGACTTGCGAATTTGCACGATGTTTTTCATGTTTCTCAGCTGAGGAGATACATTCCAGACCCATCTCATGTAATCCAAATAGATGATGTACAGGTGAGAGATAACCTGACAGTAGAAACATTGCCTAGGAGGATAGAAGATCGGGAAGTGAAACAGTTAAGAGGTAAAGAGATAGCATTAGTGAAGGTTGCTTGGGGAGGTCCAGCAGATGGAAATATCACTTGGGAGCTGGAGAGCCAGATGAAAGAGGCTTATCCGGAACTGTTCGTCTAAGGTATGTTTTCGAGGACGAAAACTCTTTTAGTGGGGGAGAGTTGTAACACCCCAGTTTCAATTATTTGATTTATTTAAATTTGGGAAATTATTTTTATTAGAATTAATAAAATAAAAAGGAATTATTTATTTTGAAATATGGAGGAAAATAAAAGAAATAAGAAATGCTGAGTTTTTAAGTTATTGGGCTTGGAGGTTGTTAGTAAAGAGTGGGGGTGAAAAAGAAGTAAAGTTATGTTTTGGAACTCAAGTTACTTTTCTCATTTTTCACGATAAACAGAAGTTGGGAATTTGGGGAAATAGAGCTCTGAAGGTACGAAGGACGAAGAACGAAGAACATCGCTCAAAAAGTTAAAAGCTGCTAATTGATAAGGTAAGGGGGGCTATTACTCGATTTACCTTTGTTTATGGGTTTATGTACGGTTGATTTGGGTAATCGTAGGGAAAAACCCCAATTGTTAGATGTTAGTGGGAATCAATACCCTTAGGATTGAACCTTGTAGAAAATGGTTAGGTTCCCAATTTTTATGAATCGATTAGGAATTTTAGGTTCCAAATGGTGGATTGGGAGTATATCTGCATGATCGTGAATTTACCTTAGAGGTTTAGGGATAACCTTAATGTTGTCAGAAATTCCCTAAAAAGGACGATTAATCCCGGTTACGGTTACTATAATGATTGTTGAAATTTAGGAAATTGAGGTGTTGTTTTGAATTATACAAACTCGATGTTGTTAGGTACTGAAATGCGCGTTTAGCCGGCATTTTCCCGCGTTTGGCTGCTGTTTCTGAGCTGCTGCAGGTTCAGGAAAATCCTGTACGCGCTCAGCAACACGGGCCGTGTTGCACAACACGGGCACCCGTGTTGCTCTTCTGTGTTGGGAGATGGTGTGCTTCTGGTTGCACAACACGGGCCGTGTTGCACAACACGGGTACCCGTGTTAGGTCCCCTGTAATGAAAAAAATGTGTGTTTCTGGATATGTTACAACACGGGCCGTGTTGCACAACACGGGCACCCGTGTTGCTCTGCTGTGTTGATTTTTCTGAATTTTGGTTTTTTGTGCGTTATTGTGGATTTTATTGTCGTGCTTTTGGATAATGTTATTGAGCATGAATTATGATATGACTTGATATGATTGATGTTTAAATAGTATGCTGAGTGAGTACATGCTATCCATATCTTGTTATGATTTGATGTTGCTGATGTTGCATGATATGTTGATTGATGTTCATAGTATGCTGAGTGTTACATACTTACATATCATGTTGCATTTGTTAATTCCCATTGTGTGGAATTAACATGGTGGCCAATATACGTGTCCGCGATTTAATGGAACGTTGAGGTGGTAGCCGTGTCCGTGATATAATGGAACGGTGAGTTATCCGTGACCCGAGATTTAATGGGGCGGTAAAGTGGTACCACATGCATGGGTGTGTTGCATTACCTTGAATATAACATGAATGGATGATTTATCCAATGTTGTATGTGATTGTTTGTATGCACGTATGGTTGCTAAATGGTTGACGATGTTTGATGTTAATTGCAAATATGAAAAGCAATATATTATGGTATATGAATTGTAAAGGTTTTTGTAAACTATGAAATATACTAATTATTGGGTGATGCTTATGATTCCTGAATTGATTGTTATGAACGTATAATCAAATGTATAATTGAGATGCTCACCCTTACTGTTGAATATTTCAGATTGAGGAGCTTCGTTCAGGTGCTTGGCGAAGGCTTGCCGTTCTAGTTTATTTTCGTTTTAGTATTGTCCGGGTCATGCTCTGATAGTTGTAACTCCGGGAACGTTTGTTTGTCGAGCTGCTTTAGTCAGACTCGTTTATTTCCTTAGTATTTGGTTATAATATAATGTTGATATATTCCAGGTGTTAATCCCTGATGATTGAAAATATTATAACTTTGGTTTTATTAAATAAATTATTCCGCTGTGTAAACATGTATGAGTTACTACTAAGATTATGCATGACAGGAATTGTTTTATTAAAAGAGAATTGTAGCATCCTCGAATTATACATGTACTCTGAAATTATAATTTTAATTATTTGCGAAAATTACTTTGGGGTTTTAGAGGGTGTTACAATAGTGGTATCAGAGCATAGTCGGTCGTTGCGACCAGAGTCTTGAGTCAGTCATCCCTTTTGTATGCGATTAGTGTAAGGTAACACTGTCGATACTGTATTCTAATGAAGAGTATGTTTTGATTCTCAGGAATATGGCTGGAGGAGGTAACAGACGAAATGATGCTGCACTAGCTGAGGCTTTGGGGATGTTAGCTGGTGTACTTGCTGGAAACCCAACTGGAGGCGTGATTGGTGCTGATAGGCAATTGGGAAATTTCCAAAGGAACAATCCTCCGTTGTTCAAAGGTACACATGACCCTGAAGGTGCTCAGAAGTGGCTGAAGGAAATCGAAAGGATCTTCCGTGTGATTGATTGTACTGAAGATCTGAAAGTTAGATATGGTACGCATATGTTGGCAGAAGAAGCCGACGACTGGTGGGTTGCAACCAGGACTGAAATGGTTCAGGATGAGGAGGCACTGACTTTTGTAATTCCATGGCGCTCAAACACTCTTTGAGATGTATGTACTTGTCATCAGCTGGAGGATATTGTTCCTCAGAGTAGTCTTCATCTTCCTCCTCCTCTTGAGATTCTGACGGGACCGCTGTTTCCTTGCCTTTCCCCTCTCCTTCACTGAATGTTGTTGCAAAATTCAAAGTACTTCTCGTCTGCTCATGGAATCTTCTCCCCATGTTCAAGACTCCATTTACCTTCTTTTTTTCTTTTTCTTCTCTTCAGCTAGCAGAGTCTTCAATTCTTCTTGCTTCTTGGCTAGGGTCATGAGCAACTGTTGAAACTGCATGTTCTGAGCTTGGAGATCTTTCACTGTTTATTCGAGATCCATCTTACTGAAATAAACAGTAGAGAGATGAGGAAACTTGTTGCAAAAGACCTGTTTATGTTATGATGAATGATATGTGCATATGCAATGTTTTCAAGGATTTCAAAGATTCAAGTTTGTTTTATACAAAAAGAAACACACGTTATATTAATAAGATAAAGTTTGAGTACATCAATGCCCCTTGGACAAAATAATACAAAACTCTAAGATAAAAAAGTAGTACGCATCCTCTTTGGTGCAATGTAGGCATTTAAAGTCCGCTCCTCATGAAGTAGCCTAGTGAGTTCCAAAACCTTCTTCTCGCTTGCATAGAATTGGGCTTCGAAAGTATCTCACTCTCCTTTGAGTTGTATCCAATCCCTTTGTAGGTCTTCAAGAGATGTGGGCATGTCAGGATGTAGAATAGTGTATGGAACATCTCCTTCCTTAACAGGCTCAATGATTACCGGGAGAATGGAAGGATAAGGCATCATAAAACTTTAAGCATGGGTTCATACCCATTTGAGGTAGGGCTCAATAGGGATGGAATTCTGGTGCCCCAAAGTCTTGTTATCCACCTTGTTTAGCATCCTCCAAGCTCGGATGAATCTCTGGCAAAGACCTTGATCGTTGTTGTCGTAGTCGAATACCAAACCTTGAATCAGTATCTCGTGCGGGCCATCCCTTCGGGCGTAACCAAACTATATTAAGGCTAAGCATGGGTTGCAGGTGATGCCTCCCCTAATTCCAAGTAGAGGGACATTAGGGAATTCTCCATAACGGTCAATAATGATAACATTCTCTTTGGATCGGGAGCACCAATGAATGTCTGAATGTTGGAGCGTCATTAACCTTTGTGACCATCTTGAACCTTGCTCATTCTTTAAGACTGATTGGGGAAGATGAGAAATAAACCATCTCGCCAGGAGAGGGGTGCAACACATAAGGACACCTCTTTTCCTCATTGTGCGAGTGTGAAAAGAGTGTAGGATATCTCCTAGAAATGTAGGCACCGGTTGCGTGACATGAAGATTTTGACGGTGCTCACATCTATGAGTTGGTTAGGATTGGGAAACAAGACCATCCCATAGATAAGAAGAGCCACAATTTCCTCAAAGGCTTGCAAGTCTAAGGAATTCCAACAGCTTTGGGCTTTCTCAAACAGGAACTTTGCTAAGAAGCCTTTGACACCACTCCTAGTTTCCCAATGAGTTGTGACATCAGATGAGTGCAAGTGTAGAACTTGAGCTATCTCTTCTGGCTTTGGGTCTCTTTTAATACCGTTGAAAGGTAGTTGATTGAGAATGGGAATCCTCAAGAGTTGGGAGAATTCTTCCAAAGTAGGCACAAGTTAATAGTTGGGAAATGTGAAGCAATGGTGCAAAGAATCAAAGAACTGAAAGAGCACCTTCATCATATCCTCATCAGGGTTGGAGGTCACCAAGTTGAGTAGACGACCATGTCTCTCGGTGAATGGAGAGTTCTCAGGGATCCTTGAAGCTATCTCCTTAAGTTGTGGAGGAATTCTTACAAGGTTGACTTGAATAGTTTTCCTGCGAAGTGAATCCATATCCTACAAAACAAGAACAAAGATGAATCCCAAAATCCTTGAAATGGTTAGTAGATGTATATGATGTTCATGATGTCCATGATGTTAGTTACAAGTATGCATATACAAGCAAAGCAATCAAGTTCTTATTTTAGGCTTGCATGGGGTTTTATAGGTAAGTACCCTCTTGATGTTTAGTTGGCTTAAACCTGTCCTAGTAATAGTAATCGGGTTCTAAGGATCTCAATATCACTGGATTATTTCCTTGGTCATTGTTTCAGCTCAAGCCTCTTTAATGGCGACCGAAATATCCCAAGAAACCAAACCTCAATGAGTGTAGTATCGAGTATCTACCAACTTCGGACTGCACCAAAGTCGGTCATCTCACTACGTCCTAAAGGCCAAGTTGGTCAAGTAAAGGTTCTAGAAGTTCATTAGTGCTTCATGACATCACTCATCTTCCCCGTATACTCTTTGATTAACTCAAAGGTTACCGGTACCCACAAATATGTTGCACTAACATAGCTATTGCTTAGACCATGTCGGTATACCCTGCACAGTTTCCATAATGCATTGCTATTTACCTATAATGTATCCCAAATCCGGGTAGAGGATTCAAACCCAAACAAAGAACCATAATGTAAAGCATACAAATCAAACAATGTAAGCAAATAAATATGATCTTAGCCCTAAGGTAACCCCACTTTTAGAATTTTTCCCCAGCAGATTCGCCAGTTCTGTGATACGGTGGGAGAACTGACTTGAAGGTTATGCGTTTGATCGCAAATGTTGCGGTTAGCAAGAGTCACTATCGACTTTTCTTTTATCCAAAAGGAAAGGTGAAAAAGCACATGAAAGATCTTTGAGATTGTTTCTTGAGTTCAGGGGGTAGATTATGAAAAGGGAAGGTATTAGCACCCTTTTCATCCATGGTTTTCCATGGGCTCTTAGTTACTTGCTAGATCACTTGCTTTTGTTTTGAAATTATTCTTTGTGTGGTTTTAAAAGTATTTTGTAAAAGAGGCCATTGTTTAGGCAATCTTTGTAATGATTCTCGTTCGTAAGAATGTATACAAAGATGTTTGTCTTTTTGAAAATGTTTTCAATGTTTGTAAGATATTTGGAAATGTGTGTGTTTGTTTTGAAAATAGCAAGGATAATTGTTTTGAAATGGAGCAAGTAACTAGAAGTAATCTACCTACTCAAATGTCTTTCTTGTTCATTTTCTTTTCCTTTGACATTGTTGTCTTACCATTGATTTGGTAAGCAACCCTATCTTTGGATGTAAACGGGACGGGCGTGGGTCATCGTATAACCATGATTAGCAATGTTGCAAAGTATCTTATCATTTTTGAGGGACTAAGATCATTTTGTAAGGCAACTTTGAATAGCGTCATCGAGGGACTATGATCTTATATTTGTTTGTTTTGCTAAGATACCTCGCATGCGTAATATGGCCATTTTTTGTGTAAGGAAACCAAGTGGAGTAACCCTAAGGGTGCTTGTGTGTAAGTGTGTTATTTTCATGCTTGATTTTTTCTTGGATTAGGGTTTTCTATTTGATTGTTTTTATCTTGCCATACAAACCCTAATTACTAACATGTTATGTAAAAGCGATAAATTGCGTAATTTAGAGATTACTACGCTATTACAACATTTTTTTGGGAGGGGGTATACAAATTATGAATGGGGATTTGCAATAATATAAACATAATTAATCTATTACAACCAAATCGAATTTGTACAAATATTTGAATAAATAACATACAATATAAATTAAATATGCAAAGATATGTATATGCAAGAAAAATATTTTGTTTTGTTTTTTATGTGAAAAAAGAGTTTTGAACTAAACCTAATAATTTAAGAAAAGGAAATTATTTCTTAGAAATTGATTAACCCTAATTCTAATTTGTTAAAAGAAAATATATTTCTTTAAGTATTTTTTTGTACTTTTGTCTTGAAAATAAAATATGGCCCTATGAGATATTTTGGTCTCTTTTTTATAGTAAAATAAATATTTAATGAGTAAAAAGAAAAATAAATATTAAACTAGTCCTAATTTAATTTACAAGGTTTATTTAATAAAATAGGTAATATATAACTCAGTAAAATATTTTTTGTGAGAAAAAATAAAATAAAATAAGCTAAAATATAAATCTATCATTTTTATATTTTTTATGATTTTTAATATTAAGAAAAATATATTTAAGAAAATAAAATGAAAAACAAAATAAATAAATAAATAAAATTATATGGCCCAGGGGTGCTGCAAGTAAACAGGAGGTAGCATGTTAGAAAAAATCACAAGGCCCAATGAAACAAAAAGCCCAGCGCTGCAAAGTGACAAAAAATGGCAAAAATGTGAGAAAAAATGCAAAAGGCAGGCGACAAGGCTCGAACCCATGACCTATGGTAATTTTGCGCGCTGCCTTACCACTGGGGTGGCTGTACATCCGTTTATAGAAACACAAAGATAAGTATATATATTAGAAAATGCCTCTTGAAGGCAACTTCATCTTCAACCTTGAGCCATGGCCGGACCACCTGTATCTCTCTCATTTCTCCATGAAAATGGAAAGTCCAAACATGAAAATTATAGTACTTCTTCCCACGATTTCAACCATGTAACTCATGTAAACTAAAAGTCAAAGATCAAAGCTAATTTTATTGGCCCTAATTTAAAACCTAATTTTTACAGAAATTTCAAATCCAAAATTCTCTATACACAATGAATATAAATGAAATCTAGGAACATGGTTGGCTTTAGTGCAAGGATATCTATATTTTATTTTCACAAATAGAGACCAAAGGATGCCTGTATGAAGAGATAGAAGTTAGAGTTTTTACCTCTTTCAGTTGAGATCGTGAATGGAGTTTGAGTGAGTTTTGAGAAGGCCTGAGAATCTGTTTAGCTTGCCTGGACCTCCTTGAGTGTGTTCCAATCCTTGCTTTGCCTTGAAAGTTCCTGAATCTCCCTACTCAAGTCAACCTGCAAGCTTGAAATGCAAAAATGGAAGATGGAGAAGGAGGAGTTACAGTGAGGGGGTGATGTTCTGGAACACTTAGATGTGATGTAGGTTAAGTGTTTAGGTGATTAGAACTTAAAACACACGAGTGGTTTTTGAGGTTGCTATGCAAGGTGCCAAAACTGCAAGTTATGGCAGGTTTTCAGTGGTAGAGAGTTTGGGAGAGTTTATGAGCTTTAGCAATCGTGTTCTCAGTCACAATACATTTGTGTATAAGTATAGAAAAGGTTAAACCTCAAGCTTCCTCAAGATTTCTGAGTTCTAGACTTTTTGCTCTATTGCTTGCTTTTGAAGAAAAGTGAGGAGACAACTCTCTATGTGCTTGTACAAGCATGATCTTAGTTGGTATAAGTCTTAGCCACATTGCTTTTGGTTTATAGAGTTTGTGTGTGCATAAAGAACAAGTGCAAAGCTCAAGGAGTTGACAATTGTAAAAGTTGTGCTTTACTAAAATGGAAATGGCAACTTTGTACCATTTATAGAATTGTAGCTTGGACAAAGGCTCTCATGCTTGGATTAAAGCTTTATCAGTTGTATAAACATTTAATTATGGAGTGAGAAAAAAGTTTGAGACCTGCAAAGCAAGGATTATGCAGCCTAGGTTTGGATTTGAATTTTGGTTCATCATGAAATGGCTTGAAATCAAAGTGAGAAATTGCCAACTTCATCTCTTCGATTCTCCCTACTCAAGAATGTTCTCAAGGAGTTCTTCGATATTTTGGAAAGCTTGCAATGTGCTATATAACTCATATTTGAATTTCTTTCCAAGATTCCACTTGGAACTAGGTGAAAAGTTGCCATGAAGTTAGGTCAAAAACCTGCCTAACCAGGGCAAAATTTCACTAAGTTATCTTAGTTCATGAGCATGTATTCACAAAATTATATCTTGAGATCCATGCATCTTTAGGAGAAAATGTGTGAAGCAAAGTTGTATACTTCATGGAGATCTACAACTTTCATATTGGTAACTTTCTTTGAATCATCTTGTATCATGGTGAAAATTTGGCTTAAAGTTGAGAAAAAATAAGAAATTTTCTATACTTAGAAAAATTTCTAAGTTAAGAAAATTTCAAATTTCAAAACAAAATCTTCAATCTTTGATTTCTTGATGAAATTTTTTCACATTTTGACATGTTTTGATGAATTGTGATCCTTGATATTTGATTTTGACCAAAAAGTCAAAGTTTTGACTTTTTAGTATACAGTTGACTTTTGATCAATTGACTGAAAAATTCATCTGTCAATCCAATGGATTTGCAATGTTTTGAATCATGTCTTTAGGTCAAGATGATGAAATTGAACTCTTGAAATCATGCTTCAAACCAATTGATCATTTTCTAGGTCAAAAATCAGAAATTGTCCTTTTTCAGTCAAAACCCTAATTTTGACCATTTTGCCCTTTTGATGATTTGATCAAATTTCTTGAGGAATTGTGATCCAAACTTGATTAAATGATACATATGAGTCCAAGATGTTGAGGTGGATCAAAAATTATGAAGTTTGACTGTAAATTGGCCATGGTTGACTTTTTCCCCAATATAACTGATTTTTAGGTCAACTGTCCAATTGATTGATCAAAAATGTGATTCAAGACTTGAAAATTGACATGGGTAATCTTAGGGGTCCATAATGATATTTGAAAGTCATATGAAGTATTGATAGTCCAAAAATATTTGTGCAATCCCAAACCCTAATTTTGGGTTATCACTGCATGATGAGATGCCTTGAGCTAGTCAAATCCTAATCCAATCTTGAGTTAAAGAGATCTTGTGAGAAAAATCTTGATAAATGAGAGGACAAATTTTGGGATACAACACATAGGATTAGTGGTGACAAACTAATTACATATCCTACAAAATTTAATTTGATAGAACATACTATCACATTTTATTCAGAAATATTTCTCATAAACCTTTTTTACCTCCATTATTTAGATTTTTATTTATAATTTATCTTTTCAAATTTAATTTTTTTCTTTTATTTTTGTCATTTATTTTATCTTTTCTTTTATTTCTTAATTATATTTTGTGTTTGTTTTTGTTAAGAAATTGGTTAAAATACCTTTTACTCTAAAATATTTTATTGTATAAAATTAAAAAAATTATTTAAAAAAATATTTAATACTTATTTTTAAAGAAATACTTGAAAATGTATATTTATTTCATTAAATAAAATATATAAGGGATTTTTTGACGATATTGATTAAGTATTATATTATTAGAAAATTTTAATAATTAAAAAAATATTATCTCTTTTTCTTTATTTTCTTTATTGTTGACTAACCACAACTTATTACCGTACTTATGATTTCTTTAATTTTTTGTCTCACGAATTAAAAAACTCATTGTATTCAAGTAACTTTTAGTCTGACAAGTTACATTTTTTATTATTCATATTCTAAACTTATAATTAAATATATACACTTTTATGTAATTTAGATAATTTTTGATTATTTATTCAATAGTAATTAATAAAAAAATAAGTTACCTGAATTCCTTATATATACCTTATTATGTCTTATTTTTTCCTTCATCATATTTTAATCGGTCACGTGAAATTTAAGTTAAGAGGGGTTAAATAGTAGAATTTTTTTTTACAAAAATCAAGTATTAAAATAATATTTCACAAATAATCGCGTTTCGGAAAAAAATACGTAAATAACCATGTTTCAGATGACTCTCCAAAGGAGGAGCCATCTGAATTGGCGCATCCACCCCTACTTTTGCCCTAGGCGCCATCTCACTTGGCGCCTCCCTTCACTTTTAGCCAAGTGAGATGGCGCATGCTCCTTAAAAGTGAGAGGAGGCGCCATCTCACTTGGCTCCTAGGGCAAAACTAGGGCAAAATGCTGTTTTATAAATAATTCGTCCGTTTCTCCGAAATTTCGCACACTTTCTCGCACTGTATTTTTATTTTTTACTCTGTTATTTGCGTCATGACGTCGCCCATGATTTTTAGAAGAGATGGTTACGTTATCTTCTCCGCCACGAAACCTGCGATGAAAATGAAATTCTGGCACATTCACTCCATGGAGCGTCTGAAGTGGGAGTTGATGTGATGGCTAGATGGAGACATTGCGGAGGGGGAAAAAATTCGAAGGATCCAGCGAAAACGAACAACAACCTCACATGCGACAGGAAGACCTAATGTATGGTTGGAGGAAGTCAAAACAGACAGCGATGTAATGTTGATGATGCATGGGTCAGATGAAATTGTGTTAACAGTTGTAATTTCGTAGACGGAATATCGTTAATTTTTCTTGTACGCGTTTTATTAATTGAAGCAAAATCTGTTAACGGAAAACCCTAATGTTTACAACACAATTAAGGAAAGATTTTATGTATTACAATTTTTATGTGGTCGAGGCAGACGCCCGATTCGGACAAATTTTGCGATTGTGTCCGACCTGATGGCATAAACCACACTTTCTTTCCAACTATTCAAGATCGTCCATTTCTGTTGTGATGCGCTTACTTTTGGGATGACCCTTCTTGTTCCTTCGCATTTGGTCATTGTGCCACACTATTTCGCCGTCGTATGCAGGCCAATAATCTGGTTTTGCTACCAAAGGAAAGTTGTTGTTGTAAACGTTGAGCAACATTTCAGATTTGTAAATGTTTGACAAAAGTTGCAGCGCGTCTTGATGGGTATGAGCACAAGCGGCAATGACATGAGAGCAAGGCATACGAAATGCTTGAAACCTGCCACAATCGCACCAACGAGAAGGTAGCATGACCCTGTATTCTTGTCTTGGTAGGCCTTCGTTGTGGTCGATTGTCTCTTTCACAATGAAGTTGTGGCTGTGTCGGTCAAACTGTATAACCATATGAGTGTTGGCTTTAGCACTTTCTGCCTTAATGTATTTCATGCAGCTTTCACTCCATAATTGTCCAGATTGCAACACCACATTCCACATTTCACCTCTTTTGGCAAATAACGCAGCCATCCTAAAATACGTAGATTTTACCAAAGTAGTGATCGGGAGGATTCGTATGCCTTTGAATACCCCATTCATTGATTCAATAAGATTCGTTGTCATGTGCCCCCATCTTTGGCCATTATCGTATGACCTAGTCCATTTTTCCATCGGAATATTGTCGATCCACCTACCGGCTTCCGGATTTGACAAACGGATCTAGTTGCGGTAATATTTGAATGTGGGTTATGTCAATGCATATCCCGCATTCATAACCGCTTTCCTTAATGTTTTGTCCTTGATCTCCCTCATGAAATTCTAGACGATATGCCTAACGCAATAGACATGCGTAGAAGGAGGGTCATGCCAACCGTTTGCAGGATTATCGTAGGCACTTTCAATGGAGGCATGTCTGTCAGAGATCAAACAGAGATCTGGTTGAGGAGCCACGTGTGTCCGCAGATTTTTCAGAAAAAAGCTCCAAGCACCACCGGTCTCCCCCTCGACAAGGGCAAAGGCAATGGAGAAAATGTTGTTGTTGCCATCTTGTGTAACTGCCATCAGTAGCGTGTCTTTGTACTTCCCATACAACCAAGTCCCGTCAATTTGTATAATTGGTTTGCATGATGCAAACCCTGTGATGCATGGTTGAAATGCCCAAAACACTCGACTGAATATTTCGTTTCCGTTTAGTAGACTACCATCTTGGGCGTATGCTGGCACTGTTTCCAGAATGTAAACACTGCCCGGAGAATACGTCTTGAGTGCATTCAGGTAGCGGGGAAGTTCTTGGTATGACTCCTCCCAGTTTCCGTACACCCTTTCAATCGCCTTAGTCTTTGCTAACCACGCCTTACGGTAAGACGGAGTGTAGTTAAAAACCGTGGTGATGTGGGAGATGATTGTTTTCACCTTCAAAGATGGGTCGTTGCTGACCAGGGGTAGGATTTCTTGACAGATGAGATCGTAGTTAAGTTTTCGGTGGTCCTGTGATTGAGTGGAACTTACACAAGTGTGGGTAGTCATGGAACCTATGACCCAACAGTCACCTCTTAATCTGTATGATGCGGTCAGCTTGAACATACAGTCAGGGTGGACACACTTGATCTTGTACCTTTCCGGGTTGACACGGTCCATCTTAAAATCAACCGAGTTGAGCATGTGGAATTTTTTTATGGCTCTGATGCATTCCTCTCTGTTACGAAACTTGTCCTTCTCTTTTAAATTTTCATCCGACTGCATATACAGATTGAAAAATAAGTCAGTAGAAGGTTCATCTCCGCCCATGTTGAAGTTTGTCATGTGCGGAGATGGTGTGTAGATTTCGTTTGCAGGAATACTAGGTATGGCATCATCGTCGGAATCATCATTCACCATTTCATCAAACTCTAACTCGTCATCTTCTTCTTCTTCATCAACTGCATCTACCTCAGCTTGTTCATTCTCCAAAGGATCAACCACTTGTGTCACCCGAGGCTCTCGCAGCATAACGTACAACTCAATAGAGTCGTACCCAGAATACACATGGCTGGAAAACATATTCTGGAGATCCTCGTCATCTTGAACTTCAACCTTATAAAAAATTACTTGGTTGTTTCCAAAAAAACTGGATTCTGATAAAATATCTGGGTCACCGGGCCTCGTCCAAGTTTGGCCTCCAATCATTTTTTGAAGTACGAGAAATTGGCTTTCCCGTTTAAGAGAAATCGGATGTTGTCTGTGTCTCTAAACAAAAACCCAGCGGTGGGACAAATGTATGTCTCACCGTTGAAATGTGCTTTGACGACAAATTATGGTGCAAAGGCCATTGTGTAGGATTGTTTGAAGGTTTGAAGGTATGAAGGTTGGAATGTTTGAATTTTATGAGTTATTCGAAGGTTGGAATGTTTGAAGTTTATTGATTGTATGAAGGTTTGAATGTTGTAAGGTTTGAAGGTTGGAATGTTTGAACTTTATGAGTTATTCGAAGGTTTATATGTTTGATTGTTTGAAGGTTTGATTGTAAGAACGTTTGAAGGTTGGAAGATTTGACAGATTAAGTGAATCAATGTTATGATAAACGTAAAACTAAAAATTTCAATTAAGTAAGGATGTAAAACCCAAGGCTGCCAATAGTGTTACATGCATGGCATCCCAAAGGTTGTCACGTAGCCTGAGCCTAGCCTGCAACCAAGGACACCTCTTATTCGCCAATTGGGATGGCGACACCATTCATTTTTGTACTCTTTCGCCAAGTCCAATGGCGCCTCCCTTACTGTCCAATCGTGATACATGCATGCAGATATGTAACCCCCTAGGCTGCCACCTAGCCAGCGCCTACTCTGCACCTATACTGTATGTTGTAAGTCTCCTTCCATCACCTTCAATAGGGTTACATGCATTCCGGCATGGTATCCCAAAGGCTGTCACGTAGCCTGAGCCTAGTCTGCAACCAAGGACACCTCTTATTCGCCAATTGGGATGGCGACACCTTTCATTTTTGTACTCTTTCTCCAAGTCCAATGGCGCCTCCCTTACTGTCCAATCGTGATACATGCATGCAGATATGTAACCCCCTAGGCTTCCACCTAGCCTGCGCCTACTATGCACCTATACTGTATGTTGTAAGTCTCCTCCCATCACCTCCAATAGGGTTACATGCATTCAGGCATGGCATCCCAAAGGCTGTCACGTAGCCTGAGCCTAGCCTGCAACCAAGGACACCTCTTATTCGCCAACTGGGATGGCGACACCTTTCATTTTTGTACTCTTTCGCCAAGTCCAATGGCACCTCCCTTACTGTCCAATTGTGATACATGCATGCAGATATGTAACCACTAGGCTGCCACCTAGCCTGCGCCTACTCTGCACCTATAATGTATGTTGTAAGTCTCCTCCCATCACCTCCAATAGGGTTACATGCATTCAGGCATGGCATCCCAAAGGCTGTCACATAGCCTAAGCCTAGTCTGCAACCAAGGACACCTCTTGTGATCGGTGGATCTGGAACTGACTGTTTTAAAGCTGGATCGCGTATGTCGCGGTAAGCAAGAGTCGCCACCGTCTTTTATTTTCTCCAACATGGACAGGACAAAAGCACAGCAAAATTCCTTATGAGATAGTTTCTCGGTTCGGGAGGTAGATTTATAGAAAGGGAAGGTGTTAGCACCCTTTCTATCTATGGTTATCCATGGGCTCTTAGATACTTGCTCATTGTGTTTTCAAAATGTTTTCTTTTCAAAATGTGAGTGGGTTTGAAAAAGTTTCTTTGAAAGATTTCTGAATAACTCTTGTATCTGTCCTCAAGAGTGTTTGAAAAATTTGTTTTGAAAGTTTTTTTGAAAGTGTAGGGTGTGAAAAGTATTTTTGTTTTTTTTTAAAAGAGCAAGTACCCATGAGTCATCTACCTACCCTAAGGAATTAAGCTGTGTAAGTGTCCTTTAGGTAGTGCCATCCCACCATTGAGAGGTAGGTAGCACCACCGTTGGAGATGTTCGGGTCAATTCGAGGATTAGGGACAGTGTGGTCACCGGAGCAACAGTAGGACACCTTAGAAGCTACCCTTATGTCATTGATCTTTTCATTCCGAGGCAACCGTTTCGAGGCAACTTGTTTCGAGGCAACTAGATCAACGGACATAAGGACTTACTAAAACGTCTTGTACTCGACGACCACAATTCGAGCTTGTAGGGACAGTGTGGTCACCAGAGCAACAGTATGACACCTTAGAAGCTACCCTTATGCCATGTTCATGGACATAAGGACTTACTAAAACGTCCTATACTCGACGACCACGTTTCGAGGGGCAAGGCAACAGTGAGGCGTACCCTAAGAGTGGTGTGTGAATTTGTGTATTGTTTTCAGT
Source organism: Vicia faba (assembly GCA_948472305.1). Classification (NCBI taxonomy): domain Eukaryota; kingdom Viridiplantae; phylum Streptophyta; class Magnoliopsida; order Fabales; family Fabaceae; genus Vicia; species Vicia faba. The sequence continues at coordinate 983,109,889 of OX451735.1, forward strand.
TATGTTTTATCTTGTCATGCATTATGGTGATCTACGCTTTGATTTTATTTGGGTCATTCATTCTTTCATGCAAAATTTAGCAGTTAAGGGGTGCGGAAATTAAAGTACGGAAAACGTAAATCCTACGCTATTACAAGGCGCGGGTCTATACATCGCCAAATCTTTACAAAGACCCGTTTTGAAAAAATAAAAATGCGAGAAATTAAAAGAAAGCAATAAAGTCCTAATTAACTATTACATATCCGGAAACAGTTACAAAAATATAATAAAAAGGAATTAAAGCGCGAAAAGAAATTAAATCGGGAACGTCCTAAGGGTTTTGACCCTTTTTTAGAATTAAATTGAATTTGCCTTTTTTTTTTGTAATTAAATGAAAATTAGGCCTAATTACTAATTAATTAATTTAATTAAAAGAAAAATATTTTTGTATTTTTATGTTTTTAATGAAAATAAAAATAAAAAGGAATTAAAAATGTCAAAAGAAAAGCCTAAGTCTAAATTGTTTTTATTTATTGTAAAAAGGTTAAAATTAAACTAATTAACTAATTAATTTGATAGTATTTTATTTACAAAAATAAAAGAGTGAGATTAATAATAAATGAAATATTTACATTTTTTTAGTTTTTTTGAATTTTATGGAAAAATTAGTTATGTTAATTTAATGATAATAATAATAATGATAATAATTAAAAAAAGAAATTATAAGGAAAAGAGAATAAAAAAGTAACAAAACCATGGGGGTGATGACCCATGTCTCCTGATCACGTTGATGCTTATGGTCCGTCCCAATTTCACCTGTAGAAAAAAATACCTAAAAACAAAGCAAACAAACCCTAGGCATGGGTATTGTCATACGAAGCCTAAAAATGAAATTGAATATAACTGTTGCATTGGAAATCAGGCATGGAGTATGAATATGCTATTATTTTCCAGAAAAAGTGCAAGAATGGAGAAACACGACTCCATGTTCAGAGGTGATTTCGTGAGTACTTACAGCGCTATTCAGTGGACCTTAGGACGCGTTTGTGGTTGCTTTGGCTTCAGTGAGTGGCAAGGAAGAAAGCTACGTGCTTGCTTTGATCTGAAAACGCTTGCAACTATGTTTTGATCTCACACTTTTTTTTTCTGACACTTTTTGGATTTTTGCTCTAGCCGTTTGTGCACACTCTCCTTTTTTTCTAGGTCCTGAATGAGGCTTGCAAGGCTTGTATATATAGGCTTGGATGAGAATCAGTCACATTAAGGAGCTTTTAAGCCTTGCAATGAAGTTTTGATTTTCTCCATAGTCACCATTGAAATAACTTGCCATATTTGCTCCAAATTTGATTTTTTTTGCTTGAAATAGGTCTTGAACGAATTTGGTATATGTTTTATGGTGTATCAAAGCTATTCAAACAACAAAATATCCTCCCATTAATTTTCTTGATTTTTATTTGAATTTTAAAGATTTAAAATGAATTAAATCAAATCAAATTAAACAAAAATAGAAAAATTAATTTTTATTCTTGAAATAAAGCATGGGACACGTGGGAGGTATGGCAAAGCTGAATAAAGTGGAAAAAGTGGGCCCCTTTTGTCAAAAATGAAGTTTCAAGGATAATTGACTTTGGCCCTTTCACAAACATTTCCCAACTTCTCCAATGCATATCTTGCTCAATTTTAAAGCTATGAACATGTTCTTAGACATTTTGGAAAGGTCTTGAAGTCCTCTAACCAATGTCTTTAGTCCCATGTCATTTTGATTTACCAATCTCAAGTTATGGTCTTTGACTTAAAGTGCCTTTTTGTTGACTTTTGAAAATGACCTATAATGTTGAAATTGATAACTTTTTGTGAGAGAATTTCTTGGACTTGGAGTGTGAAGATGAGTTGTAGGAAATGTCTTCCCCTTCAAGATGAGAATTGGATCGGATTTTTCTGATGAACCATGAAAAAGTTATGCCTTGGTCAAGGTACAGTTGACTTTTCAACTGTCCAAAAATAGAAACTTTTGACACCTTGATGATTTTTGAGCCATGCTTGAGGAATCATGATCAAGATTTGACCAAATGATGATTGTGGCTTCAAAATAAGATGTTGACAAATTTTTTTGACTTTTGACTGCCAAATGACCATTTTGCCCCTGCAGTTGATTGTGAAGCAATTAGGGTTTTTGACTGTGCAACTTGACCTTGTGAGCCTTGAAACTTGACATGTAGGTGCTTGACAATGTTTATAGGCATGCGGGACTTGATTGGACCATTGAAAACCTCAACTTCCTTGAAGGAACCAAAACCTTAATTTTGACTGGCTTAGGAGGATGGTTGACTGTGCAATCCTTAGAGTAGCCTTGAACCATTTGAGGTGATGCTTGGCAAAACTTTTGAAGAATATGGGAGGGAAAATTTTGGGGTACAACAGTTGCCCCTGTTCAATCTTCTTAGACCTGAGGATGTAGATTGGCTTGTGTGCCTTTCGTGATCCGAGGGTGGAAGATGATTGAACACTAGAGTGCCCAGAAATTTGCACTCACATAGTAGAGTATCAGCAGTGTGATGTCGGGAATGGGCTTACAGATGCCATTTGGAGAGATGATGGGTAGGAGGATGGGCTTATAGATGTCATCTGGAAGTGTGACATAACCTTGTCGGGAATGGGCTTATAGATGCCATTTGGAACTGTAATGGATAGTTGAATCTGAATAAGAAATAGAATAGCTTCCGTGTTTGGGGCATATCTAGTCTATATCTAATTGCTGACGTCTGAACGAGTAGTAGAATGACCGCCGGGTCTGGGGTATATCCATACTGCATGAGTAACAGAATGTCATTCGAATCTGGATCGTATCTGGACTGAACAATAGAATAGCATCCTGGATGGAGCATCTCTAAGTTGTCTTTAGAAGTTTGAATCTGAATAAGCAATAGAATAGCGCCCGAATCTGGAGCATCTCTAAGCTATATCTCAAAGGAAATCTGAATAAGTATCAGAATGTCGCCATGTCTGGGTCGCATCCGAACCATCTCTAGAAGGGAATCTCTGAATAAGCAATAGAATGGCATCCGGAATTGGAGCATCTCTAGGCCATCTCTGAAAGGAATCTCTGAATAAGCAATAGGATAACAGCCGGGTCCGGAGCATCTCTGAGCTATTATTGGAAAGGAAATCTGGAATAAGTATCAGAACATCGCCATGCCTGGGTCACATCTGAACTATATCTAGAAGGAGTCTTGAATAAGCAAAAGAACAACATCCATATCTGGAGCATTTCCAAGCTATCTCTGAAAGGAAATCTGGAATGAGTATCAGAACGTCGCCATGCCTGGGTCACATCTGAACTATATCTAGAAGGAGTCTTGAATAAGCAAAAGAACAGCATCCATATCTGGAGCATTTCCAAGCTATCTCTGAAAGGAAATCTGGAATGAGTATTAGAACGTCGCCATGCCTGGGTCACATCTGAACTATCTCTAGAAGGAGTCTTGAATAAGCAAAAGAACAGCATCCATATCTGGAGCATTTCCAAGCTATCTCTGAAAGGAAATCTGGAATGAGTATCAGAACGTCGTCATGCCTGGGTCACATCTGAACTATCTCTAGAAGGAGTCTTGAATAAGCAAAAGAAAAACATCCATATCTGGAGCATTTCCAAGCTATCTCTGAAAGGAAATCTAGAATGAGTATCAGAACGTCGCCATGCCGGGGTCACATCTGAACTATATCTAGAAGGAGTCTTGAATAAGCAAAAGAACAACATCCATATCTGGAGAATTTCCAAGCTATCTCTGAAAGGAAATCTGGAATGAGTATCAGAACGTCGCCATGCCTGGGTCACATCTGAACTATATCTAGAAAGAGTCTTGAATAAGCAAAAGAACAGCATCCATATCTGGAGCATTTCCAAGCTATCTCTGAAAGGAAATCTGGAATGAGTATCAGAACGTCGCCATGCCGGGGTCACATCTGAACTATCTCTAGAAGGAGTCTTGAATAAGCAAAAGAACATCATCCATATCTGGAGCATTTCCAAGCTATCTCTGAAAGGAAATCTGGAATGAGTATTAGAACGTCGCCATGCCTGGGTCACATCTGAACTATATCTAGAAAGAGTCTTGAATAAGCAAAAGAACAACATCCATATCTGGAGCATGTCTAAGCTATCTCTGAAAGGAAATCTGGAATGAGTATCAGAACGTCGCCATGCCTGGGTCACATCTGAACTATATCTAGAAAGGTGATCTCTGAATAAACAACAGAACAACCTCCGTGCCCGGAGCATCTCTAAGTTATATCTGAGAAGAAATCTGGAATAAGCATCAGAACGTCGCCATGCCTGGGTCACATCTGAACCATATCTAGAAAGGTGATCTCTGAATAAACAACAGAACAGCCTTCGTGCCCGGAGCATCTCTAAGTTATATCTGAGAAGAAATCTGGAATAAGTATCAGAACGTCGCCATGCCTGGGTCACATCTGAACCATATCTAGAAAGGTGATCTCTGAATAAAAAACAGAACAGCCTCCGTGCCCGGAGCATCTCTAAGTTATATCTGAGAAGAAATATGGAATAAGTATCAGAACGTCGCCATGCCTGGGTCACATCTGAACCATATCTAGAAAGGTGATCTCTGAATAAACAACAGAACAGCCTCCGTGCCCGGAGCATCTCTAAGTTATATCTGAGAAGAAATCTGGAATAAGTATCAGAACGTCGCCATGCCTGGGTCACATCTGAACCATATCTAGAAAGGTGATCTCTGAATAAACAACAGAACAGCCTCCGTGCCCGGAGCATCTCTAAGTTATATCTGAGAAGAAATCTGGAATAAGTATCAGAACGTCGCCATGCCTGGGTCACATCTGAATCATATCTAGAAAGGTGATCTCTGAATAAACAACAGAACAGCCTCCGTGCCCGGAGCATCTCTAAGTTATATCTGAGAAGAAATCTGGAATAAGTATCAGAACGTCTCCATGCCTGGGTCACATCTGAACCATATCTAGAAAGGTGATCTCTGAATAAACAACAGAACAGCCTCCGTGCCCGGAGCATCTCTAAGTTATATCTGAGAAGAAATCTGGAATAAGTATCATAACATCGCCATGCCTGGGTCACATCTGAACCATATCTAGAAAGGTGATCTCTGAATAAACAACAGAACAACCTCCGTGCCCGGAGCATATCTAAGTTATATCTTAGAAGAAATCTGGAATAAGTATCAGAACGTCTCCATTCCTGGGTCACATCTGAACCATATCTAGAAAGGAATTTTGAATAAGCAAAAGAATAACATCCATATCTGGAGCATTTCCAAGCTATCTCTTTAATCTTTTTAACGTAGACATGCCCTGGCCGGATGCAGGTATCAAATCCATAATCAATCGCTCACAGACATGCCCTGGCTAGATACAGGAATCGAATCTGGGATTGCGATAGTTGATAGTAATCATCTTTGTATTGACCTTTCCTGAAAAAAGGCAAAACATTAGTTATATGCAATGTCATGGTGCATGGAATGCGCGGTGTCATGACGTTTATAACCAATGGGATTGTAGAATGTGATGTTTATATCATGTATGAAAATGTGATGTTTGCGAATGTATTTTTGTCTAGGAAAATAAATCCTTGACGAATGTCGGGAGCTTATCCTGGGCTGATGTTGCAAGAATACCGGTAGGAGAAGATAACTCCGTTGGGGAATAAACTTGGCGAATAGATTACTCTGCGGGGGAAAATTACTCTAGCTACCTTGCTGGGGAACAATACTCTGTGGGGGGGGGGAGGTATGCTGTTGAGATGTTGATGGTAACTTTGCTGGGGATACCGTTGTTATGTTGGGAGTGTTAATAGACTTCGCTGGGGATAAGAAGACCTTGTCGACGACGATCTTTCCGTGGCTTTTGGCTGAGGATAACCCAGTTATATCCTGGTAGGGAAATAACCTTTGAATAAAGCCGGGGGACACGTTCGTGCTCTGTAGGGGATAAGCTTCCAGAATCTACTGGGGAACAAGCTTACTGCTGGGGAGATGGATTCAAACTTTCTCGGGGAAATCTTGAACTATGCTGGACTCTCCTGGGGAAACTTTGAGATGTATTGGGGAAGTGGCTCCACTGAATGTCTGGTATACCGCCGGGGAACAATCTTAGATCAAGACTGCCGAGGATGCTTGTTAAGAATATTCGTGTGTTGTGCTGGGAAATGTTGAGATCTGCTGGAGAATACCCAACTTCCTCAAGGCTGACAGTATAACTTTGCTTGGGGAGAGTGCATTGCCTTGCTGGCTCACTCTCTGGGGAGTCTAGAGATCTTGGTCGCGTCCTTCAGCCGAACCTATCTTAGTACCTTGGTGGACAAAGCAATTAGATCGCTAAGACGACTCATTATTGCCCCTGTTTCAGTGGGAGAAGGCACCTGTGGGGGTAGTTGACAAATCTTCTGGTAGACAGGTGATTAGATGCCGGGACATAGCCGTACGCTTAAATCCCTAATTTTTGCTTGGACCGCCCTTTCGGGTTTTCAGTCCACCGGGATACCCATTTTTGCCCAAGCCGCCTTTTCAGGTTTTCGACTTGCCGGGTGTACAGATTTTTTCTTTTCATCCCTTATTTTTGCCCGAACCTTTTTGGTTCGCCGGGAAGCCCTTATTTTTGCCTAGGTGTGTCAACCTAGCGGGTCTTTGATTAGGCGTAGTATTTTTTCCGACTATGTCCATGCTCTCAGAATGTAGGGAGTTGCCCCTGTTAGAAATGTTTTGTCATACCCCAGAAGATGTTTAATCAGGCAAGATTCGTTGCTGGAGTGCCCCAAGTGACCCAGGCGGAGATTTGCCCCAGGCTATTTGGTCTTTGAGAGATTCTTCGAATCTTGACTTGACTGCCCCAGATGATGGACAATAATAATGCCATGCCCCTTGATTGGAGATACTCTTGTTCATTAGACTTTCGTCATGCGAATTTCTCTGTTGTTCAAACAACTAGTCATATGCAAGCAATGTTATATTAGAAATGCAAAGCTTATGTCTGTCTTGAAGTTTTTGAAAATGAATTTTTAGTACAACAAGCAAGTTTTGTAAATTGTGGTGTCAACTCGTTATTTTACCACAAGCCTTAAGGAGTCAGGATACCTTTCGTAACAGTATGCTTTCGAACTAACCCATGCTTCAGCTAGGACTTTTAAGGGTTGTAGCGTGGCCTTGGTTCACAGTTTAAGAAACAAAGGATAAAGGCTCAAATTATTTGTACCCACCCGCTCTTCGTGATGTTCTTCAAACCTAGGCTCAGTTGATCATGTGTTAGACCTTGTTTGAGTCTTTGCCCTGACGTTCCAATGATGGTTCAGATATTGATGATTTATTCTGAATAGGTAGTCATGTTTTTGTTGAGGGTTTGTATGACCTCTTTCTTTTTGATTTTGCTATCCCTAAATTTTGCCTGAACTGTTTCTTTTGTGATTACAGTCAGCGGGATGCCCCAGTTTTGTAAGTCTCCTTCATAGGTTTTGACTTATTGGGTTTTTATTTTTGAGATATAATGACTGCCTATCCTTATGATTATTCGGAATCATCACTGTCTTTTTTTTTTGTAAGGACCTCTTTGGTGCCATTTGTTATGCACTTGGATCAACTGAGAGAACTACCCTGCCCCAGGTTATGATAAAGGGTTTTAATTTTCAAAAAGAAAAACTCCTACTTCTTTGGCTCAGAGGGGTTGACGAGGGATTATCTTCCTTATAACTCCAGTGTTTAGGGATTGAAGCAATGACTGTACCTCATCAGCGGGGTCTTGTTCAAAAGCATACTGTAAGAATCGTGGTATCGTTTTCGTCATCCTCCCTCAAGAGGCTTAGAATTATTAACCGAGAATTGATCATCACAGAAAAATGAAAATAGTTTGCATATAGTGAATACGAAATAATTACTTCAAAACAGACATGTGTAATGCATTAATGAAATAACAATGTTTAACATGAATAAGTGTTTGAACAATCAAAAGAAAATTACAACTTGAAAATTCTAATAAACACACGTCTTCTTGTCTCAGGGCTTGTTACTTCGACTGGTGCATCTTGTAGGGATGGCAGGAGCATTCAGCCTGGCCTATCTGGGTGAAATCCACAGCTCTTTCATTAATCAGATCTTGAATCTTATTCTTCAGAGCCCAGCAGTCGTCGGTGTCATGTTCTGGACTGTCAGAGTGGTACGCACATCTTTCCTCAGGATTGTACTTTAGGGAGGTTGTGTTGAGATTCTTAGGAGGGTCCCTTAACGTCACCAGATTCAACCTCAACAATTGTTGTAAAGCTTGAGACGGTGACACATTGAGCTTGGTGAACTGCCTTTTAGGCTTGTCTGGCTTGCTCTGATCAGCCCGTTGTTCTTGACGAGGTCGTTGTTGGACCTGTGAAGTGGTAGCAGCTTGGAGAGGTCTATTCATTGGACCAGACCTTTGCCCTCTTGGAAGCTGTTCAATGACATGGTCCCTGATTTGGGCTGGTTGCTTCATTTCTTGATGAAGCTGACTGATCATGGCTCTCAGCTCTCCTTGCCCCTGAGCTAAACTTTGGATGAGAGCCCTTTGCCCCCAACATCTGGGTTTTCAATGTGTCTACCTCAGCTTGTAGACGTTTCAGCCGTTCGTCCTTGTCGTCCTCAGCACTGTTCCTGGCCAAAGTCCCCGTGAGGAGTGTTCTCAGCTCTTCCTGCCCCTTGGATAGGCTTAAAAAGATCTCCCTGAACTGAGTCTCTTGAGCATGAGGTCCCTGGTTATCTTGTTGGGAGGCCATTGCTGAAATAAACAGCGCAGATGGTGAGTAACCTGCAACAAGGGTACCTGTAATGCGATGATAGGTATGTATGCATGCAATGTTTTCAAGGATCTCGCGGGGTAAACAAGAAATTTGTTAGAGCTCGCATTTTGTAGCTTGATGGAAGGCACTGCATGTTTGCTGAGAGTCCTTCTTCAAGGGTCAAAGCTCACCATATCGAGTGGGTCATAGCCCCTGACAACCTTGGCTAGAGGAAAATAAATCCCCTTTGCCCCTTGCTGGACAGTTGGTTCATCATGACCTGCATCACAAGCCCTTGAGATCCTTGAAACGGATTAGTCCTTATGCGGGATGTATGCAATGGTATGATGTTATGCTATGCATGGAGTGATAGGTGTAACCCTGTTATGAGTCCCAGTTAAGGACTGTAAACAAAACCTGCAAGAAATTCAGTAAACCCTGTTATGAGTCCCAATTAAGGACTATAAACAAAACCTGCAAGAAATTCAGTAAACCCTGTTATGAGTCCCAATTAAGGACTATAAACAAAACCTGCAAGAAACTCAGATGTCAGATAACAAGCATGCAAGTAGTCAAGTTGGAAGGCACACAAGTCACACAAAGAGCCCTTAGAGTTCAGGCCAACATGAAGTTTGGGGTATTACCCTCTTGAAGTTGGTGGGCTCAACCTGTCCTATTAGAAGTAACCGGGTTCTAAGGGTCCCAATATCACTGGATTGCTTTCATTGTTCATCGTTTCGATTTAGCCAGTGAACTGGCGACCGAAATATTCCAGGAAAGCAACCCTCAATTGAGTGTAGTATCGAGTATCAACCAACCTCGGACTGCACCAAAGTCAGTTATCTCACTACCCTAAAGAGGCCAAGATGGTTCAATTAAGGTTCCTAAGGTCATTTGATGCTTCACGACACCACATGGAGGCCCCGTACTCTCCTTGACTGAACAGAAGGGTTACCGGTACACACCAAAGTGCCACATCAACGTAGCAGACTGTTTCAACCATGTCGGTATACCCCGCACAGTTCCCTCACAGCCTTGTTGCTACTTTCTAAGAAGGTATCCCCAGATCCGGGTTCGGATCTATAGAACTCCCAAGACAGTCCCACAATTTAAAGCAAACAAGTCAAAGCAATTGAAAACACAGTGATCTTAGTCCTAAGGTACACCTCACTTTAACAATATCCCCAGCAGAGTCGCCAGTTCTGTGATCGGTGGATCTGGAATTGACTGTTTTAAAGCTGGATCGCGTATGTCGCGGTAAGCAAGAGTCTCCACCGTCTTTTATTTTCTCCAACATGGACAGGACAAAAGCACAGCAAAATTCCTTATGAGATAGTTTCTCGGTTCGGGAGGTAGATTTATAGAAAGGGAAGGTGTTAGCACCCTTTCTATCCATGGTTATCCATGGGCTCTTAGATACTTGCTCATTGTGTTTTCAAAATGTTTGCTTTTCAAAATGTGAGTGGGTTTGAAAAAGTTTCTTTGAAAGATTTCTGAATAACTCTTGTATCTGTCCTCAAGAGTGTTTGAAAAATTTGTTTTGAAAGTTTTTTTGAAAGTGTAGGGTGTGAAAAGTATTTTTGTTTTTTTTTTTGAAAAGAGCAAGTACCCATGAGTCATCTACCTACCCTAAGGAATTAAGCTGTGTAAGTGTCCTTTAGGTAGTGCCATCCCACCATTGAGAGGTAGGTAGCACCACCGTTGGAGATGTTCGGGTCAATTCGAGGATTAGGGACAGTGTGGTCACCGGAGCAACAGTAGGACACCTTAGAAGCTACCCTTATGCCATTGATCTTTTCATTCCGAGGCAACCATTTCGAGGCAACTTGTTTCGAGGCAACTAGATCAACGGACATAAGGACTTACTAAAACGTCTTGTACTCGACGACCACAATTCGAGCTTGTAGGGACAGTGTGGTCACCAGAGCAACAGTAGGACACCTTAGAAGCTACCCTTATGCCATGTTAATGGACATAAGGACTTACTAAAACGTCCTATACTCGACGACCACGTTTCGAGTGGCAAGGCAACAGTGAGGCGTACCCTAAGAGTGGTGTGTGAATTTGTGTATTGTTTTCAGTTATGTTTTATCTTGTCATGCATTATGGTGATCTACGCTTTGATTTTATTTGGGTCATTCATTCTTTCATGCAAAATTTAGCAGTTAAGGGGTGCGGAAATTAAAGTACGGAAAACGTAAATCCTACGCTATTACAAGGCGCGGGTCTATACATCGCCAAATCTTTACAAAGACCCGTTTTGAAAAAATAAAAATGCGAGAAATTAAAAGAAAGCAATAAAGTCCTAATTAACTATTACATATCCGGAAATAGTTACAAAAATATAATAAAAAGGAATTAAAGCGCGAAAAGAAATTAAATCGGGAACGTCCTAAGGGTTTTGACCCTTTTTTAGAATTAAATTGAATTTGCCTTTTTTTTTGTAATTAAATGAAAATTAGGCCTAATTACTAATTAATTAATTTAATTAAAAGAAAAATATTTTTGTATTTTTATGTTTTTAATGAAAATAAAAATAAAAAGGAATTAAAAATGTCAAAAGAAAAGCCTAAGTCTAAATTGTTTTTATTTATTGTAAAAAGGTTTAAATTAAACTAATTAACTAATTAATTTGTTAGTATTTTATTTACAAAAATAAAAGAGTGAGATTAATAATAAATGAAATATTTACATTTTTTTAGTTTTTTTGAATTTTATGGAAAAATTAGTTATGTTAATTTAATGATAATAATAATAATGATAATAATTAAAAAAAGAAATTATAAGGAAAAGAGAATAAAAAAAGTAACAAAACCATGGGGGTGATGACCCATGTCTCCTGATCACGTTGATGCTTATGGTCCGTCCCAATTTCACCTGTAGAAAAAAATACCTAAAAATAAAGCAAACAAACCCTAGGCATGAGTATTGTCATACGAAGCCTAAAAATGAAATTGAATATAACTGTTGCATTGGAAATCAGGCATGGAGTATGAATATGCTATTATTTTCCAGAAAAAGTGCAAGAATGGAGAAACACGACTCCATGTTCAGAGGTGATTTCGTGAGTACTTACAGCGCTATTCAGTGGACCTTAGGACGCGTTTGTGGTTGCTTTGGCTTCAGTGAGTGGCAAGGAAGAAAGCTACGTGCTTGCTTTGATCTGAAAACGCTTGCAACTATGTTTTGATCTCACACTTTTTTTTCTGACACTTTTTGGATTTTTGCTCTAGCCGTTTGTGCACACTCTCCTTTTTTTCTAGGTCCTGAATGAGGCTTGCAAGGCTTGTATATATAGGCTTGGATGAGAATCAGTCACATTAAGGAGCTTTTAAGCCTTGCAATGAAGTTTTGATTTTCTCCATAATCACCATTGAAATAACTTGCCATATTTGCTCCAAATTTGAATTTTTTTGCTTGAAATAGGTCTTGAACGAATTTGGTATATGTTTTATGGTGTATCAAAGCTATTCAAACCACAAAATATCCTCCCATTAATTTTCTTGATTTTTATTTAAATTTTAAAGATTTAAAATGAATTAAATCAAATAAAATTAAACAAAAATAGAAAAATTAATTTTTATTCTTGAAATAAAGCATGGGACACGTGGGAGGTATGGCAAAGCTGAATAAAGTGGAAAAAGTGGACCCCTTTTGTCAAAAATGAAGTTTCAAGGATAATTGACTTTGGCCCTTTCACAAAAAATTTCCAACTTCTCCAATGCATATCTTGCTCAATTTTAAAGCTATGAACATGTTCTTGGACATTTTGGAAAGGTCTTGAAGTCCTCTAACCAATGTCTTTAGTCACATTTCATTTTGATTTACCAATCTCAAGTTATGGTCTTTGACTTAAAGTGTCTTTTTGTTGACTTTTGAAAATGACCTATAATGTTGAAATTGATAACTTTTTGTGAGAGCATTTCTTGGACTTGGAGTGTGAAGATAAGTTGTAGGAAATGTCTTCCCCTTCAATATGAGCATTGGATGGGATTTTTATGATGAACCATGAAAAAGTTATGCCTTGGTCAAGGTACAGTTGACTTTTCAACTGTCCAAAAATAGAAACTTTTGACACCTTGATGATTTTTGAGCCATGCTTGAGGAATCATGATCAAGATTTAACCAAATGATGATTGTGGCTTCAAAATAAGATGTTGACAAAAAAATTTGACTTTTGACTGCCAAATGACCATTTTGCCCCTGCAGTTGATTGTGAAGCAATTAGGGTTTTTGACTGTGCAACTTGACCTTGTGAGCCTTGAAACTTGACATGTAGGTGCTTGACAATGTTTATAGGCATGCGGGACTTGATTGGACCATTGAAAACCTCAACTTCCTTGAAGGAACCAAAACCTTAATTTTGACTGGCTTAGGAGGATGGTTGACTGTGCAATCCTTGGAGTAGCCTTGAACCATTTGAGGTGATGCTTGGCAAAACTTTTGAAGAATATGGGAGGGAAAATTTTGGGGTACAACACCTCTTATTCGCCAACTGGGATGGCGACACCTTTCATTTTTGTACTCTTTCGCCAAGTCCAATGGCGCCTCCCTTACTGCCCAATCGTGATACATCCTTAGGCTGCCACCTAGCCTGCAAGAGTGACACCTTTCATTTTTGTACATGCATGCATATATGTAACCCCCTAGGCTGCCACCTAGCCTGCAAGAGTGACACTTCGCATGCATGCAAGCACCAACAACCATTATATGAAATTTTTTTGCCTATAAATACATACCATATCATACATCTCTCACACCCACACAAGTCTCACTCTCTGCTACGAAATATTTCATAATCTCTTACACTTTCTAAGTCTTTCATACTCTCTTACTCTTTCTAAGTCTTTCATAATCTCAAGCATTTAAAACAATGACTCTTCTAACAATGGGCGATTCTCACAGAGGCACAAGGGAAAACATTTTCGCTTTTGTAAGTTTCTATTTTGGTTATACATTTTTCATATTTCAGATAATGCTTTGTTCATCTTACTTAATCTTACACCTTTTACATTATGAACTCAGGACACCAAAAGATTCAGAATCCGTTCTCATAACTACCTGGCTCCCGACCCATTTATCGTACCATATCTAGAATACGCAGGTTTTGGACATGTGATAAAGATCTCCAACTGCACAATTGATTCGAAGTTCATTCTTGCAATGTTGGAAAGGTGGAGATCAGAGACCCATACATTTCACCTACCAATAGGTGAATGTACCATCACGCTAGAGGATGTGTACATGCTACTAGGTCTCCCTGTCGATGGTAAGGCCGTGAACAGGTCGGTTCAACAACCCAACTCTCAGTGTGAAGAACTGTTGGGCAGGGATATGGTTGAAGGTGGTGGTGCGAGAGGTCAGGGAATACTACTCACTGAGCTTAAAAGTCATTATGTAAGTTTAGAATTAAACGAAAATTCCTCCGAGCAAGACAGGGTAGTAAAAGCCAGAACTTATCTTATGATACTATTTGGTACCTTTTTATTTCTCGAAAGTACGGGAAATAGTGTAAATTTTATGTATTTACATTTACTAAGAAATTTTGAAAAAACAAGAAAATATAGTTGGGGTTCTGCAGTTTTAGCCCACCTATACAGTTCCTTGTGCAAAAATGCAGTCAAGAAAAAATGTACATTTTATGGGTGCGCTTTTTTACTACAAGCCTGGGGTTGGTGGAGGATGGAGTCCTTAAACCCCGTCAACAACAACACTTTCGTTTTCCCGTACGCAACAAAGTAAGTCATCAAGTTATATCATTTATTACTATTTATTTCTTCACCAAATATATGCTAAGAATAAAATGTTTTTCATTTCCTTTAGGTACTGCGTGAGGGGTATGGATTACGGCAAGAATCCAAGATTCAATGTCGCACTATACTGCAATCTGTTGGATCACTTAGGCCCGGATGATGTACGTCGTAGCTTTAAACTTTTCTTCATTTAAATTATTTATACATTACTTTTGCGTTAACCTGATTTAAATTTTATCGCAGTTCGTCTGGAGACCATATTTGGGTTTGGGCCATGATCCAAACCCGGAGGATGCAGCAATTTGGACTGCGAAGACTGCAATCATTCGGTTCAACATTGTGGAGATGCACCACAACGACCGTGTGAAGATGCAGTTCGGAATGCATCAAGAGATACCAACTGATCCAACTTGTTTGTCCTCATGGCATCTTAAAAGGGTCGACGCCCAGTGGGGTCTTACCAACTGGAAAGACTTCGCTCCGGAATGGTGTAAGATGTGGCAGAGGCGTCACCGCTATGTCTTGCAATTCCAGGTTTTCCTTAATCATGGTAATATGCGACACACGGATCAATATTTATCTTGGTACAGGTCGGTTAGTAACCCTGAAATGCACGTGTCTCATCCAAGGTACTTGGCTGACCCACGCACACAATGGGCACAACCCTCGTTTCCCCAACAACAAACCCAAAACCCATCAACCTCCCACCAACCCCCCAAGAAGAAACAGACCCACAAACACCCAACCACAGTCCCCACCACAACACAACTACACTCAAATGCCCCACAATCAACCACAATCACCACATCACTACCAATACCTCGATATGCCTCACACCCAACCACAATACCAATCACAATACCAACACACCTGCATACCCCACACACATTTTTAGTCTTCCATATATCCCAATATGGGCCCCTCAACATCCAGCCTTAGCCCTGATATGGGAATGTCGGAAGATTACGAACAAACCGACCCATCCTACCATCAACCACAATATCACCAAACCACCCAACATCCTCAATACCAAACACTCCAAGATCCATTTCCTTTCTACCCACCGTACTCAGACGATCAATGCTACAGACCCACCAAGGAACCCCACCCACCGCCAACACGACCAAACTTTGAGGGTATGGGTAACCGACTGTACCAAAGCGGATCTTCTAGATATGGAGATCTGACTGATTTTATAGATCCGGACTGCATTGACTTCGCTGGGCCATCGACCCTGCCGCAGCAGGAAACGCGATGACACCCAGCACGGGGAAGACGAGGACGGGGATGTGGAACCGGGGGTCATTATCGAGTTCCAGGGGATCACTGATTTATCTGTTTTTTTTCCTGTATTTTTTTATCTGTTTTTTTTATCTATTTTTTTAATGTAATACAGTTGGATGTAATTAGTTTTTTTTAATAAAAAGTCCATTTTATTGATCCTGTATCCAATACGCAACGCGCTGGACACATTTTTTTTTCAAATTTTGCCCTAAAATAACACTTAAGCGCCATCTCACTTGGCTTAGGGCATGCCCTAAGCACATAGGCGCCAAGTGAGATGGCGCATCCCCTTAAAAAATAGGAGTAGGCGCCAATTCAGATGGCTCCTCCTTTAGGGAGTCATCTGAAACATGGTTATTTGCGTAATTTTTTCCAAAACGCGGTTATTTACAAAAAAAAAATTAATACATGGTTATTCAAAAAAATAATTCTAAATAGTATTGTAGCATTATATTACAAGAATAATAAATTTTTTTCAATATTTTCTAAGATCATAATTATATTTTACGTTGTAATAAATATTTTATATATATTGTATTTTTTGTATTGATTATTTATTTTTATAATGTAAATAGAGTGATAGATACAAAATATGAAATATGTGAGATAAAAATGTATTGTATAGAATAAAAAAAAGTAATTGTGTCCCGAGGAAATAAGTGTATATTTAAATTAGAGGTGACAATTTGAAAATATCTCAGACTTATTTTGTGAGATTTTTGATAAGGATAAAATTTATATAAGGATAAAATTTAGGTATAATTCTATAGGTGTGGTTCTTACTATTTTTCAATGAATATGACAAGTGTATATTTTCCTCTTACACATATGCAAATTGCTCATATTTTTACTCCTTAAATGATATTGAAGCATACTTATCATATTTTCATTGGAAAATAGTAAAAATCACACCTACCTAAATTTTGTCCTTTATATAATTTCCCGGAATATATAATAGTAGAACTTCATAATATTTATTATTATTATTATTATTACTATTATTAGAGATTAATTGCTATGCATTGTTAGTGTACAATTTTTTACACGGTCACTGTAACACAGTCATCCGCTAATGATATTTAATAAATAATTAAAATTAAAATAAAATATAATTTACAATCTAACGATCATGATTTACTGACGGTATAAAACTTCTTTACACTGTCAGTGTATTTCAATTAAAATATTATTATTATTATTATTACTATTAGAATTTAATTGAAATACATTGGCGATATAAAACAGTTTTACACCGTAAGTGAATCACAATCGTTGAATTGTTTAAAATGTTTGACTTTAATTTTAATTTCTTTTTAAGTAATAAAGTTGAATGGTCATGATACTTTGATAGTATAAAAATATTTACACCCACAATACATAACAATTAAACTCTTATTATTATTATTATTATTATTATAAATATAAATTATATATAATTATATTTTCTAAAATATTTAAAATAATATTTAAGATAAAGATTTAAACTAATCCCATATAACACAAATTGATATATCTAATTTCTGTCTAAAAACTTTATAAAACCGAATTTGTTGGTTTAATGTGTATACCCATCAAATAATTGACCTACCTAAATGAAACCCCATAACTTAGCTTCACCCTTTCCAAAATTCTGCCATTAATATTCTTCCCCCACTTATCTTCATTTGCATATAATTCACCATCATCTTATTCGTACTTATAAGGAATATGTATCTTTAAGAAAGTGGGCCCACATCAATGGCTTGTTATAAGGGGTCCATCATGTCTGCTAACCCGTTACCAGCTGGATATGGCCCACTTTCTTCCACAAAATCTAACAAATCATTGCTATCACCGCTTACCACGTGGCTACTTTTTACTCGATCTTTCACTTTCTCTAATCACACCGCTCGGTCATGTTAACATCTCTTGTAGTGTTTTCGCGTCCAAAAGCCGTTATTCCCGCCACCTTATGCTTCTTACGTTTCAACTGCAAGTTTCAGGTTAAATCTATTTTCACCTAAAACATTCAAATCAATTTTTAATTTTCTAACTTTTTTTTTTGGTAATCTTCTAACATTGTTCATTATTCTAGTAAAAATGTGTGATTTATTTAATAGATATATCACTCAATAATATTAATGAAATTTAAGTATATATATGCACGTTTACACTAAAATTAAATTAAATACACATTTATGGATTTGACAAATCAATAAATTTTGAAATCATATTTTATAATTTAGGATGTGATATTAAAAACGGTCGATGATATAATCGGTCCAACCTATCATATTTTTTAATGTATTTGTTCTGTCTCATTCTGTTTTTTTTAGATTTATTTAATTCTGACGTCTTATAACTTAATTTCAAATTTTAGTTTGGTCTCTTACGTAATAAACGTTACAAATGAGTTTCTTATCGATACTTCTATTATCTGACTTGGTCTATTCCGTTAATTTGACTGTGAAAATATTAAATTGGCCAATGTGACATGACAACAAAGATTAATATGCATTTGTGACTCAACATATTTTATATTAAATTTATGACTCATCTTGGAAACCAACCAAGAACTTGAATAAGTGAATTTATTTTCAACATTGAAACATTTTAGGGTAATTGTCCTACAACATTGAAATAATTTGATTTGTAGCAATTTTTATCTCTTTCTTTGAAGGACCAGGATAATTTTTAAGGTCATTGATTTGAAGCAAAGAAGAAACACCACCTAATCCAGCTTCTGAATCCATTTCTCATAAACATAACACCTACATCTCAAAAACTCTTTTCTCTTCTCTTTGCTCCCAAAACTCTTTTGATAAATCTCTTCACCAGCAAAAACACCATAGATATTATAACACACAAGGTGCCCTTCACGATCCACACCATTCATATAAGCAACATAAATCAAATCAGAACCAAAATCTTCATCCAAAATAGAATCAATTTTCATCTCTTTCCTCCATTTGAGTGTTTTATTTAACATCTCAAAAGTCATATTCACCTTAAAATCTCTAGCCCTAAAAAACTTCAAAAAAATCGCATCAACTCCTTCATCTCCTTTGTTTGGCAAAAGTAACACACCCCACAAAGACAAATCTTTCTTCTCCTCCTCCTCTTCAACTCCTTTCTCATTCCCCCCCTCAACATTCTCTTCTTCCTTCACTACTTTCTCACACTCTTCATCACCTTCTGGTAAAGCTTCAACATTTTTTGTCTCTTCATCCTTTTTCTCAAAAAGAGCGTTCCATAAAATCGCTTCCTCAACCTTAAACTTGAACTAAATCAAAGTCTTTTTCTCAAACTCTTTAAGATTAGAAATAAAGTTACTTTCTTTTTTGTAAGAAGAACATTTCTCAACTGTCTTTAAGGGTTTTGATTCTTCCACTGACAGTGGGAGGAGTTTTATAGTAGATTGATGAGGAGTTTTAGAGATCTGAGTTCTCTAAGCTTTTCCAGTTTGATTGAAGAGGATTTTTACAGTTAATGATGATGAGAAGTCGTGAAAATGGTGATGGCCAAAAGAAGAAAAGGTGACGGCTAGGGTTAGGGAAGAGAGAGTAAGAGAGAAACTCAAGAGTATAAAATATATTTCAGTTTTTTGTTTTTAAAATTTAATTTTAAATTATTATAAAATAAAACAATTCTATGTCATATAACCTAGAACCAGCTCGCATGTCACACAAACATAAGTTAATGAAATTTGATAAAGTTTAACGGATAAGACCAATGTGATTAATAGAATGACATTTAAAGGACTTAAAACGAACGTTTATTAAATAAAGAACTAAAGTGAAACCTTAAATTAAGTTAAGAGACTAAATGATACATTAAATCTTTTTTTTACGAGTTGTTGCATATTTTTAATATAAAATTTTGTAATTTTTAAATTTAAGAGGTATTGTGGATCCGCTCCTTCATACCCTTGCTTTTTCATGTGATAGACAAATAATTTAGGTTCGCACCTTGAAATATACATGTCTCGCTTCGTATATTATTATAGTGTTCTTTTACATAAAATTTGTAATTTTTAGTCTTAAAAAATGCAGTGTCGTTGACCCGCTCTGACCTGCTCTTACTTTTTTGTGTGATGAGCCAAAATTTTAGACCCATATTCTTAAATACGTCAGTCATATCTTACCTAATTTTTTGCAAGCTTTTCCTAATCATATTTTAACGGAGCGGACATGTCTCTTTACCATTCCTGATCCCAAAATTTAGAGTTTTTAAAATTCAATCAATAATATAGTTGACTATATTGTCCTCGTGAAAATCAATTTTAACCAAAGAGACATGTTTTTATTTTTTAAAAATTTCAGCTTGGCTTTCGGTGCTGCTAATTCAACTACTTATTTTCATACCCAAAAATTGATCTAAATATAAGAAACAGTCCAAAATTATTACTTTAAAAAATTAATTATTATTTTTCCTTAAAAAAAAAATCAAATAAAGAAAACGAAAGGAGTGGGAGAAAGGTCACCTTCCTATGTTTTGCTTCAAAATTCCAACTCTATAGTTCCACATTCACACATGCATGTTTATCTAAAAAATCTCAATAAATCAATTTAAAATTCCCATTATACCCTCACCATTTCACCTATATTCCATTACCTACCACAAACAAGTCTTCTTACACAACTCACATGTACATGTGTATATATACACATATAGATAGATATAATGAACACCAATGCATATGATGCATATATGCATTTACTCATATTTCTTCATGTAAATTCTGAACATAACATAAACAACATTGTAAATTTTGGTTTTTTGTTCATAACTAAAGGTAACATCTCATTTCATTTATTGTCTTGTTTTTGTTATTAATATTACGTTTTGGTTTCAGTTTCTGTTTTTATTGATTCAGTTTCAGTTACACCCTTATGTGTTTGTTGTATGTCCTCAATGAGGTTCTTTTCTTGCTTGATGCATTTTTTTTGTTCAATCAAATTTTGTCTTAATTGTTGTCCTAGTTTCACATTGTTTTTTATCTTTGTTTTCTGTTTTCGTCATAATCATGGTTTTAAATTGAAGACCGGTATTTAAGATTTTGAGGTCTCTGCAAGAGTATCAGAACGGCAATTTTGACTGTATCATTTGCATTTTTCTGCAGCGGCCTAACCATAAATTTAACTATGAGTATGATCACAGATAACAGTTGAATTTCAGAAGAAAAGTTTGTGTTATTTTGTTTTATTGATGTGTTGTAAGAGGAAAGAGAATCTATGAAGAAGAAATGTTAAGCAATCAAGTCAGGTGGAATATTTTTAGTTGCTTTTTTTTTTGTTGCTGTGATGAGTTATAAAGTTTGATTCATATCTCTTTTTTTCTTTTTGTTTTCTTTTCTGTTTCTTACAGAATTTTTAACCATTTTCTTTTTATTGAATTGAAATTAAATTTTCATAACGCGATTGAAGTTATGAATGGTTTTGACTTTGATTTTTGAGGCCTGTTTCTGTGGAGTGAAAATCGGCTATTGATTTTGTGTTATTGGAAATTGAGACCCCAAACAAATATTGAAAGACGTTTAGAGAGAGTTTATGGAAACAACTCATAATATGTACATAAGCTACTTTCACCTTATTTCATTAAGTTCTTCAAGGTATAGCTTATGAAAGCAACTTATATAGTTTATAAGAAAATAGTTTGACTTTATTGAAGAATTTTTTATAGAAATAGTTTATATTAAACATTAAATGTCTAGTTTATTCTGATTCTTTTCTGTTCTCGTTTTCCTATTAAAGGCCATTTGGATTGACTTTTTGAACTTTCTACTGAAATAAAAAATTGCGAAACTGTTTTAGAGAGCTTACAGAAACAGGTTATGATCACATTCATAAGTTGTTTTTGACATATTCTCATTAACTCTTCAGGATAACTTATGGAAATAACTTGAATATATGAAAGTTTTGTTATAGCAATTCCAAACAGTGCTTTGGATGAATTTCAAACTTCTATTTCTGATTATTTCCTTGATAATTTTAGGTGATTATAGTGTTGAATTCAATACCTGCAATAGCTATTGAAGATCTAAACATGAATAATGCAACAGAAGAAGCTAGTGAAAGTTACACGCCTTATAAGGATAACTTTACTCAACAAGCATCACCAAGGAGTACACTAAGTCAAAGAAGTACTCAAAGTGACTCAATTGACTTAGCTCTTGATGGTGTTGTAGATACTTCAATTGAACAATTGTATACCAATGTTTATGAAATGAGAAGCTCTGATCAATCACCTTCAAGGGCTAGTTTTTACTCATATGGTGAAGAGTCGAGGATCGATTCCGAATTGGGTCATCTTGTTGGTGTTGACTTGGAGATTACAAAAGAAGTTGTAACAGAAAATAAAGAGGATTCCATTTCCAATGTCAACACTATTGAGAAAGTTATTGTTTCATCAAGCACAGGGATCGGTGAAGGATTGGCTAAGTCATCTGCGAAAAGTCGAAGTTTGCATAATAGGAATGAAAAGGGAACTAGAAAAGGAAATGGATTTTACAATATGATGAGGATGAATAGGAGGCTTGGTTTGAAAGACGGTGTCATTGATGAGTTAGATAATCCTGATCTCGGTCCGTTCTTATTGAAGATAACGAGAGATATGATATCTTCGGGCGAGAATCCGAACAAGGCTCTTGGTTTGGCTCATAGAGCCTTGAAATCATTTGAAATATGTAATGCAGATGGTAAACCAAGTTTGGAATTGGTGATGTGTCTTCATGTTTTGGCAACAATTTATTGTAATTTAGGACAATACAATGAGGCTATACCGATTCTCGAGCGTTCGATTGATGTTCCTGTCTTAGAGGATGGTCAAGATCATGCACTAGCTAAATTTGCAGGGTGTATGCAGTTAGGTGATACTTATGCAATGATGGGAAATATTGAGAATTCTCTACTGTTTTATACAGCAGGCCTTGAAATTCAAGGGCAGGTCTTAGGTGAAACCGATCCTCGATTCGGTGAGACGTGTCGGTATGTAGCTGAAGCACATGTTCAAGCATTGCAATTTGATGAGGCTAGGAAGCTATGTCAAATGGCTCTTGATATTCACAAGGGAAACGGTTTGCCTGCTTCATTTGAAGAAGCGGCCGATCGGAGACTAATGGGACTAATCTGTGACTCAAAAGGTGATTATGAAAGTGCTCTAGAGCATTATGTTTTGGCAAGTATGGTTATGGCGGAAAATCGCCAGGATCTAGATGTTGCGTCTGTTGATTGCAGCATAGGCGATGCTTATTTGTCATTGGCGCGATATGATGAAGCAGTTTTTTCTTATCAGAAAGCATTAACCGTTTTCAAATCAACCAAAGGAGAGAATCATCCAACAGTTGCCTCTGTTTTTGTAAGGTTAGCTGATTTATACAACAAAATAGGAAAGTTTAAAGAATCGAAAACTTATTGCGAAAACGCGCTTCGAATTTTCGGGAAGAAAAATCCAGGAATTCCTCTAGAAGAGATTGCTAATGGTTTGATAGATGTTGCTGCAATTTATCAATCTATGAATGATTTGGAAAAAGGATTGAAGTTACTCAAAAAAGCATTGAAAATATACAACAATGTTACTGGTCAACAAAGTACTACTGCTGGAATTGAGGCGCAAATGGGAGTTATGTATTACATGTTAGGGAATTATTCTGATTCTTATAACATTTTTAAAAGTTCTGTCGCGAAATTCCGCGCTAGCGGAGAGAAAAAATCTGCGTTGTTTGGAATTGCATTGAATCAAATGGGTCTTGCTTGTGTCCAAAGGTATGCTATAAATGAAGCTGCAGATTTGTTTGAAGAGGCTAGAACTATATTGGAAAAAGAGTATGGTCCTTATCATCATGATACATTAGGAGTCTATAGCAATCTTGCAGGCACCTATGATGCAATGGGAAGGTAATGTGTTCATCGAAATCTTAAACATTCCGGTTTACGAAGTACTAGAATTTTTAGGTTTTAGTTGCTAACATTTCTTGATAATTGTAATGGTTTGCAGAGTGGATGATGCGATTGAAATGCTGGAATATGTAGTTGGCATGAGAGAAGAGAAGCTTGGAACGGCAAACCCTGATGTCGACGAAGAGAAACGTAGGTTGGCCGAGTTGTTAAAAGAAGCAGGAAGAGCAAGAAACCGAAGGTCGAAAAGATCATTGGAAACACTTCTTGATTCAAAATCTCAGGTTATGAAAAACAATGGCATTAAGGTTCTATGAAGTTGCGGCTGTATATAAAAACCAATAACAAAGTGTGAATTGTATCCACTTTCAATATTTTTTCCTTGTTTAAGAATGTTCACAAATGTTCCTTTGTATGTCTATTTACTCTACTATAGTGTACATGAAATTTCTATATATAAATTCATACTATTCTTTGTATAATTGAATGTGTAAAAATGTTTGAAATACAATTTACAATTTTCTAAGTAAATATATATATATATATATATATATATATATATATATATATATATATATATATATATATATATATATATATATATATATATATATATATATATATATATATGAATGTTATAACATCACTTTCTCTGCTGGTGCTTGGAAATTCAGTTGCTTCATTTGATATGCAATCATTTTGTTATATCGTTAAGGATCTTATGAACATAAGCATGAATATAACACTTAATCTCTTTAGCCTTCTATGCTTACATTGTAATGCAAGATTAAAAGTAAAAATTGATTAGGTACTAATTAACAAAACATAGATTTATCTCTTCCGAAGCCTAATTGTTTTTTTTTCCCACAACTTCTTATATCTTCATTCAACTAATTATATTAAAAAAGTTTACATAAAATCCAGTTTTTTTTTTTTTGTACACATCAATATATTTCAATTTTGTTGCTTATTTAGTACTTTCTTCATTTTTAAAATGTCTGTGTCTTAAAATTTTGACACACAGGTTAGGAAATGAAATTTGAAATGGAGGGAGTATCAAAATATGACAATTTATTTTCTAAATATATGCTTACATTGTAGGGCTAGATAAAAGGTAAACATCTTGCAAACAAATCAAGGAATTTATTTTGATAATTTTTTATTATAGTCAGCATTTTGACTACTCTTTGAATTTAGACAATTGTGATATCAGTATCAAATAAAATTAAACTAGTATGACACTCTTGACTTACCTGAATTAGTTTATTTGATACGATATGTGTAATTTTTTAGATGTATTTGTAAATAAGAAAGACAATTATTATATAATAACCACACTAATATAATTTTAGTTACACATAATATAATGGTCACTTCAAAAAGGAAGGCAATGACTCAAAACATTAACAAGTACATCAAAATAAAAAATTGTCTTGGAATAATCTTTTTTTCTTGCATTACAACACTTGATATTTGAATGGGTAGGCTTGTAATTGAACACAATAGATAGGTCTCTGCAAAAAATATTAGTAAATTTTATGGTAATTTCTCATCCCACCTTTATACTTCTTTTTAAGTTTTTTAGCGAAATTCTCAAAATATTTTTTATTTTTGAAAATGTATTTTCAAGAAAATTCTAACTTTTTTGAAAATAAAATTCGGAGATGTGTAATCGAAGTTAATTTAAGGGTGTGTTCGAAGATGCATCTCAAAATATATTTTTTTTAATTCTAAAAATCAGTTTAAAGGTGCATCTCCGAACTAGGTGACCATATTTAAAGGTCGCGCTAGACCCTCCCTCTTCTCATTCTTTATTTTTTAGAAAAACAAAAGTTTCTCTCAGCCTCTCAACCCATTTCCAATACACACTCAAGATCAAATTTTGAAGCTACATTCACGTATTTCTTGTAACACCCTTCTAAAACCCTCACAAATAATATAATTAAATACTTAGAGTAAACACATCAAAAGGGCGTCATATGCTTCATAAAATATCATATATGTATATCTCGCTCTATAACTCAGGCTTTTTAACATTTATAATCATTTACTACGTAGCGGAAATTCATAGTTTTAAATAACTTCATTAATACTTCAAAAATATCTCCAATTCTCATCATACGAGAGTTAAAACTGAAAACATACTCAACGACTGAAACATCATTTAATTCATGTCAACAAGATAAAACACAATGTTCAAATCAAACATTCCCGACCTCGACGTTACATATCAGAGCAAGACCTTCTAAAATAAATAGAAAGAAACAACACACTCCGAAGTTATCTTATAAGCTTCTACGAACAACTCCTGGTCACCTGCACGTTATCCACATGGAGGCAACATTCAAATAGAAAGGCTGAGTAATCATTATAAGAACAAGAAGTATTTCTACATTTAACCTTAAGATTTTGATGATAACTTTACATGTTATCTTAGTGAACAATTATATACACTAATGATTTTGTTCTAGTGTGTAGTTGCTGCTATAATATTATGACTCTGGTATCAAGGCGTGTGACATCATCAGGTTTTGAACATACACTACTGAAAGAAAACACGTGGATATGTGTTACAGTTGAAGTCAAGATTTTGGAATTCATCTTCTGCAACATGTCTAAGGAACGTTAGTACAAGAGGTTCTGATCGTGACTTTATGGTTAAGCTTTGGAGGCCTTCTAAAGATTTTCTTCTATGTGTTACTAGTTTTGAAGATTACGAAGACGAGGTTCTGCTGAACAAGTTTTGATGATCTGAAAAAAAGCAAGTTCTTACAACCAAGTGCTGAAGACTCTGAAGACAAGGTTCTGATAGGACAAGTTCTGAAGACTCCAAGACTTAGGTTCTAAGACTTAAGAGTAAATCTTATACAACAAGCTTCAACGTTCAATATTCAAATATCTGAAGCCTCTGAAGATAAGAAGAAATTTCAAAATGGTTAACGTGTGATGGTGTACAAAAGGTACAAAAAGTGTCTGTGACCTCCACTCTTCTAGAGTGGCGCAAGGACAGTCCTTTCGTACTTTACTATGACCACTCTCATTATGATTATTGAGAACCAACAACTAGATTTCTGATTATCTTTCTATCCTTTCAATGGATATCTTTTATAAACTATAAAAGAAAGACTTGGAAGCTGAAGAAAAGTAAGAATCAACATTACAAAGACAAATCTACCGAATCAAATCAAGCTCAACAAAACTACACCAAAGTGTTGTGCAAACTCTATAGAGAAATCATTTGTGTATAATTTTGTAAATAAGCAAGGAGTTGTTGCTCGTATCTTGCAGTAGAACACTTAGGTGTTTTTCTTTGTACTGGAACGTTTGTGTAATCTTCTTAACAAGAAGAAATATGTAATACACTGAAAGTATTCAACTGTTGTTGATTCCTTGGGAGACCAAGTAATGGTCGGATCTCAAGAAGACTCTTGCTGCAGTTTGAGTGGATTTCAATAAGGATTGACGGACTTATTGGGGGTGCCAATAAGTTTGATCAGACTTATTATGTGTTGTCTATAATCAGTTTGGTTATAATGGATTAATTACATGTTGAAGGCAAAATCATCCTAGAGGGGATGGACTGGAGTAACTTAGTTAACAACGAACCATGATAAAAATAACCGTGTTCATTTACTGTTATGTTCTAATCTAACTTATTCTGTCACTGTTGTACCCCAAAATTTGCCCTCTCATTTCATCAACATTTCTCATCACAAGACTCTTGGAACTCAAGATCAAGCTAGGGTTTGCTCTGCTCAAGACACCTCCTTGCACTGTTGACCTAAATTAGGGTTTGAGTTTGCACATGGATGTTTTGACCTACAATGCCCAAATTGACTTTCATACTTCATGTTGTACTCACAAGTTTGTCCATACCAAGTTTCAAGCCTTGATTCAAATTTTTGCCCAGTCAATTGGACAGTTGACCTAGAAATCAGTTGTATTGGGGAAAAAGTCAACTGTGGCCAATTGATAGTCAAACCTCATGAAACTTGACCCACATCAACATTATGAACTCATATGAACCATTTGATCAAGTTTGGATCCCAATTCCACAAGAAATTTGATCAGATCACCAAAAGGGCAAAATGGTCATTTTTAGGGTTTTGACTGCACAAAGGCAAATTTTGACTGTTTGACCTAGCCAATGGCAAATCAAGCTCACACATGGACTCAAGGACTCAATGAAATTGTCTTGACCCATTCAACAAGTTCAAAAGATCTCAAATGCATATGATTGACAGATGAATTTTTCAGTCAACTGATCAAAATTTGACTATACACTGAAAAGTCAAACTTTGACTTTTTGGTCAAAATCAAGTGCCAAGAGTCATTTTTCACCAAGACATGTCAAATTATGAAACTTGTTCATCAAGGAACCCAAAAATGCAAATTAGGGTTTAAAATGGAAAAATTTCATAACTTAGAAATTTTCTAAGTTATGAAATTTTCTTATTTTTTCCTAACTTTGTCCCATTTTTTCACCAAGATGCAAATGGATTCAAACAAAACTTGCAACATGAAAGTTGTATTACATCATAAATTCTACAACTTTGATTCACAAAGTTTTCTCAAAATAGGCTTGTATCTCAAGTTATGATTTTTGGAACAAAGGTACTTAAAACTTTTAACTTAGAGAAATTTTGCCCTAGTTTAGGCAGGATTTTGACCCATCTTCTTGGCCATTTTTCACATAGTTCCACTTGGAATTTCAAGTTGCATTTCAAAGATGTATTATATTACATGTTGCAAGCTTTACAAATTGTCCAAGAACTCCTCAAACACCCTTGTGGTTAGAGAGAATCGAATGCTTGAAGTTGGCAAAAACTCACTTTGATCCATGGCCAATACATGTTCATACCAATTTGCAAATCTAATCTAGCTAGCTTGGTTCACAATTACAGGCCTCAAAACCAGTTTGTACTCCATAATTTAATGCATATCCATTGAGCTAAGGTATTGTCTTGGTCATTAGGGCATTATACATTAGATTAAGCCTTAAATGGAAAAAGTAACAATGCCATTTTTGCTTAAACTTCACTTTATGTCAAAACAAGATCCTTGAGGCATGGGGCCATATCTCTGAGGAAAGATCAAATCTACCAATTCCAGTAACCAAGGGCAATGTATGCAACATGATATAGGACTTGTACAGGCCTGCATTGAAAAGATACACACTCTTGCTTCAAGAAGAAGAAAAATTTGCAAAACACAGGCCATCCTTCACATCTGATAAAACCAACTTACACAAACATTGAAAAAAGTTTCATACCTCCTAACAAGCTAGAAACACGACCCCTTTGCCTCTCAAAACTCCTAGTGCACAAATTCCCCTTTTTCTTGCAAAACAGGGCCACTTCTGCATTTTGCAAGCCATCTTCAAATTCCATCGTGCGTTTTGCCCAAAGATACTTCAAACACCTTCCAACCAACCCACCTGAACTATCCCAGACCTCCATTGCAAGCTGTAACACCATTAACACACATTGCCATTTTTGTTTCAAAGCTTTACAGGTTGAGTTCTGTAGCACGATTCAGGCTACTTCAAAACAAACCAAGTATTGGGAAAGCTTCATTGGACATCAGGCAAGCTCAAAAGAAGCTCCAGCACCCTTGGAAGTTGCTGCATTGTCCAGCTCGAAGGCAACTGAAACAGGTATTTCATGAACTTCTATCTCTCTATTTAGGAATAGTTAGACTTAGGTTTGTGAATGGAAGATGTTGTACTCATAGCCCTGAAGCCATACATATGCTTAGTTTTCATTTATATTAATCGTGCTAGGAGAATTTCATCCATGAACTTTCTGAAAAAACTAGGTTAGAAATTAGGGCCAGAGAAATTCTCTCTGGTCTTGGAGAGTTAGCTTAAATTTTTTATATGGTTGGATTCGTTGTTTGATGCTCTACAAGTTTCATGTTTTGAGTTTTATCAAAAAATTAAAGAATCAGGAGAGCTATGAATGATACTGGAAAAGAGATAGCTAGGAGAGCTATGAATGATCAACAAAAGAAAGATTGCAAGAATCATCTTGCTGAATGCGATTTCTTATACTGAGTATGTAAAGATCACAAATAGAGACTTTGCTAAGTCTATATTTGACTCTCTCAAAATGACTCATGAAGGAAATGATCAAGTCAAAGAAACTAAGGCGCCGACCTTGATTCAAAAATATGAATCTTTCAAAATGGAGGATGATGAAAGTGTTGAAGTCATGTTTTCAATATTTCAAACCTTAGTTGCAGGACTGAAAGTTCTGATAAAGGCTATTCAACGGCAGATCATATGAAGAAGATTATTAGAAGCCCGCCATCCAAATGGAGGCCTACGGTAACCGTACTCAAGCTTGCAAAGGATATGAACAACACTTCTCTAGAAAAACTGATAAGTTCTTTGAGAAGTCATGAGATTGAATTAGAACAAGATAAACAAAGAAGATAAAATCTATTATGCTCAATTGCATCGAGAAATTTGAGAAGTCCAAAGCTCTTCAAGCAGAAGAGATATAGGATTCAGAAAAATATTTTTATGATGAAAAAGATGAGTTGTCTCTGCTATCCAGAAGGGTTAACCATCTTTGGAAGAAAAGTCAAAATAATAGTTCAGAAGTTCAAGAAGGACTGAAGATAACTTCGAATTAACTTAAGGCCAAAGAAAGTCTGATGGTATCAAAGTCAATTATTATGAGTGCAATGAGCCAAGATACTACAACTGGAGTTACCTAAGCTTCTAAAGAACAACATCGAGAGGAGATATCTCAAAGGCAAAAAGTAAATGGTAACAAGGGATGACTCAGACTCAGAAGTAGGACATGCTTACATAGTACTGATGGCTCATGTTGGAACACTCAATGAAGAAATAGGTTCAGAAGATGAAGTTGATTCAGAAGCAGAAGAGATTATCTGCAAAGACACATCCTTAGCTGCATAGTTAAAACACCAATCTTGGTACCTAGACTCTGGCCGCTCACGACACATGAACGGAAAAAGGCACATGTTCGTAAGCTTGGATCTTAAGCATGGAGGCGTCATAGGTTTTGGAGGAGATCAAAAAGGAAGGATCATAGGCTCAAGTACATTAGGTAATAATTCTCTTCCCTCTATAACTAATGTTTTACTTGGTTGAAGGGTTAAAGTATAATCTCTTATCTATAAGTCAATTAAGCGACAATGGGTATGATATTATCTTTAATCAAGATTAATGTAAAGTTGTTAGTAAAAAAGATGGCTCTGTCCTTTTCAATGGAAAGAGAAGAAACAACACCTATAAGATCCGAATTTATGATCTTAAAAAACAAAATTTAAAATGTCGCATGTCTATTAATGAAGAGCAATGGATGTGGCACAGACGTTTAGGACATGTTAGCTCAAGAAGAATTTATTAGCTGAACAAACTTGACCTTGTTAGAGGCCTACCAAAACTGAAGTTTACTTCAGATGCTCTTTGTGAAGCATGTCAAAAAGGCAAGTTTTCAAAAACTTCTTTCAAAGAAAAAAAATGTTGTTTCCACCTCCAAACCATTGGAACTTCTCTACATTGATTTGTTTGGGCCAGTATAAACTGCGTCAATCAGTGGAAAGAAGTATGGATTAGTCATTGTAGATGACTGCAATAGATGGACATGGGTGATGTTTCTCAGACACAATGATGAGTCACACTCTTTTTTCACTACCTTCTGTACTCAAGTTCAAAATGAGATGAATCTCAAAATTATCAAGGTTAGAAGTGATCACGGTGGAGAATTTGAAAATGAATATTTTGAAAAGCTATTTGATGAAAATGGCAATTCCCACAATTTCTCCTATCCAAGAACTCCACATCAAAATGGATTTGTTGAGAGGAAGAATAGGAATTTGTAAGAAATGGCTAGGATCATGATCAATAAAACCAATATGGCAAAGTACTTCTGGGCAGAGGTTGTTAACACAACGTGTTATATCCAGAACAAAGTCTCCATTAGACCTATTCTTGGAATGACTCCCTATGAATCATGGAAGAACAAGAAGCCTAACATTTCATATTTTCATCCCTTTAGATGCTCTTGTTTTATTCTAAACACTAAAGAGAGTCTAAACAAGTTTGATTCAAAAGCTTAAAGTTGTATCATGTTAGGATACTTTGAACGCTCAAAAGTCTACAAAGTATGTAACAATGAAACACTCATTGTTGAGGAATCAATTCATGTTAGATTTGATGATAAGCTTGACTTTGAAAAGTGAAAGTTAGTTGATAAGCTCACAAATTTGGAAACCACCTATTCAGAATCTGAAGGAACTGCTGTTGAAGTTCAAGAAGTGGAAGAATCAGAAAATGGTCAACCAAAAGTCTCTAATGTTCAGACTCATCCAAAAAGGCTAAGACAAAGTTTATCACATTCCGAGGAACTAATTCTGGTAGATAAGATAGAACATGTCCGAACCAGTCTTACTTTAAGCCTTCTGAAGAAATTCTTCTAAGTCTGGTATCGATGGTAAAACCTATCTTTACTGATGAAGCTCTTCTTGATCAATCCTGGATTCAAACCATGGAAGAAGAACTCAGAAAATTCTCAATCAATAACGTTTGAGATCTAGTACCAAGACCTAAAGGAACTCATGTGATTGGAACCAAATAGGTTTTTTGAAACAAGCTAAATGAAATAGGTGAAGTGGTAAGAAACAAGGCTCGACTGGTTACACAAGGATATAATTAACAAGAAATAATAGACTATACATAAACCTTTTCACCAGTTGCCAGGTTAGAATATATTCATCTTTTAATTTCCTTTGCTATTAATCACAACATCATCTTATATCAGATGGATGTTAAAAGTGCATTTTTGAATGGTTACATAACTGAGGAAGTTTATATGGACCAACCTCTTGGTTTTGAAGATAATAAAAATCGTGATTTTGTTTTCAAACTTAAAAAATCCTTGCATGGTATACAACAAGCTCTAAGGGCTTGGTATGAAAGACTAAGCAACTTTATTTTAGAAAATGAATTCAATAGAGGGAAGGTTGACACTACTTTGTTCTATAAAACTTTCAAAAATGACATCTTGGTAGTTCAAATATATGTTAATAATATTATATTTGGTTCTTCTAATGCCATTATATACGAGAATTTTGCCAAGTCTATGCAGGATGAGTTTGAAATGAGCTTAATGAGAGAACTCAAGTTCTTTCTGGGAATTCAAATCAATCAAGGAACAAATAAAACCTTCATTCACCAGAGCAAATATGTCAAAGAACTTCTGAGAAGTTCGACTTATCTGAATGCAAGACAATAAAGACTCATATACATCCTACTTGTGTTCTAAATAAGGACGAGGTAAGTGGCAAGATTGATCAAAAGTTGTACAGAGGTATGATAGGTTCTTTACTATATCTGACTGCATATAGGCCTGATATATTATTTAGTGTATGCCTATGTGATAGATTTCAATAAGATCCTAGAGAATCTCACTTGACTGATGTCAAACAAATTTTTTAGATACCCTAAAAAATACTGCTAACCTTGGTCTATGTTATGGAAAATCAAAAGAATACAAGTTAGTAGGTTATTGTGATGCTGACTATGCTGGTGATAGACTTGAATGAAAGAGTACCTCTAGAAGGAACCTGGATAGTAGAGTTACTTCGATATGAAAGCCTGAATAGTATAGATGTGAGAAGGAACTTGGATAGTAGGGTTACTTCGACATGAAAGCCTAGATAGTAGGGCTGTGAGAAGGAACCTGGATAGTAGGGTTACTTCGATATGAAAGCCTGGATAGTAGGGCTGTGAGAAGGAACCTGGATAGTAGGGTTACTTTGACATGAAAGCCTGGATAGTATGGCTGTGAGAAGGAACCTGGATAGTAGGGTTACTTCGACATGAAAGCTTGGATAGTAGGGCTGTGAGAAGGAACCTGGATAGTAGGGTTACTTCGACATGAAAGCCTGGATAGTAAGGCTTATGGGAAGGAACCTGGATAGTAGGGTTACTTCGAGATGAAAGCCTGGATAGTGGGGCTGTGAGAAGGAACCTGGATAGTAGGGTTACTTCGATATGAAAGCCTGGATAGTAGGGCTTATGGGAAGGAACCTGGATAGTAGGGTTACTTCAAGATGAAAGCCTAGATAAGGTTACTTTGTGATGAGTTTGGGTAAAACTGCATCTGAACTGAGAGGGAACCTAGGTAAGGTTGCTTTGTGAGGAGTTTGGGTAAAACTGCATCTGAACTGAGAAGGAACCTGGGTAAGGTTGTTTTGTGAGGAGTTTGGGTAAAACTGCATCTGAACTGAGAGGGAACCTAGGTAAGGTTGCTTTGTGAGGAGTTTGGGTAAAACTTCAGGAGGAACCTGGGTAAGGTTACTTTGGGATAATGTAGATTAGTTGACCTGTTTGATTTTGGGAGCTGAGTTTCCATTAGTTGTCTGTAGATGTAATCCGTATAACTGCTGGATTTGTTGAAGCTAACCGTCCTTTCCTGAAAAATATCAGGGTTAGTTATATGCGATGCATGAAATGCAGGGCGAGATGGTGTTCTCAAAGTAAATGAGATTATGCTGTATATGATATGTATGCGTCTGTCATGATGTATGTTCATGAAATGCTGTCGGGGTATGCTCGCGTCTGGGAAAATAAATCCCTGACGGTTGCTGGAGATTTGCGAATATTCTGTCGAGAAGGGATGCTAGAGAATAACTCTGCAGGGACCAGACTTTGGGGGAAGAGATACTCTGTTGGTATACCTGGAGATCTGGAGGAGCAAACTTAGTTGGGGATGAAATTCCGTCGCTGGAAGAGATGAGCTTCTGCATCTATAGAAATAGACTCCGCTTGGGGAATGAAATTTGTTGACTCGCCTGCGATTACGAACCTTGGTTGTGGATAGTTATGTCCCGTTCCAGGGGAACTGAAATCAACGCCTTTGGATACTTCTACTCTGTGGGGAGTGTAGATGTTACTGGGACGCATGTTGAGGATATGACAACGACTTCACATCAAGACTTTTCTGCCCCTGTACCTGCTGGAGAAAGTGCCTGCGGAGGCCTGGTGGATTGACTGCCATCCCCAACTTATGAGGTGCTTGGTAACTGCCGATCGGAATGATAGGTCTTCTACTGATATGCAAGTGACAAGATAACGGGACATAGTCGTAAGCTTTCATCCCTAACTTTTTCCTGGACTGTCTTTTCAGATTTTCAATCCACCGAGATACCCTTTTTTGCCCAAGCCGCTTTTTCAAGTTTACAGCTTGCCGGGTGTACATATCTTTTTTTGTTTTGATCCCTAATTTTGCCTGAACCCTTTTGGTTCGCCGGAATGCCCTTATTTTTGCCTAGGCCAATCAACCTAGAGGGTCTTTGTTATGCATAGTATTTTCTGACTATGTCCACGCTCTCAGGGTGTAGTGAGTTGTCATTGTCGGTAGTGTTGTGTTTCCCCACTACCAGAAGATGTTTGTTTGATCGTACAAGATTTGTTGATGGAATTCATGGCCAATGCCCCCAATGATTCAGATGGAGATCTGCCCCTGGCCATTTGGCATCTTTGAGAGATTCCTTGAATCTTGACTTGACTGCCCCAGATGATGGGCAATGGTCATGACGTGCCCCTTGGTTGGAAGTGTTTTTACACTTGAAATGATCCTTTTTATTGAGAAGGTTTTTGTTCACTAGATATTCGTCATGCGAATTTCTCTGCTGCTGAACAAATAGTCATATGCAAACAATGTTATTTTAAGAATGCAAAGCTTAAGTCTGTCTTGAAGTTTTGAAAATGCAGATTTTTTTAGAGTTTTGCAAAGATGTGATATCAACTCAGGATTTGTAACGGACCTTCAGGAGTCAGGATACCTTTTGTAACAGTATGCTTTCGAACTAACCCAAGCTTCAGCTAGGACTTTTAGGGGTTATAACGTGACCTGGTTCACGGTTTAAGAAACAAAGGATAAAGGCTCAAATTTTATTTGTACCCACCCGTTCTTCGTGATGTTCTTCGATCCTATACTCAGTTAATTGTGCATTTAGATCATGTTTGAGTCTTTGCTCTGATGGTTCGGATACTGACATTTTATTTTGAATAGGCAGTCATTTCTTTTTGTTGAGGGTTTGTAGGACCTCTTTCTTTTTGATTTTATTATCCCTGTCTTTTGCCTGATCTATTTCTTTTTGTGATTACAGTCAGCGGGATGCCCCAATTTTTTTCTTGATTCTCCTTCATAGGTTTTGGCTTAATGAGCTTTTATTTCGAGAGATAATGATTGTCTGTCTTGACGATTATAGGGAACCATCACAGTCTTTTGTTTTGGAAGGACGTCTTTGATGCCATTCATTGTGCACCTGGGTTAATTGAGAAAACTACCCTGCCCCAGGTTGTGATTAAGGGTTTTAATTTGTGAAAAGAAAAACTCCTACTTCTTTGGCTCAAAGGGGTTGACTAGGGATTATCTTCCTTATAACTCCACTGTTTAGGATTTGAAACAACGCCTGTACATCGTCAGCAGGATCTGTTCAAAAGAATACTGTAGAGATTGTGGTATCATTTTCGTCATCCTCCCTCTAAAGGCTCAGAGCTTTTGTTCGAGAGTTGAATATCACAAAAAGGAAAGCAATTTAAATATAGTGAATACAAATGAATTGATTCAGAACAGACATATGCAATGCATTGATAAAGTAACAAAGTTTGACATGAATAAATATTTGAACAATCAAAAGAAAATTACAAATTGAAAAATCTAACTATCGAAAATCCCTCAGAGCTTTTGTTCGAGAGTTGAATATCACAAAAAGGAAAGCAATTTAAATATAGTGAATACGAATGAATTGATTCAGAACAGACATATGCAATGCATTGATAAAGTAACAAAGTATGACATGAATAAATATTTGAACAATCAAAAGAAAATTACAAATTGAAAAATCTAATGAACGAAAAGCCCTCTGGTTAGAACTTGTCACTTCAAATGGTGGGACTTGGAGGATTGACAGAAACATTCCAGTTGACCATCTTGTGTGAATTCCAATGCTCCTTCATCAATCAGGTCTTGAATTTTGTATTTCAACCTCCAACAGTCGTCAGTATCATGCCTCGGACTGTCGGAGTGATATGCACACCTTGCATCAGGATTGTAGTTAGGCGAAGAAGTCTTGGGATTTGGATGAGGTCCTATCAACGTAACCAGATTAATCCTTAACATGTGTTGTAAAGCTTGAGACAACGGCATGTTGAGTTTGGTAAACTACCTCTTGGGTGTATCTGACTTACTCTGATTAACCCGTTGTTTTTGGCGAGGTTGTTGTGGGACCCGTGAGGTAGTAGAAATTTGGAAAGGTCCATTCTTCACCAAACCAAACTCTTGTCTTCTTGGAGGTTGATCAATGACTTGGTCCCCGACCTCGGCTGTTTGCTTCATACTGTTGTATCCGTCTTGATGAAGTTGGTTGATGATGGCTTTCAGCTCTTCTTGCCTTTGGGCTAGGCCTTGGATAAGATCCATCTGCCCCAGCATCTGGATTCTCATTTCACCTACCTCAGCTTACAGTTGTTCCAGCTGTTCGTCCTTATTGTCTTCAGGACTTTTCTTGACCAAGTTCCCAACGAGGAGTGTTTTCAACTCTTCCTGCCCCTTGGATAGGTTTAGGAATATGTCCCTGAACTGAGCTTCTTGAGTTTGAAGATCTCTGTTGTCTTGTTTGAGAGCCATTGCTGAAATAAATAGTGAGAACATAAGAGACCTGTATTGGAGGACCTGTTATGCAATGATATGCATGATATATGTATGCAATGTTTTCAGGGATCTCGCGGGGTAAACAAGAAAATGTCAGAAGTTGATTGCAGCTTGATTGAAGAAACTTCGTGTCGTCGAGAGTCCTTCTTCAAGAGTCAAGTTTACCATATCGAGTGGGTCATAGCCCCTGACTCAAGTTATCATGTTTTGATCTCTAGACGACATTGGCTAGAGGAAAATAAATCCCCTTTCCCCTTGCTAGACGTCTGATTTACCATAACCTGCATCACAAACCCTTGAGATCCTTGAAATGGCTAAGGAAATGTTTAAGGCATGATGTTATGATGTGTATGCTATGCGTTTAAGCAAAAGTGCGAAGTGAAGTAAGCAAGTAAACCCTGCGAGAAATCCAAGTTATTGGATAAGGACTGTAAACAAAACCTGCAAGGAACTCATTTTGTCAGATAATAAAACTGTGCAAGTAGTTCAAGTTGAAAGCACACAAGTCACACAAACAGCCTTAGGTTTAGGATTGCATGGGTTTTAAGGTAGTACCCTTTTGAAGTTTAGTTGGTTCAACCCGTCCTAGAAAAGTAACCGGGTTCTAGAGAATCTCAATATCATTGACCATCCTTTATCGGTCATGGTTTCAGCTCACACAATCTTTTCTTGCGGCCGAAATATTCCGAAAGTATGATATCAATGAGTGTATCGTCGAGTATCAACCAGTTCTCAGCTCTACATCGAGGCCGACTATCTCGTTACTTTCTAATGGCCAAGTTGTGCAATTAAAGGTTCTAAGGTCAGTTGATGCTTCACGACACCACGCAGCGGCCCCGTATTTTCCTCGTTTCTCCACAAGGGATACCGGTACCAACCAAAGTGCCACATCAACGTAGCTACTGCTTCAACCGTATCGGTCTACGCTGTATAATTCCCTCACAGTCTATTGCTACTTACCTAAAAGGTGTTCCCCAGATCCGGGTGTAAGATCTATAGTAACCCCAAACAAAACCATCAAAAGTAAAGCAAACAAAGCAATCAAGAGACGCAATTTAAATGACCTAGATCCTAAGGTGTACCCCACTTATTATTTCCCCAGTAGAGTCGCCAGTTCAGTGATACGGTGGCAGAACCGACTGTTTGAATGCTGGTTTGCGTTTTGTGTTTTTTGTTCGCAAAATGTCGCGGTAAGCAAGATTCGCCACCCACTTTTATTTCATCCAATCATGGAAAGGAAAAAAGTACAGAAAAAAAAATCCTTTTTCGAGATATTCTGAGCACGGGGGGTAGATTATAGAAAGGGAAGGTGTTAGCACCCTTTCTATCCATGGTTTTCCATGGTCTCTTAGGTACTTGCTCATCTTTTTAAAATTTCTTGTGTATGTGCTTTGTTTTTGAAAAGTTTGAC
This sequence comes from Vicia faba, assembly GCA_948472305.1. Lineage (NCBI taxonomy): Eukaryota > Viridiplantae > Streptophyta > Magnoliopsida > Fabales > Fabaceae > Vicia > Vicia faba. The sequence goes on from OX451735.1 coordinate 983,148,675, forward strand.
TTCGTGATAACCCTTGTATCGGTTCTCAAAGGTGTGACGAAGTTGTTTTGAAAGTTGTTTTGAAATGTGTAAGTGTGAAAAGCTTTGATTTGAGCAAGTACCTACTAGCATCTACCTACTAAAAAAAGATCGTTTCTATTCTTGTTTCTTTTAGACAACACTATCCTACTATTGAGAAATAGGTATCACCGTCGTTGGAGTTTGTAAGAGTCCATTCGAAAGGGACGTACGGTCACAAAACAATATTAGGACACCTTAGTAGTAACCCTAAAGTCTTAAGATCATATTTGAGGCAACATTTCCGAGGCAACATTCGAATGAGACATTTGATCTTTTTAGACAGGAGGGCAACCACTAAGACAACTGTGATACGGTGGGAGAACTGACTGTGGTTTTGCGTTTGTTTTCGCAAATGTTTCGGTTGAGCAAGAGTCGCCACCGACTTTTTATTTTATCCTAAGGAAAGGTTAAAAAGCACAGCAAAAACCTTTTGAGATGTTTTCTTGGGTTCGGGGAGTAGATTATAGAAAGGGAAGGTATTAGCACCCTTTCTATCCATGGTTATCCATGGGCTCTTAGTTACTTGCTTAGATCACTTGCCTTTTGTTTTCAATTGAAATGGTGCTTGTGTATGTGGGTTTGAAAATGTTTTGAAAAGAAGCCAATGTGGTGGCAACCTTTGTAATGATCCATGTGGGGATGTATACAAAGATGTATATCTTTTGAAAAGGTTTTCATTTGTTTTTGAAAGTTGTTTTGAAAGTGTGGTGAGGTGTGGTTTTGGAAAATAGGCAAGTGTTTTGTTTTTGCAAGTTTGATTCAAGTAACTAAGAGGTTATCTACTCCTAAATTTCTCAAAGATTATTGCTATGTTTTAACCCTTTTAACAAGTTTGTTCCACCATTGTATTTGGTGGACAATCTTATGTTAGGATGTGAAAGGGACGGGCGCGGGTCATCGTTTAGACCATAATTGCAATGGTGCCAAGTATCTTTGGGCATTTTCTTTAAGGGACTTGATCATTTGTTTAGGCAACATTTTTGAAAGCGTCATCGAGGGACTATGATCATTTGATTTGTGTTTGTTTTGCCCAAAGAGACCTAACATACAATATGGCCCAATTTTGAAAGGCAACAAGTGGAATACCCTAGGGGGTGCAAGTGTGATTTGTGTGTCCATTTTCATGCTTGTTTATCTTGAAATTAGGTCAAACTATTTTTGTTGTTTTTTTCGCATACAAACCCTAATTCTAACATGGTATAATTAGAAAGCAATAAAGTGCGAAAATAAATTTACTAAGCTATTACAAAACCATATATGGGAAGGGGGGTACAAATGTTCAAATGGGGATTTTGACAAGGAATTTAAACCTAAACTATTACATCAATATTGAATTATTTACAAGATAATTTAATTGCATAAATTAAATAAAACAAATAAATATGCAAGATGCAAAAAAAAGTTTTTTTTTGTATGTATGAAAAAAAAGGTATTTTCATATGTCAAAATAAACAAAAAGGAAAGTATTATTTTTTTGGAGTTTTTCATGTTTAGGGTTAAACCCTAATTCAATTAAATAAAATGCGTTATTTATTTATTATGTATAAGTATTTATTTATTGTATACAAAAATAAAATAAAATGAAGTATATTTGTCAAAAGATATTTTTATATTTAAATATTAATAAAAATAAAAAGTGTATGTATTTTGCACTTTAACCCTAAATATATATATATATATATATATATATATATATATATATATATATATATATATATATATATATATATATATATATATATATATATATATATATATATATATATATATATATATATATATATATATATATATATATATATATATATATATATATATATATATATATATATATATATATATATATATATATATATATATATATATATATATATATATATATATATATATATATATATATATATATATATATATATATATATATATATATATATATATATATATATATATATATATATATATATATATATATATATATATATATATATATATATATATATATATATATATATTATTTACTAAATATGTATTATATATACAAATTAATAATATTTAATATTTAATTAAAAAAGTATTTTTTCTATAAAATATTTTCAGAGAGTAAAATAAAATAAAAATGTATAAAAATGTATTTGCACTATTTCAGTATTTTAAATAAAAGTATATGTATTATTTACTAAATATGTATTATATATACAAATTAATAATATTTAATATTTAATAAAAAAAGTATTTTTTCTATAAAATATTTTCAGAGAGTAAAACAAAATAAAAATATATAAAAATGTATTTGCACTATTTCAGTATTTTAAATAAAAGTATATGTATTTATTTATTTATGTACAAACTAAAAGAAAATCAAATAAATGCCTAATAAATTCAAAAATGGTGAGAAAAATATTTTTTATATTTTTAATATCATGAGAAAAAATAAATAAGTCAATCCAAAAAAGAAAAAGTCAAAAAGTCAAAGAAATAAGCAAAATGGGCTCAGGGGGTGCAGAAGTAAAAATATGGTGCAAAAAGAAATGTCAAACAGGCCCAGCCCAGAACCAAGTCATCTTCAACCTCAGAACACCTTTGTTCAAGCCAAACACGCGTTTTCTATCTCCCAATTCCTGGACTTTTAAGCAAAACTTCTAACATGAAAAGTGTAGAGCATGAGAAGACGAATCCAGGGATATAAAAAACTTGACTTAACTCTCTAAGATGAGGGAGAATTTCTTCTTCCCCAATTTCTGACCTAGTTTTTATGCCATGTTCAGACTCAAAATTCTTGCAGCACACATAATATAAATGAAATCTAATCATATGGGCATGTTCAGGGCTATGATTGTGACATGTTTTCTTCATAAACCTAAAGCTAACAATGCCTAATAAGAGAGATACGAGTTCATGAACTTACCTGTTCAGTTGAAGTTGTATCTGGCAATGGAGAAGCTTTCAGTGCAAGGTGATGATTGGTATAGCTTCCTTGAGGTCCAGGGATGCTATTCCAAGCTTTACTTTGTCTTGAAACTTCTTGAATCGTGCTAGAGAACTTCAGCTACAAAACAAGAAAATGAAAATGGTGGAACTGGTTAGAGGAATTACAGGTCGTGTTTTAGGTTTTGGTTAGCTTGCATTGATGGTAGGGAAGGTGTGTGAAGAGCTTTTAGCAAGAAAGCATGACAGGGATGAGAGTTGGAACTCAATCTGCAGAGGTCACTCTGTTTAGGCAGTTTGATGGTGGTTCTGAGTTTGTGAAGGTATTGGAGGTGAAAGGCTCGTGCTTCAGCTTAGGATCAATGTTTGGAATGTGTTTGATATCTTTCTCTAAGGCCTGGTTGACTGATATGGAAGTTGGTATATCATATGCAATGTTACTTGAACTTTAAGCAAACAATGGTCACTTGATGTTTCTAGCCTGTACAGGCCCTCACACTATGTTGCATACATTGGCCTTGATCAGTGCAATTTGCTCCTAAACTTGTGCCAAGAAGATTTAGACTGTACCACTTGGATTTGCAAAATGGACATAAAGTTCTACTTTTTCAAAATGGAAATAATGCTTTTTCTAATTAAGGGTTAATTCTCCATGTAATGTCCAAATGCATAGAACAACATCTTGACACAATGGTTTTGTATTGAATTATTGAGTGAGAATGGGATTAGAGGCCTGCAATGTAGCTTAAGCATGCTGAATTCAAAATGGCACCAATGTATGAACATGTCTTGGCCAAGAACAAAAGTGACTTTTTGCCATATTGCAAAATTCGAATCTCTCAAGTTATGAGGTTGTTTGATGAGTTCTTGGACATTTTGGAAAGCTTGGAATGTGTACTACAATCCATATTTGAAATGAAAATTGAAATTCCAAGTGGAAGTGTATGAAAAATGGTCTTGAAGTTAGGTAAAAAAACTTGCCTAAAAGGGTCAAAATTTCACTAAGTTAAGAATGGTTTGGTACCCTTGTTCCAAAAATTGTAACTTGAGATACAAGCCTCTTTTGGGAAAACTTTGTGAATAAAAGTTGTAGATTATGCAACAAGCTACAACTTTCATGTTTTGACTTTTGCTTGAATCCAAATGAATCTTGGTGAGAAAGTGGGGCAAAGTTGGGAAAAAATTAGGGTTTTCCATAACTTAGAAAAATTCTAAGTTATGAAAAATTTCCATTTCAAACCCTAATTTGCATTTCTTGCTTTCTTGATGAAAAAGCTTCATGATTTGGCATGCTTTGATGAAAAATGAATCTTGACTCTTGATTTTGACCAAAAAGTCAAAGTTTGACTTTTCAGTATACAGTCAAAATTGATCAATTGACTGGGAAATTCAACTATCAATCTTGTGTATTTGGGATCCTTTGAACTTGTTGAGCATGTCAAGATAATTCCATGGGGTCCTTGAGTCCATATGTAAGTTTGGTTTGCCATTGGCTAGGTCAAACAGTCAAAAATTGCCTTTGTGCAGTCAAAACCCTAAAAATGACCATTTTGCCCTTTTGATGATCTGATCAAATTTCTTGTGGAATTGTGATCCAAACTTGATCAAATGGTCCATGTGAGTTCATAATGTTGGTGTGGGTCAATTTTCATGAGATTTGACTGTCAATTGGCCACAATTGACTTTTTCCCCAATACAGTTGATTTCTAGGTCAACTGTCCAATTGGCTGGGCAAAATTTGGAATCAGGACTTGAAACTTGGTGTGGATAAACTTGGGAGTCCAACATGAAGCATGAAAGTCATCTCAGGCATTTTAGGTCAAAATATCTTTGTGCAAACACAAACCCTAATTTGGGTTAACAGTGCAAGGAGAAGTCTTGAGTAGGGGAAACCCTAACTGGATCTTGAGCTTCAAAGGTCTTGTGATGAGAAAATGTTGAGGAAATGGGAGGGAAAATTTTGGGGTACAACAGTTTCCCCTGTTCAATCTTCTTGAACCTGAAGAGTTATTTCGTGACTCGAGGGTAAAAGGAGATTGGACACTAAAGTGCCCGGAAATTTGCACTCGCATGTTGGAGTATCAACAATGTTATGTCGGGAATGGGCTTATAGATGCCATTTGGAGAGGTGGTGGATAGGGAGATGGGCTTATAGATGCCATCTGGAGATGTGACAGAACCTTGTCGGGAATGGGCTTATAGATGCCATTTGGAAGTGTTGATCGCATAAGAGATTACTTAGCGAGAACTTGTGTATTTGAGAAAGACAGATGTTTTCCTGGCTTGTTACAGGTGTTTGATCTTCAATCTCCTTATGCAGATATGCCCTGGCTAGATACAGGTATCGAATCTACAATCAGTTGCTCACAGATGTGCCCTGGCTGGATACAGGAATCGAATCTTTGAACTCTTCAGACGTGCCCTGGCTAGATATAGGAATCGAATCTGGAAATGGTCGTTAACAGATATGCCCTGGCTGGATACAGGAATCGAATCTGGAAATGTTGTAGTTGATAGATGTGCCCTGGCTGGATACAGGAATCGAATCTTTGAACTCTTCAGACGTGCCCTGGCTAGATACAGGAATCGAATCTGGAAATGGTCGTTAACAGATATGCCCTGGCTGGATACAGGAATCGAATCTGGAAATGTTGTAGTTGATAGATGTGCCCTGGCTGGATACAGGAATCGAATCTTTGAACTCTTCAGACGTGCCCTGGCTAGATACAGGAATCGAATCTGGAAATGGTCGTTAACAGATATGCCCTGGCTAGATACAGGAATCGAATCTGGAAATGTGACAGTTGAAGGTAGTTGTCTTTGGGATTGTCTTTTTCCCTGAAAAGGAAAAAACATAAGTTGTATGCAATGTCATGATGTATGATATGCATGATGTCATGATGTTCAACATGAGATAGTGTTGTATGCACTTTATCATGTATGTAAGCAAGATGTATGAAAATGTGAAATGTTTATGAATGTAATTTCGTCTTAGGAAAATAAATCCTTGACGACCGACCGGGGAGTTGCTCTGTGGAAGAGATACTTTGCTGAAGTTTTGATGAGAGGCCTGCTGAGGACTTCAATGATGGACTCCGCTGGGGATTGATGATAAACTCCGCTGGGGATACCAAAGATAAACTCCACTGGGGAAAAGGAAGAACTTTGCCGAGGGCGACCTTCCGTGGCAGATAGCTGAGGATAACCCAGTTATAAGCCCTTGTAAGGAATAACTTTGAATAAAGCTCAGGAGAGACGTCCGTATTCTGCAGGGAACAAGCTTCCAGAATCTACTGGGGATAAGCTTTAAGACCTGCCGGGGACGTTTGCTAGTGAATGCCTATATTCCACTGGGGAATGTTGTACCTTTTCAGGATTGACGGGGAACCAACTCTGTTTGGGGAAAGCATTGCTGAATCTTGTCTTACTCTGCGGGGAGTTGAGATGATTTGGTCGCATTCTTCAGTCGAATCTACCTTGGTACCTTGGCGGACAAAGCAACCAGACTGCATCAGACAACCTCACATTGCCCCTGTTTCTGATGTCGCCTGTAATTAATCTTTTGTTTCATATGCAAATATTTATGAATCAGCAATTTAATGTCAAATGCATATATCAAAAATGAACATTGGACGTTTTTCGCAAGACAAAACAGAAAAAGGAAAAAACAATGGCAACTTGTATGGACAAATGAATTTGTATTGATTTGAATTTTGCCTGTGAATAGGCGTTTTTGTACAAGAGGCTGACATCCTAGTAAGAGAATGCCGCCGAATAACACAGAATTTACAATTTTGAAAAGGCAACAAAACAGCTATGTGAACAATCCCACTGGGTTCCAACTCTGCTATCGCCTTTATGTCTTCAAGCGTCTCATCAGTTTGCTGCCTGGTTGAAGATGAAGCTGATTGGTCGATGCCGAAATCTGAGCCAGATAGTTGATGCCGAATTTCGGATGCGAAGTGATCCAATGAGACATAGTGCTACGCTTTATCCCTAACTTTTGCCTGGACCGCCCTTTCGGGTTTTCAGTCCACCGGGATACCCATTTTTGCCCAAGCCGCCTTTTTAGGTTTTCGACTTGCCGGGTGTACAAATTTTTTATATTTTATCCCTTATTTTTGCCCGAACCCTTTTGGTTTGCCGAGAAGCCCTTATTTTTGCCTAGGTATGTCAACCTAGCGGGTCTTTTATTCATGCGTAGTATCTTTTCACTATGTCTGCATTGGCGGGGTGAGGAAGGTCGTCACCATCCATGGTGGTTAGGATCATGGCTCCTCCTGAGAACACATGTTTAACCACAAATGGCCCTTCGTATGTAGGGGTCCATTTGCCCCGGGGATCACTTTGAGGAAGGATGATGCGCTTGATTACCAGGTCCCCGACTTGATACTCTTGTGGTCTGACTTTCTTGTTAAATGCCCTGATCATCCATTTTTGATACGTCTGACCATGACAGATAGCGGTGAGTCTCTTTTCGTCAATCAGGTTTAATTGATCAAGTCGAGTCTGGATCCAGTCATCTTCACTCAGATCTGCATCCTTCATTATTCGGAGAGAGGGTATCTGGACTTCAATTGGCAAGACTGCCTCCATGCCATAGACCAAGGAGAAAGGAGTTGCCCCGGTTGACGTCCTTGCTGAGGTACGGTACCCATGAAGAGCGAACGGTAACATCTCGTGCCAATCTTTATAGGTCACTGTCATCTTCTGCACAATTTTCTTGATATTATTATTAGTTGCCTCTACAGCCCCATTCATCTTCGGCCGGTAGGGAGAAGAGTTGTGGTGCTGTATCTTGAATTGTTCGCAGAGTTCAGCGATCATCTTGTTATTGAGATTGGTACCATTGTCTGTAATGATTCTTTCCGGGACGCCGTATCGACAGATCAGATTATGCCGGATGAAACGTGCCACGACACTCTTGGTTACTGTGGCGTAGGAAGCTGCCTCAACCCACTTCGTGAAGTAATCAATTGCCACCAAGATGAAGCGATGCCCATTGGACGCCGTCGGTCGGATCTCCCCGATCATATCAATGCCCCACATTGCAAAAGGCCAAGGTGCCGTCAGGACGTTCAGAAGAACCGGAGGAATATGCACCTTGTCAGCATAGATTTGGCATTTGTGACAAGTTCGAGAGTGTTGGTAACAATCGACTTCCATTGTGGACCAGAAATATCCTGCCCTAAGGATTTTCTTTGCCATGGTGTGTCCACTGGAATGTGTCCCAAATGTACCTTCGTGCAGTTCTATCATGATCTTCTCTGCTTCAGCCTTATCCACACAACGCAGTAGAGTCGAATCATGATTCCGTTTGTAGAGAATGACGTTGCTGAGGAAGAATTTTGCCGCAAACCTTCTCATGAACTTCTTGTCATTGAAAAATGCACCTTCAGGGTATTCCTGAGCTTCCAAGTACCTCTTCACCTCATGATACCAGGGTTTTTCAGTCACCTTTTCGGCCTCAAGATCGCAGCAGTATGCCGATTCGTCCAACTTCTAGATAATGATCCGGGGAGCCTCATTCTCCCATTTAACTTTGAACATTGAAGACATCGTAGCTAGTGCGCCCGCTAGCTGATTCTACTCTCTTGGGAAGTGCTCAAAAGTTATCTCTTCAAAGTGGGGAAGCAAGGTTGACACATACTCCTTGTAAGGAATAAGATTTGGGTGTTTCGTATCCCACTCGCCTTTGATCTGATTGATCACGAGAGCGAAATCTCCGAAGACACTCAGAAATTTGATCCTTAAGTCGATTGCAGCTTGTAGACCCATGATACATGCCTCATATTCTGCCATGTTGTTGGTGCAGTTGAAACACAATCGGGCGGTGAGTGGAGTATGAGTTCCTTTGGGAGATATGATTACAGCGCCGACGCCGTTACCCAAAGCATTGGAGGCTCCGTCAAAATGCATAGACCATCGGGATCCTTCCTCAGGTCCTTCATCCGGTCCAGGCACTTCACAGTCAGTTACCACCATGATGTCTTCGTCCGGAAAATCAAAGTTCAATGATTGGTAATCATCCACAGGTTGGTGTGCCAAATGATCTGCCAGTACACTTCCTTTAATTGCTTTCTGAGTTGTATACTGGATATCATATTCTGTTAAGATCATTTGCCATCTTGCTATTCTCCCAGACATAGCAGGCTTTTCAAATATGTACTTGATGGGATCCATCTTTGAAATCAACAAAGTGGTGTGAGTCAGCATATACTGTCTCAGCCGGTGAGCAGCCCATACTAGAGCGCAGCAAGTTTTCTCAAGCAGTGAGTAACGAGACTCACAGTCGGTAAACTTTTTGCTCAAGTAATAAATAGCGTGCTCTTTTCGGCCAGACTCGTCATGCTGTCCCAGCACACACCCCATTGAATTGTCAAGTACTGTCAAGTATAGTATCAGAGGTCTTCCTTCCACTGGTGGAATAAGAATGGGGGGCTCTTGGAGATATTCTTTTATCTTTTCAAAGGCAGCCTGACATTCATCGTTCCAACGTACTACTTGATCTTTCTTCAGTAATTTGATGATTGGCTCAAAAGTAGCAGTTAGATGTGAGATGAATCGGGCAATGTAATTCAGTCGTCCCAGGAAGCCTCTGACTTCTTTCTCTGTCTTTGGAGTTGGCATCTCTTGTATGGCTTTTACCTTGGCAGGGTCCACCTGGATACCTTTATCACTTACAATGAAACCTTGAAATTTTCCGGACCTTACCCCAAAGGTGCATTTGTTGGGATTCAACCTCAGCTTATATAATTTTAGTCGGTCAAATAGCTTCCTCAGATGATCAAGGTGCTCCTCCTCAGTTTGAGACCTTGCAATCATGTCATCAACATATACCTCAATCTCATGATGGATCATATCATGAAATAAAGCAACCATGGCACGTTGATAGGTTGCCCCAGCATTTTTCAACCCGAATGGCATGACTTTGTAGCAGAAGGTGCCCCACTGAGTCACAAAGGTAGTCTTTTCCATATCTTCCGGAGCCATCTTGATCTGATTATACCCTGAAAAACCATCCATGAAGGAGAACACCTTGTGTTGAGCAGTATTGTCGACAAGAACGTCGATGTGAGGTAAGGGGAAGTCATCCTTGGGGCTTGCCCTGTTTAGATCCCTGTAGTCGACACACATCCTGACTTTACCGTCCTTCTTCGGTACTGGCACCACATTAGCAACCCACTGAGGGTAAGAATTTACTGCTAGAAACCCGGCATCGAATTGCTTCATAACCTCAGCCTTGATCTTTTCGGACATCTCTGGGCGCATACGGCGGACCTTTTGCTTTACCGGGGGGCAGTCTTCCTTGGTTGGCAGGTGATGAACTACAATGTCGGCATCCAAACCAGGCATATCTTCATAGGACCAAGCAAATATCTCCATGTAATCATGCAGCATCTGGATCAATCGTTGCTTCACGCTGAGCTCTAGATTGGCACCAATCTTGACCTCTTTCCTATCTGCCTCAGTACCCAGGTTCACTGTTTCCACCGGCTCTTCATGTGGTTGAATAGCCCTCTCTTCCTGGAGTAGCAGTCTTGCGAGTTCACCAGGAACTTCGCAATCATCTTCACCTTCGTCTTCGGCCAAGTTGATCGGATTCTCGAAGTCATAACTGGTGGTAGCAGAGCTGTTACCAGTGAGATCCAGAGTGGATTGAAACCTGTATAAGTGAGTGTGTGTAAATATAGCTGTTTTGCAATATATAACACAGAAAGAAAAAGAGCACAAGATTTGAAATGCAACAAACGTCCAATGTTTTGATTGATGATATATGGAAATGTCATACAAAAAGCCCTCACAAATGGAGCTACGATGCCCCGGGTAGGACACTGAGCCAACAAAGTTTTAACATATTGTTTGTTACAAATTGGAAATCAAAAGAATTAATTACTGCGTGACAAATGTGATAGGTGTAAAATCCTTTGCCGTCCAGTTGCTTGGTCCGTTGCTGGTGGTTGGATAGATCCAACTGTCAAACTCTGCTTCCTCTACGTCCTCCTCGATAGCATTCACCCTTGGGTTGGAGATAAACACCGGAGCCTTTCTGATCTTGTCCTTGCGCACAACCCTCTGAGCCTCCGCAGTAAAGCCCAGCCCAAACTTGTCATTCTTTTGAGTGAAGTCAGGAAGCTGACCCCAGTTTGCACAATTGCCTCTCTCGATTACAGCCCGGGCATCCTTCAAGGACGCCATCTTCAACGGAAAATCTTCTTCAACCACTGTTTCAGCTGATGCCAACGTTGGGGGTACCTCCTCAAAATGCTGAAAGGGGGTTTCAATAAACTCCCCGTCCATCTCGATATACCGGAATGAATTCAAGTGACTAACCATGTATTCCTCCTCACCCTGCACAGTAACAATCTTCCCTTTGACAGGGTATTTGAGCTTTTGGTGTAGAGTGGATGTTACTGCCCCAGCCTTGTGAATCCAGGGTCGACCCAACAAGCAGGAGTAAGATGGACGAATATCCATTACATAGAACGTTGAGTCGAAGACTTGGGAACCCACACGAATAGGGATGTCTACTTCACCGTGCACCATCCTTTTAGAACCGTCGAAGGCTCTAACAATGATGTTACTAGGTTTCAGCTCCAGACCCTCACAATCCAAGCGGTCCAATGCCTTCTTGGGCAGAACATTCAGGGAAGAGCCGGTATCTACTAACACGTATGCGAGAGTAGTGCCCCTGCATTCTATAGAGACATGCAGGGCATCATTGTGATTTTTCCCTTTGGCGGTAAGGTCAGCATCTGAGAACCCCAAGCCATTGTCAGCCGTCAAATTAGCCACACAGTCGGTGAATTGATCTGCGGAGGTCTCTTGCGGCACATGGGCCTATTTCAGAAATGAAATCAGGGCTTTTGCATGGGCCTCTGAGCATAGCAGCAACGATAGCATAAAGATTTTGGAGGGGGTATGCCCCAATTGTTCAACAACATTGAAGTCACTCTTTTTGATGATTTTAAGAATTTCCTCCATTTCTTGTTGGGAGGCTTCCACAATAGTCTTTTTTGGTGCCTCCGTCCTGGCAGGCAAATCGGTAGCAACTTCTTTGCCCCGAGTATCAGAGGACTTGGCGGCAGTAGTAGACACAGGAACTTGAATTGGAAAATGCACACTTGCGGGTGTGATGGTGAGAGGTTTTCGGATAACTGGTGGTGCAATGTCAGGCGAGAAGAGCCTGCCACTGCGGGTAATCTTGGCGGGACCAGTGATGTTACTGATACTGGTATTGGTGTTAAACTCCTGCTTCACCCCAAGCACATACACGTCGGCCCCATAATGCCATGGGACCGCTTTATCAGACTCATAGGGGAGAGGCCCCGGAACAGTAATAGTAATGGGTGCAAGAGACATAATTTGGACTGGTTTCTTCATGGGAGCTTTGGCAGGATTGTAAATTGTGACAACAGATATTTCTTCAACGGAGACAAACGGAACAGCAGTTTTCTTGAACAGAATTTCCTTGCTATCCATCAGGCTTTGGATGCCTGATTTCAGCAGTGGGCAACCGGTAGGGATAATAGCACACAGGAGGCAACCCTTGCTACAACCCGGAAATAAACCAGCTAGTAGTAAGTTCCTCTTAACAGTCAAAAGAGGGGTAGCAACATCATTCACCGAAACAGCATACAACTCTTCCTCAATGGCATTTACTCTATGCTGGGGCATATGAGCAGTTACAACATTCGGCCTCTCAGGCGCTTCAAACTGAATTTCCTTCGCGTCGATAAGATCTTGCACTTTGTTTCTCAAGGCCCAGCAATCATCAGTAGTATGCCCGGGGCTATCGGAATGATAAGCACAACGGGCATTTGGGTTATACTTAGGAGATGCAGTATTCACGACCTTAGGAGCTTCTTTGATGGTCACCAAGTTGGTTGATAACAGTTGGGGTAAAATTTGAGATAAGGTCATACTTAGCCGAGTATACTGCCTCTTGGGCCTTTCACCTCTTTGTTGATTGTACTGCTGAGGAGCAGCAACAGGTTTTGAAATGACCAAAGCATTGACGGCTTGGCGACTTTCTGGCTTGACTTGTCTTCTAGGACCATAGACGGCACTCGCTTCTTTCTTAAACGGCCTCTTCTCAGTACTTGTGGAGGCAACTTTTTGTATCTTTCCTGACCTGATGCCAGCTTCAATTCTTTCTCCCGTCAGAATCAAATCCGTAAACCCAGCGGAGGAGTTACCAACCAAATGATTGAAGAAAGGACCAGACAAAGTCCCTAGAAACATATCAACCAGCTCACGATCAGTTAATGGAGGTTGCACCCTGCCAGCCAAATCTCTCCATTTTTGTGCATATTCTTTGAACCCTTCGCCCGTTCCTAGAGACATACCCTGAAGTTGGGTACGCGTAAGAGCGAGATCAGAATTGTATTGATATTGTCTGTAGAATGCGGTTGCCAAATCTTCCCAGTGTCGGATGCTAGTTCCATCTAGTTGGTAGAACCACTCAAGCTGTGACCCCGAAAGGCTATCTTGGAAGAAGTGAATCCAAAGGTTCTTATATGCCGTGTAAGGTTGGATCTTCCTTACGTACGACCTTAGATGCAGCTTTGGACAGGAGGCCCCATCGTATCTGGCAAAGGCAGGCGCCTTAAACTTGTGTGGGATTACTACCCCAGAAGATAACCCCAAATCTCCGAAATCCAGCCCCGGCACATTCTGAATCTCCATGGCGCTCAAGCGGTCTTCTAATTGCTTGTATCTGTCGGCAGCAGGTGGGTATTGTTCGTCATTGTAGTCCGTCTCGTTGTCAGAGACTGCAGGACTAGGAGCTCCTCCCCCTTGGGGACTGTTTTTCTCAGCAGAAGAAGTAGTTGGTTCAGCTTCATTATGGAGTGTGTTCCCAAACCTGCATCCGGTGTTGAACAACGCAGTCCTCTTTTTCTTCTTCTTCTTCAGGAGTAGGGTCTTCAACTCTTGCTGACCTTGGGCCAGGCTTAGGACCATTTCTTGAAACTGGGCACTTTGGGCCTGAAGGGCCTTGATTGCTTGCTCACTGGATGAGTCTGGATTCATGATGACTGTTCAAATAAACAGCGAAGAAGATTAAGCAACTTGTGGAAAAGGGTACCTGCTATGCATATGGTGCAATGAGATGCGTATGTTTTATGTTTTCAAAGACAAACAAGATTCAACTTTGTAGACAAAAGGGAAACGCACTTCATTAGATTGAAATTTCAAATTGTTCAACAACTTGCCCTTAGGCATTACAGGAATGAAAAATACTGGAAAGGAAATAAAAGCTATAAAAGGAAATATCCAAAGCCCATCAGTGCTCCCATGGCCTCCTTTTCTCAGTGTTGATGTAGTTATTCAGGACCCGCTCTTCCTCCAATTGCTTAGTCAGCCTTTGAATCTTCCGTTCCTGTTCGTTGAACTTTTCCCGATAGAAATCCCGTTCTTCCTTTAGTTGCGCCCAAGATCTCTTCATTGTGTCAAAATCAGTAGGTATCTGAGGAGGGAGGACAGTTGGAGGATCCCCATCTTCATCAGGAGATTCAAGAATGATAGGTCTGACAGCTTCGTATGGCATACCTAACCTCTGAGCACGAATGCGGACCCATTTGCAATAGGGTTCCAATGGTAGAGAAGTCTTTGGCCCTAACTCATGTGGGTTAGCTTTGTGAATTCTGTCCCAAGCTCGAATGAATCCATCGCGTAGTTTATCACTGTCTGCCTGAAACTCAAAATGGAAGTGAGGAACCAACATTTCATGAGGCCCAACTCTTCTGGCTCTTCCAAACTGACGGAGAGCTAAGAATGGATTATAAGAGATTCCTCCTTGGATACCAATCAACGGAACATTAGGGTATTCTCCGCAACGATCAAGAACAGCTACCTCATCCAAACCTCTGAGAGTCCAAGTGATGTCATTATCAGTGAGAGACATTAGCCTACGAGCCCAACCCTTTCCTTCTTCATTCTTCAGCACGAACTTAGGAAGGTGCGAAATAAACCACCTCACTAGCAAAGGAGCACAACACCACGGAGTTCCCCGTTTTCGGGCAGTACGAGCATAGAGTTGTTGCAAGATATCACCCAAAAGAGTTGGTACAGGATTCCGAGACATGAAGATCCTTATGACATGGATACTGATAAAGGTGTCAGGATTGGGAAACAATACCAGACCATAGATCAAAAGAGCCAGAATATCTTCGTACGCCTTGAAGTCTAAGTCATTCCAGAAATCATTAGCTTTGCCAACCAGAAATTTGACCAAAAAAGCCCTTGACTCCACTTCTAGTTTCCCAGTTATCCAATACCTCTTCTTTGGTCAAGGAGAGAATTGCAGCAACCTCTTTAGGCCTAGGAGTCTTTTCCAAACCAGTGAATGGAGTTTGATCCAAGACAGGGATCCCAAGCAAATAGGAGAATTCTTCCAGGGTAGGAACCAGCTGGAAGTCTTGAAAGGTAAAACAATAATACAGAGGGTCATAAAACTGGGTCAGAACACTTATCAGTTGTTGGTCCCATTTTGCAGTGATCAAGCCAAGGAGAGAACCATGCCTGTTGATGAAGGAAGAAGTGTTTGGAATCCTACCAACCAAATCCTTGAGCAAAGTTGGTGGTTGAACAAAGTTGAGCCGGATAGTATTCCTACGCACGGGCATCATGATGTCCTACAAAACAGAGCAAAGATGAAACTTTTTTGTCTTTGAAATGGGTTAGTCCTTTATACAGGATGCATGCAATGGTATGATGGCATGATGCTATGATGAGGCACACCACAAGTATTCACATAGGCAAGCATGATAAGGCACACAAGTCACACAAGACAACCCTTAGGTTTCAGGCCAGCATGAAGTTTAGGCATTACCCTCTTTTAGTTTCGTGGGTTAAAACTTGTCCTATCAAAAAATAATCGGGTTCTAGAGGATCTCAAATCATTGACTACCCTCAATCGGTCATAACTCCAGCATCGCAATCTTTTCTTGCGGCCAGAACCATCGCAAGAGTTTAGTCTCAATGAGTGTAGCATATTGCTACTGTCCTAATGGCCAAGTTTGGTCAATTTAAGGTTCTAAGGTTGGTTGGTGCTTTATGACTCCTTAGAAGACCTATATTCTCCTAATTGCAACACAAGGGATATAGGTACAGACCAAGGTGCCACACCAACGTAGCCACTGCTTCACCCATGTCGGTCTATGCCGGACAGGTCCCTCACAGATTATGCTACCTAAAAAGGTTATTCCCCAGATCCGGGTTAGGATCTATGAAACTCCGATGCAAAGCCCACAAATATAAAAGCAAACAAAGCAAACAATTAAAAACAAAGGTGATCTAAGCCCTAAGGTTACTCCACTTTTAAATTCTAATCCCCAGCAGAGTCGCCAATTCTGTGATACGGTGGGAGAACTGACTGTGGTTTTGCGTTTGTTTTCACAAATGTTTCGGTTGAGCAAGAGTTGCCACCGACTTTTTATTTTATCCTAAGGAAAGGTTAAAAAGCACAGCAAAAACCTTTTGAGATGTTTTCTTGGGTTCGGGGAGTAGATTATAAAAAGGGAAGGTATTAGCACCCTTTCTATCCATGGTTATCCATGGGCTCTTAGTTACTTGCTTAGATCACTTGCCTTTTGTTTTCAATTGAAATGGTGCTTGTGTGTGTGGGTTTGAAAATGTTTTGAAAAGAAGCCAATGTGGTGGCAACCTTTGTAATGATCCATGTGGGGATGTATACAAAGATGTATATCTTTTGAAAAGGTTTTCATTTGTTTTTGAAAGTTGTTTTGAAAGTGTGGTGAGGTGTGGTTTTGGAAAATAGGCAAGTGTTTTGTTTTTGCAAGTTTGATTCAAGTAACTAAGAGGTTATCTACTCCTAAATTTCTCAAAGATTATTGCTATGTTTTAACCCTTTTAACAAGTTTGTTCCACCATTGTATTTGGTGGACAATCTTATGTTAGGATGTGAAAGGGACGGGCGCGGGTCATCGTTTAGACCATAATTGCAATGGTGCCAAGTATCTTTGGGCATTTTCTTTAAGGGACTTGATCATTTGTTTAAGCAACATTTTTGAAAGCGTCATCGAGGGACTATGATCATTTGATTTGTGTTTGTTTTGCCCAAAGAGACCTAACATGCAATATGGCCCAATTTTGAAAGGCAACAAGTGGAATACCCTAGGGGGTGCAAGTGTGATTTGTGTGTCCATTTTCATGCTTGTTTATCTTGAAATTAGGTCAAACTATTTTTGTTGTTTTTTTCGCATACAAACCCTAATTCTAACATGGTATAATTAGAAAGCAATAAAGTGCGAAAATAAATTTACTAAGCTATTACAAAACCATATATGGGAAGGGGGGTACAAATGTTCAAATGGGGATTTTGACAAGGAATTTAAACCTAAACTATTACATCAATATTGAATTATTTAAAAGATAATTTAATTGCATAAATAAAATAAAATAAATAAATATGCAAGATGCAAAAAAAAGTTTTTTTTTTTGTATGTATGAAAAAAAAGGTATTTTCATATGTCAAAATAAACAAAAAGGAAAGTATTATTTTTTTTGGAGTTTTTCATGTTTAGGGTTAAACCCTAATTCAATTAAATAAAATGCGTTATTTATTTATTATGTATAAGTATTTATTTATTGTATACAAAAATAAAATAAAATGAAGTATATTTGTCAAAAGATATTTTTATATTTAAATATTAATAAAAATAAAAAGTGTATGTATTTTGCACTTTAACCCTAAATATATATTTATATATATATATATATATATATATATATATATATATATATATATATATATATATATATATATATATATATATATATATATATATATATATATATATATATATATATATATATATATATATATATATATATATATATATATATATATATATATATATATATATATATATATATATATATATATATATATATATATAATTTACTAAATATGTATTATATATACAAATTAATAATATTTAATATTTAATTAAAAAAGTATTTTTTCTATAAAATATTTTCAGAGAGTAAAATAAAATAAAAATGTATAAAAATGTATTTGCACTATTTCAGTATTTTAAATAAAAGTATATGTATTATTTACTAAATATGTATTATATATACAAATTAATAATATTTAATATTTAATAAAAAAAAGTATTTTTTCTATAAAATATTTTCAGAGAGTAAAACAAAATAAAAATGTATAAAAATGTATTTGCACTATTTCAGTATTTTAAATAAAAGTATATGTATTTATTTATTTATGTACAAACTAAAAGAAAATCAAATAAATGCCTAATAAATTCAAAAATGGTGAGAAAAATATTTTTTATATTTTTAATATCATGGGAAAAAATAAATAAGTCAATCCAAAAAAGAAAAAGTCAAAAAGTCAAAGAAATAAGCAAAATGGGCTCAGGGAGTGCAGAAGTAAAAATATGGTGCAAAAAGAAATGTCAAACTGGCCCAGCCCAGAACCAAGTCATCTTCAACCTCAGAACACCTTTGTTCAAGCCAAACACGCGTTTTCTATCTCCCAATTCCTGGACTTTTAAGCAAAACTTCCAACATGAAAAGTGTAGAGCATGAGAAGACGAATCCAGAGATATAAAAAACTTGACTTAACTCTCTAAGATGAGGGAGAATTTCTTCTTCCCCAATTTCTGACCTAGTTTTTATGCCATGTTCAGACTCAAAATTCTTGCAGCACACATAATATAAATGAAATCTAATCATATGGGCATGTTCAGGGCTATAATTGTGACATGTTTTCTTCACAAACCTAAAGCTAACAATGCCTAATAAGAGAGATACGAGTTCATGAACTTACCTGTTCAGTTGAAGTTGTATCTGGCAATGGAGAAGCTTTCAGTGCAAGGTGATGATTGGTATAGCTTCCTTGAGGTCCAGGGATGCTATTCCAAGCTTTACTTTGTCTTGAAACTTCTTGAATCGTGCTAGAGAACTTCAACTGCAAAACAAGAAAATGAAAATGGTGGAACTGGTTAGAGGAATTACAGGTCGTGTTTTAGGTTTTGGTTAGCTTGCATTGATGGTAGGGAAGGTGTGTGAAGAGCTTTTAGCAAGAAAGCATGACAGGGATGAGAGTTGGAACTCAATCTGCAGAGGTCACTCTGTTTAGGCAGTTTGATGGTGGTTCTGAGTTTGTGAAGGTATTGGAGGTGAAAGGATCGTGCTTCAGCTTAGGATCAATGTTTGGAATGTGTTTGATATCTTTCTCTAAGGCCTAGTTGACTGATATGGAAGTTGGTATATCATATGCAATGTTACTTGAACTTTAAGCAAACAATGGTCACTTGATGTTTCTAGCCTGTACAGGCCCTCACACTATGCTGCATACATTGGCCTTGAGCAGTGCAATTTGCTCCTAAACTTGTGCCAAGAAGATTTGGACTGTACCACTTGGATTTGCAAAATGGACCCAAAGTTCTACTTTTTCAAAATGGAAATAATGCTTTTTCTAATTAAGGGTTAATTCTCCATGTAATGTTCAAATGCATAGAACAACATCTTGACACAATGGTTTTGCATTGAATTATTGAGTGAGAATGGGATTAGAGGCCTGCAATGTAGCTTAAGCATGCTGAATTCAAAATGGCACCAATGTATGAACATGTCTTGGCCAAGAACAAAAGTGACTTTTTGCCATATTGCAAAATTCGAATCTCTCAAGTTATGAGGTTGTT
Source organism: Vicia faba (assembly GCA_948472305.1). NCBI lineage: Eukaryota > Viridiplantae > Streptophyta > Magnoliopsida > Fabales > Fabaceae > Vicia > Vicia faba. The sequence goes on from OX451735.1 coordinate 983,168,354, forward strand.
TGATGAGTTCTTGGATATTTTGGAAAGCTTGGAATGTGTACTACAATCCATATTTGAAATGAAAATTGAAATTCCAAGTGGAAGTGTATGAAAAATGGTCTTGAAGTTAGGTAAAAAAACTTGCCTAAAAGGGTCAAAATTTCACTAAGTTAAGAATGGTTTGGTACCCTTGTTCCAAAAATTGTAACTTGAGATACAAGCCTCTTTTGGGAAAACTTTGTGGATCAAAGTTGTAGATTATGCAACAAGCTACAACTTTCATGTTTTGACTTTTGCTTGAATCCAAATGAATCTTGGTGAGAAAGTGGGGCAAAGTTGGGAAAAAATTAGGGTTTTCCATAACTTAGAAAAATTCTAAGTTATGAAAAATTTCTATTTCAAACCCTAATTTGCATTTCTTGCTTTCTTGCTGAACAAGCTTCATGATTTGGCATGTTTTGATGAAAAATGAATCTTGACTCTTGATTTTGACCAAAAAGTCAAAGTTTGACTTTTCAGTATACAGTCAAAATTGATCAATTGACTGGGAAATTCAACTATCAATCTTGTGTATTTGGGATCCTTTGAACTTGTTGAGCATGTCAAGATAATTCCATGGGGTCCTTGAGTACATATGTAAGTTTGGTTTGCCATTGGCTAGGTCAAACAGTCAAAAATTGCCTTTGTGCAGTCAAAACCCTAAAAATGACCATTTTGCCCTTTTGATGATCTGATCAAATTTCTTGTGGAATTGTGATCCAAACTTGATCAAATGGTCCATGTGAGTTCATAATGTTGGTGTGGGTCAATTTTCATGAGATTTGACTGTCAATTGGCCACAGTTGACTTTTTCCCCAATACAGTTGATTTCTAGGTCAACTGTCCAATTGGCTGGGCAAAATTTGGAATCAGGACTTGAAACTTGGTGTGGATAAACTTGGGAGTCCAACATGAAGCATGAAAGTCATCTCAGGCATTTTAGGTCAAAATATCTTTGTGCAAACACAAACCCTAATTTGGGTTAACAGTGCAAGGAGAAGTCTTGAGTAGGGGAAACCCTAACTGGATCTTGAGCTTCAAAGGTCTTGTGATGAGAAAATGTTGAGGAAATGGGAGGGCAAATTTTGGGGTACAACAACAACCTATACTTAATGATCGTTTACCGAAGGCAACCAAAGTGAGAGTATACCCTAAGAGTGATATGTGTGAGTGATTTGTTTCAGTTATTTATCTTTGCACATTAGGGTTTTCTAACCGTATTAATTTGTCATGCATTCTTGTCATACAGTCCTATTAACATACCACTAGACAGTTAAATATTTGCGGGAATTAAAAATGAGAGAAAATAAATCTACGTTATTACAAGGCTTCGGGGAGGGGGATTAATTACATAGCTAAAAACTCGAGAATTAAAACGGTAAATAAAACCCTAAGTTAAACTATTACAAACCACGAACAGTTACAAAAATATTGTCAAAAATAATCAACAAGCGCACGATGAATTAAGTGCAAGAAGAAATTGAAACCTGGAAAATCTAATTTGAGGAAAAAATATTTTTTTGGATTTTTATTGAAGAAAATATTTAATTGCAAATTAATTAAACCTAATTTCTAATTGTTTTTAAATTACGAAAGAAATTAAAGTTACCCTAAATTAATTAAACTAATTAATAAAATAGAAAAAACTTTATTGAGAAAATAAAACTTGTTTGTGGTTTTTGATTGGTTAATTTAATAAAATAATTTTTGTGTTGATTAAAAAAACAGAATAATTAAAGAAAAGGAATTAAAGAAAAATAGCAGAAATAACCAAATGGGCTTGCGGTCAGCAGATCTGGCTGGAGATGGATCTAGAGGATGATGATTCTTAGAAGGTGTACGCGCTGGATCTGATTCTAGATGATGGATCCAGAAGATGACCCTCAGAAGATGGTGTGCACTAGATCTGGTCCTGGCTGGTGGATCCAGCAGATGATGACCCTCAGAAGGTGTATGCGCTGGATCTGGTTCTGGCTGATGGGCCCAAAAGATGACCAGAGAATGCTTGATCTGGTTCTGGTTGATGGATCCAGAAGATGATGACCCTCAGAAGGGGTATATGTTGGACCTGGTGAAAACAAAGGAGAAAATGCCAAAAGCTCACGTCTGGGATCGAACCCAGGACATGAGTTTTTGATTCCCTTCCTCTGACCAACTGTGCTGGATGTTAACTTGTTAATATAATAAAAACAAATAATATATCAGAAAAAACAAGTTTCTGGCCAGAATAACGCGCCAGAATTTAAACCAGTCATTCAGGCTGTGACACGCTGTTGTCTTCTTCTCTGGAACCGTCGTTTTAGGCTCTGAACATTTACCTACAGATGCAAGTCTGTTGCTGAAACCTGTGTCATTCAAGAATCAAGCATACACAATATAAATTCAATTGGGGACCATGAATCATCTGAGTTCGAAACTCTGATCATCATGGTACCCATTATCAGGCCTAATTTTGCTTGAAACCCAAAACCCCAAATTGGAGCACGAAACCCTAACAATGGAAAAAGCTTATTCCTGCATTGTAAGTTAAATCAAACTATCCAGAAATATTGCAAACATGATGATGAACACAAATACGTAACTTAAACATGCTAAAGATGCAAGAATTGCAGTAATCGAATTTGGATAATTATGCAAACCGTGAGAGAGATAAGGAGTGATTCTGGATGTTCTGACGCCTGCAAATGATTGGGAATGCTTCCTGAGATGCCAAGGAATTGATTTTTGGCTTTAAAACTCCTTAAGGATGGCTCTAAGATGGATTTCAATCTCACACTTTTTGTCCAAAGTTTTGAGTTTTCTTCTGACAGTTTCACGCCTCTAACCCCTGATTTTGATCTGCAAAGCTTTCTTATATAACCTAGAATGAATTAGGTTAACAGATTTGGGATGAATCTTTGCATTTATCCAAGATTTGATTTGACTTTCAATTTGTATGATATCCTTCCAAATTTGGCCTAATCATGCCAATCTCGTGCCAATTAGCCTTGATATGATCTGATTCTGATGTGCCAGCATAATGAGCTTATGATTCTGTCCAAAAATCCAATCAAACCAAATCTTTGCTATTATTTACCAATTATTTGATTTAATTCAATTTTTAATAAATAAAAAATCAAAATAAAATAAATAATGAAGCAAATAACATGTGAGTGAGCATTTGGGTCGTGGACCATGTTATAAGTGAGGTGCAAGCATAAAAAGTTGGGCTCATTTAACAAAAAATGCAAATTTGAGCATATTTGACTTTTGGCAATTTTGCAAAAATGGTCAACTTGGCCAATGCACAACTCTCTCAATTTTGACCCTAGAGAGGTGTTCTTGGATTTTTTAGAAAGCTCAGGATGTCCTCTAAGCAACCCTTTTGGTCTCATCTCAATTGAGTCTTCCATGTTCATGTATGAAGCTTTGACCCAACAGGTATTTTTGTTGACTTTTCAAAAGGACCTATAATGTCAAAATTCATATCTTTTTGTGAGTGCACATTCTGAACTTGGGAGCTGAAGATGAATTGTAGGGAATTTCATCCTCTTCAAAATGAGATTTGTATGGGTCCTTTCTGATAAAGTATGAGAAAGTTATGCTTGGTCAAAGTTGAGTTGACTTTTCTTGTAAAACCCTAATTTATCAACTTTGGGGTTTTGATGGATTGTGAGCAATCCTTGAGGAATCATGATCAACCCTTGATCCAATGATGAATAATACTTCAAAATGAGGATGTTGACCAAAAATCTTGAAGTTTGACTGTATGTGGGCCACAATTGACTTTTGACCTAACACAGTTGATTTTCAGGCATTTGAGCAATTGATTGAGCAAACTTCTTCTATAGGGCTTGAAACTTGACATGGATGATCTTGGGAACATATTAGGACATTGGAGGGTAATTGAAGTCTTTTAGACTCAAGCATCTTGATGAAAAATGAAACTCTAATTTGAGATATACTGCCTTAGGAGAGAGTTTGTCTGGTCAACTCTTGAACTTCCTGGAGCAATTTGGGGACCTCACTTGCCATGTGTTAAGAAATATGGAAGGACAAATTTTGGGTTACAACACATATATGATGATAGTCCCTTCGAAATGCTAAGGTATCCTTACATGTTGCCTTCAATGACCATAAATGTCTCTTTCGATAGTCCCTCAACATCCAACGGTAGAGCTACCTACTCCCTAATAGTAGGATAATACTATCTAAAGGAAGGGAGGAAAATAACACCCTTTTTCGAGTAGGTAGACAGTTCTTAAGTACTTGCTCAAATCTGAATTTTTACACTTAAACAGTTTTCAAAATGAGCAAGTACCTAAGAGTCCGTGGAAAACCACGAATGTAATGAGTGCTAATACCTCCCCTTTCCATAATCTACCCCCTTACTCAGAAAATCTCGAAAAATATCTTTTTCTCTTCTTTTCACTATTTTCTTTGTTGGATAAAAGAAAAGTCGGTGGTCACTCTTACTTACCGCGACATTTGTGAACAAAAAACGCAAAACTAGTATAACAGTCGATTTTGCCACTGTATCACAGTACTAATTCACATGCCTTCACTTTTTGGACCACACCCCCTCCGTACAACTTATTATAAACATGAACAATTTCCAATGAGTGGAGCAAACTCCCACCTCTTGCATTCAGTTATCACTAAACTTTTTAATCTTTGAAAATGCAAACGCAAACAAATTGGTGGAGCAATATAAAATCACCTGCTGACTGTCTATACAACATTGTCTAAATTGCTACTATTCAATAAACATAAACAAAAAAATTATAACATACAACAATGATTAAACTTGGTGACAGCCAACCCAATATTTCCTCCAGCCACCGCGCTTAAACAACCAACCCTAGTTTGTGTGGCGGGTTTGTTCTTCACAGCCGAAGCCATTCCACTATCCTCTTCACATTTAAGGTAAATCTCATCAAGGCACATTCTCCTTCATGCAGCTTCACGATCCATAACCTCAGCTGGTCTGCATATGTTAGAAACAAACAAGGAAATGTCATACAACTTCGAAACATACTTTATAAAGACATGCATAAACGAGGATTGGAAATCTAACGAACCTCTGAGTCGGAGAAATGGAGGAATCGTCGGCAGACATGCAGGGATTTTGGGATGTTGTTGGTTTCTAAAACCCTTGGATGGTAGCGGTAAAACGTGTGACCTTTGGAAACTTAATAATGAGCTGCTTCAAAATACGCACATTCCTATTGTTTTACAACATTTCTATGGGCTTGTAGTGATATTCAACGGGTCTTTCTTCTAACTCTGACTCATTTTAGTAACTCATTTATGTTCTAATAAATTTTCTAAAAACCTAATTTTACTAATTATACAAATTAATTGCTCATATAATCCTAACAACTTTATTTTACAATATTTCCTTATGTTAATTTTAATGAAAAGTATTTATTTCTTTAATTTTGGTGTTTTCAATTTTGTTTCTGATTTTTTTTAAACACAATTTAATGTTAATTAATTTATATTTTTTAACAAAATATTTATTAATTTTACTATACATTTTTTATATTAAAAAAATACATTTAAAACAAATGCGCTTCTTATATCAGAATTCATACAAACGCACGTCAAATATTAAATAGTTTTTTATCTCAGCAAGTTTGTTACGAATCATGTTTGCATGACATGCTTTATAGAAAGCATAGAAGATTCTCTCTTGATTAGTGTTGAAAGAGGTATGCAAGTGAGAGAGGAACATTTTGGCTGAATGAAAAGAAAATAAGGTTAATATCAACCCTTAAGTTACAACACATAATATTATATTCCTTCATTATTTTACATGTTAGAAAAAATTTAACATAAAATTAAAAATGTATATATTTAAAATAAGAGATCAAAAAATTTCTAAAATTATAAAATAAAGAGACCAAAAATTGAGTTTTAAAATATGGCCGTTAAAATAAAAGAATAAAATTACACTTAAATTTTAAATTTATATTTTATTGTAATGATATTTTTGTTATATATACTTGAATCTCAATCTCAAAAATTAGTTTAAAGGGTGAAGAATCTATAAGTTTGAGAAACTAAATAATATGGAACTTCAAATAAACTCTAACAAACAAAAATTACAACTTCAACACTCACTCTCACACCTAGTGCGAAAGTAAGTCAAATATTCTCATTGAAGTCCTTAACTCAACTCTAATACCATGTTAAAATTTTCATCATATTCTTTTTATCACTTTCATCAGTAAAATGATTGATAGAATCAGTCACTTGCTGAAGAGACAAGTTGCCAATATTACAAAGATTACTGAGTTGCTTAGAAATTTTCGCTCCCACCATATCTACTTTATATTTTCCATTAAATCTCATTCTCCTCTCCAAACTTGATGATGATCCTGCACCTCTAAATCTCTTGACTAAATTCATTCCTCTGGGGCTGAAACAGTTTTCACTGACGTATTCATAAATGTCAAGACATCCGGTGACATTCATATGTTATATTACTTCGAGCTTATCAATAGATTTGTGACCCTTTTTGTCCATCAAGGGCTCGAAGTTGAATACTGCAACAATATTGTTATTCAAAGCATCATCTGCAATTCAATTTACATCTTGCTTGAAAGAACGTCGTTCTTGCAAAACTTCTAACAATCTCACATAATTCTTGATCATTCCAATCTCCAAATTTGACAAGCAATACTTATCCATATTTAAACAGAGGACTTGCAAAAAAGAAAATATTTAGAACCCAATCTAACTTAAATGTCAATGAATACAACTCAACAAAACAACTTTCAGAATTACTACAGGGATTAAAATTACCAATTTTGAGCTAAACAAAGCAATAAATAATATAAGTACAATAAAATTTCATAGAGTGAGAATCAAAATTGACAAATACAAATATGATACAAACAGTCATAAAATTACAAATTATCATATTTAATTGGGAAAATACCCTTTTTCATCCCTTAACTTTGCCTCGGGGTCTATTTTGGTCCCTTATATTTTAAAAAGTGCAAAACAATCCCTTAAGTCTTAAAAAAGGAGCACGCAGGTCATTTCCGTCCATTTACTGAAAATAGACGTTTGTGTCTGCATATGTGGCAGATGACATGGCTTGTCTCCTTCATTTTCCCTATTATATTTCACTGAATCATTTTCTTTCATTGTATCTAGGGTTAAGATTTTTTTGCCTAAATTGAAGCATAGGGTTCAACATCAATGGCATCAGGTTATGCTTCGTCCCCCATGAACCAGAAAATCCAAGAAAGTATGAACTCCAGTGTGTTCACGAGCTCCAACCTCGCATGAAAACCAACTTGTCACAGTGGAGATTTGGCTATTCTTTGCATGTCTTCAACGTCAAAGAGCTATGGGAAACATTTTTGGGGTTGTACTTATTTTAAGGTATGTTTTTGAAATATACAAGCTTTTTATCTTCATTGTTACTGTTTGAGTAATACATCATTGTAGGGAACAAGGCAACTTGGGTGTGGATTTTTTGAATGGTTTTATGAGGAAGCTCAAGATGACAAATGGCAAATTATAATGTATAAACTGGAAAAGTTATCAAAGAAATTGGATAATACAACAGTGGAGATTGAAAAACTTAAGTTGATAAATGAAGAATTGAGGAAGGAGATGAACAAGATTCTGGAGTTGAAAAACAGTTGTTTTATGTTTGTTATTTTAGGTGTAGCAATTCTGGTTTGGTTTATGATGAATTATAATGTTTAAGTTGAATTGTAATGATTTAAATTTTACTTTAAGTTGTAATAAAATATTGTAATGTTCCAAATATCAGTTCAGTTGTTATGAAATATTGTAATGTTGATCATTTTGTAATGAAATATTGTATTATTCTATGTTAAGTTGTAATGAAATGTTGTAATGTTCCAAATGTTAAAATATTGAAATGTTGTAATGTTGATCAATTATGCATTAACACATAAACTTGTAATAAACATAATTTCAACATAACACATAATTGCCATTAACATAAACTTGTTCAAAATGACATTCATATCCATTACACAAAATGATAGCAATTCAAGATGACATACATAAGCATAACACAAAATAGTAATAGATGGTTCCAAATATTAGTTAAGACCATTACACAAATTGGCAGAAATTCAAAATGACATCATATGAAGGGTAAGAAAACACTTAGAAGGGGGGGGGGGGGGGGGGGGGGGGAGGGTTGAATAAGTGACTCTTTTTCTTTTCAAAACAAAGCTCAATAATAATGGAAAGACAAGGTTATTTTTATCCTGATTCGTTTAAACTCAAACTACTCCAGTACACCCGTCAAGGTGATTTTGCCTTTCTCAACAAGGACTTAATCCACTATAATCAACTGATTACAAACACACAACAACTATTGTGACTAACAATGCACAAGTAATCTTACAAGTGACTAACACCACTAAGACTTAAATCTAGTCCTAGTCTACTTGAGAAATCTGACCAAACTTGGTCTCTCAAGGAACAATTACAAGAGTTTAATCTTTACAGATAGTGAAATAAAGTTTACTTCTAATCAAGCTATATCACAACTGTGATTTTTCACTTAGAATAAATTGCACAAAGTGTATGAACAAAGAGTTTGTGAGCCCAAAATTTTTCACGTAGTTTCTTGCTTCTTTTTGAAATTGATTGGTTAGTTGGCTTGCAATGAATGTCCTTCTATATATAGTAAGAATAAAATGACCGTTGTTGCCTTCAAAAAATGGAGAGCATTACATGCTTGCGTGTTTCCTTGCATTATTCCATTTTCCAAGAACTAGCGTAGACACTTGAGTGCATACAACCATCTTTGCATTAAATGAGCAAACGACACTTGTAAGAACATGTTTCCTGAAGCTTGAAAAGACAAGTTGGCTTTTACAATCTTTCAGAACTTGCTTCAACGTCTTGAATTCAGAACATGCTTGCTTATCTTCTAAATAAAGCTTTGCTTGCTAAGAACTTGATCAACGCTTGCTTTCAAATAAACTTCTGAACAACAATTGCTTTTAAGTAATCTTCTGAACAAAGAATCCTGCTAAGTGTTAGAAGATGCATTAAAGTAATTGTCTTACCAGAGTCAGCATCAGCAGTTGCGCTTAAAGCAAATAGTTCTTTCATTTAAAGAACTTCTTCATACAATTTTAGCTCAGCACATCAAAATGCTTATGTCAGGACAATATTTGAAACAGTCAAATACGTTCATCAGAGTATAAATTATCTAAAATATAATTTATTGTTATCATTAAAACTCTGAGATATGATCAGAACAAATCTTGTTCTAACAATCTCCCCCTTTTTGATGATGACAAAAAATATTCAGATATAGAAATAAAATATGATAAGAGATAAGAATCTCCCCCTGAAATGAATATTTCTATAAATATAAAACTTCCTGAGATTATTTATCAGAGAATTGAAAATATCTTCTTGGATTTCTTCAAAACTTCTTTTGAAGATAATGTTCAGCTGAATTATTCTTCCAGAGTTTAAGTGATACCTGCAAAAATTCTTTTGCACATAGAAAGAAATCTTGTATTTTGTTAGAATGTCTGAGACTTAGTCCCATAACTCTTAATTAGAGATTAGATCAAAATACTCATTTTCTCCCCCTTTTTGGCATAATCAAAAAGTATATAAAAAAATAGTTGAAGAGCTTAAAAGTTTTCATAAAATAGCAAAAGATATCCAGAAGTACAAAACAACAAACAAAAGACAAGAAACAGAAAGACACTAGGATTTCTTAGTAACAAGGGCCATGAGAAGATTCTTGATCTCAGAGGCCGATTCTTCTTGTTTCATAATCCAATTTCTGATTTCTTGATTTGTCTGGTCTTGCTTATCCAAGCGCTCATGAATGACTTCATTTTCCCTCTTGAGCTCATTCAGAGTATCCATGATAAGTGAAGTAGGAGCAGAGGATGACGAAGCTTCAGCAGAAACAACCTTTGGAGTAGCAACCGTTGAGTCAGAACGCACAAAGGTTGAAAGCAGAGTGCCCATATCCATCACAAGAGTTGGCACAGGTTCAGGTGCTGCTTTTGCAGAAGGTTAATTCAACAGAACAATTGCCAGAGGATTTGAATCTTCAGAGGATTCTTCAAATTCATCTTCTGAAATGACCATTTCATCAACTGGAGCATCAGCAATCATCAGAGAAGACTTCTTGTCCCAAATATCAACAACTTCTGATTGAAAGTCATGCAGATGCTTGGAGAAGTTCTCAATCACCTGAGAGTGACATAAATCTTGCAGCTTCAGTGACTCAGCATCAAAAGTTCTTCTGAAATATTCCCACAGAAGATCTGTTGCAGCTGGGTTCACACTTCTATAGCGATCTTCCTTCAGTAGGTTCAACCATGCTTGAACTTCTGTTAAAAAATTATGAAACAATATATTTACATCTGGTTGAACAACTTTTAGGACAACCTTCTTGAAAGTTTTATTTTTCGAAAATTGTAGAGATTCAAAGTCAACTACAGTTCTTAAAAAGTTAGCTTGTTCAGGATTTTTTGTTGGTTCAGGAGCGACTGAATGGTCAGGTTAGTCAAAACGGTTAGGTGTTGCTGATTGATCATGAGGTTCAGATGATTCGTGAGTTTCAGAAGGTTCAAATGTTTCAGGTGGTTCATGAGTTTGGTGTTCTGGAATGTGAGGAGGTGAGAGCATAGGTGAGTCAGGTGTTGGAAGTTGTGGAGAAGTAGGTGGTGTGATGTCAGGTGAAATGATTATGGTGTTGTCAGCAGTTGGGGTAGGATTTTGTGTTTGTGTTCTGTTTAAGGCAAAAATGTTTTCAGAAGGTAGGTTAAATGGAGGCTTTAGAGTGGCCAGAGGTTCGTTGATTCCTGGTATTCTCCAAGAGCCAACATCATACCATCCAGTAGGTCTGGGTGATAATGGTTTGGGAGGAGGTCTTGAAAAGTGTTCAACATGAATGGTTTGAGAGATAGGTGGTTCAGAAGGTTCTGAGTGAGATGGTTCTGATTGGGATGGTTCTGTTTGGGTTTCAGAGTGATCATCAGAGTCAAAGTCACTCAAGTATGATAATACTTGATCTCTTTGAGGATTTTCAGCAATAGGATCAGAGGGTATGGTCAGGTCTATATCAACATCTATGTCTCCTAGGGTTTGGGGTTCAGCAGATGTAGATATATTTTCATAATCATAAACATATATAGTTTTAGATGGTGTACCTGATTTCTTTTTCTTCTTCTAAGGTATGGCAGAAGGTCCTTCAACTGCTTTCCTCTTCAAAGGTTGCTGAAGAACAACGTCTGGAGCAACTTGATGTCTTCCTTGGAGCCAAGCAGGATAAATTGGTGTTCCAGTCTCTTTACAAATTTCAATGTAATGCAGGATGATGCGTGGATGATCTCCTGAGTTGAACAGAGGGAATCAACAATTTGTATCCTTCTTCTCTTAACAGTTGCTGACATATACGGAGTTGGTTCCACCAGCAGCTTTTCAATAATTTTCCTCTTCACTAAATTCTTTCCAGTCATAGCCTTTCCACAAGTAGGATCTAACTCCCCCAGAAGATTAGCTTGATCTAGGTGAGCAATCAGACCATTCTCAGTCAGAATGTTTGAAATTAATCTACCCATAGGAGTCCAATTCCTTTTGGATTTGGGGTTTTTCATCCTTTCAGCTTCCCTAGTCTCTTTGATATGATTCCAGAGATGTTCAAACAACAAATAAGGCAAATCAATTTTTACATTTGTTCCAAGGCATAACAACAAGTATTATTGATCAGCATTAATGTAGTCTAGAGAGATAGTTTCCTTCCTATGGTGAATACATCCATGGATTATTCTTGCCCATATCTTATACTTATTTTTCAATTCCATGACTTTAGAAGATCCTTGACCATTTGTAAAAAATTCTGAGTAGACCTTTGACATTTCCATTCTTCCACTTGAAATACTTGTTACTCCATGTCCTTCAAAACCTAGCAACTTTTTGATTTGATTTTCAGTAATGGAGATTTCCTTACCCATTACGAAAGAGAGGATAACTTTAGGGGTTGCAATTGCATGTATCCAAAATTCCTTCACAAGGTGTTGAAAAACTGGACCAACAAGACGGTCAAAATTTTTTCCCCAACCTTGAAACTCAACAGCAGGAATCAGATCAAAACCATTATCTCTTAGATTCTCAAAATCCACAATTAACTCACTTAACACTTCTAAGCTGTCCTCTGGGATGAGGGTCGTTCTCTCAGGAATTATGTATTGCTCGGAGTGGATGTTCTCAGAATGGGTAGAGGAAGAATCCATTGGAGCTCTTAGAGTTGAGAGATGAAAAAGGGTTTTAGAGAAAAATTACAGATACGTTTGAGTTTTGAAAGAGACGGTAAAAAGTGAAAAAGGGTTTTTCTAAAAGTATTTATATGAAAAAGTTTCAGAAATAAGTTTAGAAATAAAATTGAAAAAGAATTTTGAAAGAATTTAAAACGAATCTCATCATTACAACCATTTAATGATTTTGCAAAAAATTAGGGGAAAATGTGAGATTATAGCTAATCATAACAATTACCTAGAACGGCGTCAGTAGCTTTTGCACGCGTGACCTTTCAGAAATACACCACGTGTTCATCTCCTGAAGGTTTGCATTAGAACATTTTAGAACTTTTCATATAGCTCCTGATGTAACTTCCCTTCTAACTTCTGAAGAGTTGTTAATCAGAATATTCATTTCAGAATATTCTGAAGTCAAACACAGAAGATAAATTTTTTTTTTATTCGGGACATAATTCCATACAAATATTTTTCAAAATGAAATTAAATCTATCTTCTGAAAGGGGTTTGGTAAAAATGTCAGCCCATTGATGGTCTGTTTTTACAAAAGTTAAATTTAAAATACCCTTCTGAATATAGTCCCTTATAAAATGATATTTAATTTCAATATGTTTAGCTTTAGAATGTAAAATTGGATTTTTAGAAAGACAAATAGCATAAGTATTGTCACAGAAGATAGGAATCTTACTTTCATAAAGATTAAAACCTTCTAGCTGACTTTTCATCCAAATCATCTGAGAACTACATCCAGCAGCAGATATATGCTCAACTTCTGTGGTTGAAAGTGCAATTGTTACTTGCTTCTTGTTGTACCACGAGATAAGATTGTCACCTAGAAACTGGCAGCTTCCAGAGGTGCTCTTTCTTTCAATTCTATCTCCAGCAAAGTCAACATCACAATAACCTACTAGTCTGTAATCTTGTGATCTTCTGTAACACAAACCCAGACTAGTAGTACCTTTCAGATACCTCAGAATTCTCTTAACAGCAGTTAAGTGAGATTCTCTAGGATCTGATTGGAATCTAGCACATAAACACACGTTGAATAGTATATCAGGTCTAGATGCAGTCAGATAGAGAAGGGATCCAATCATACCTCTGTAGAGCTTCTGATCTACCTTCATACTTACCTCATCTTTTCCCAGAATACAGGTTGGATGCATTGGTGTCTTGGCATCTTTGCTTTCTGACATCTGAAATTTCTTTAGAAGTTCTTTAACATACTTCATCTGATGTATGTAAGTACCTTATGAAGTCTGGTTGATTTGAATTCCCCGAAAGAACTTCAATTCTCCCATCATGCTCATTTCAAATTCTGCCTGCATGGTCTCAGCAAATTCTTTTCCAAGGGAGATATTAGAGGTTCCAAAAATTATATCATCAACATAAATTTGACAAATTAAAATATCATTTTTAAATGTCTTTCTGAAAAGAGTTGTGTCCACTTTCCCTCTGGTAAAATCTATTTCTAAAAGAAAATTACTCAGACGATCATACCAAGCTTTGGGAGCTTGTTTTAAACCCTACAAAGACTTTTTTAATTTAAAAACATGTTCTGGATGTTTTGAATCATTAAATCCACGAGGTTGATGGACATAAACTTCTTCTTCTATATAGCCATTTAAAAATGCACTTTTAACATCCATTTGATATAATGAAATGTTATTTTGAACAACAAAAGAAATTAATAATCTAATAGACTCTAACCTGGCGACTTGGGAAAAGGTTTCATTATAGTCAATTCCTTCTTGTTGACTATAACCCTGTGCAACCAGTCGTGCTTTATTTTTGATCACCTCTCCTTGATCATTCAGTTTGTTTCTGAAAACCCATTTGGTTCCTATAATGTTGAATCCTTTGGGTCTTGGAACTAGATCCCATACATCATTTCTGGAGAATTGATTGAGTTCTTCTTGCATTACTAAGATCCAATCATTATCTTCCAGAGCTTCATCAATAGAAGTTGGCTCAATCAGAGAAACCAAACCAAACAATGATTCTTCATTGATTCTGAGAGAGGATCTTGTTCTGATGGGATCTTCTTTTCTTCTAATGATTACGTCTTCTTTGTGAGCTAAAGAGATTCTAGGAAACCTTTTCTGAGTGGGTTGATAAGAGATTTTGAGGTTGTCCAGAGCATTGTCAAGAGGATGATCTTCTGAGTCTTCATTTGCTTTTGAATCTTCCTTTGCTTCTAAAGTTTCAGAGTTTGAGGGATGATCTTCTGTACCTATAGAAAAATCAATTTGCTTTGGCTGTTGCTGGCCAAGCTTATCATCAAACCTAACTTTGATTGATTCTTCAACAATCAGATTTTCTGTGTTGTATACTCTATAGCCTTTTGAGCGTTCAGAATATCCAAGCAGAAAACACTTTTGTGCTTTAGAATCAAACTTGTTCAGAGCTTCTTTAGTGTTCAGAATAAAACAAGTACATCCAAAAGGATGGAAATAAGAAATGTTGGGTTTTCTGTTTTTCCACAATTCATAGGGAGTCTTTTCAAGAATAGGTCTTATAGAGATTCTATTATGAATGTAACATGATGTGTTCACAGCTTCTGCCCAAAAGTGCTTTGCCATATTAGTTTCATTGATCATGGTTCTGGCCATTTCTTGTAATGCTCTATTCTTTCGTTCTACAACTCCATTTTGTTGGGGAGTTCTAGGACAAGAGAAATTATGAACAATACCATTTTCTTTAAAATGTTTTTCAAAATAATGATTTTCAAATTCACCACCATGATCACTTCTGACTTTTATGATTTTAAAATCTTTTTCGTTTTGCACTTGGTTACAAAAGTCAATGAACACAGAATGTGACTCATCCTTGTGTTTTAAAAACTTAACCCATGTCCATCTGCTGAAGTCATCAACAATGACCAATCCATACTTCTTGCCTCTGATGGATGCAGTTTTAACTGGCCCAAACAGATCAATATGAAGTAGTTCTAATGGCTTAGAGGAAGAGACAACATTTTTGGATTTAAAGGAAGGTTTTGAAAATTTTCCTTTTTGACATGCTTCGCACAGAGCTTCTGAGTTGTACTTCAGATTGGGAAGTCCTCTGACTAAATTTAATTTATTTAGTTGAGAGGTTTTTCTTAGACTGACATGTCCCAATGTTCTGTGCCATACCCATTGCTCATCACTAACAGACAAAAGGCATTTAACATTCTGAGATTTAAGATCTGATAAATCAATTTTGTATATGTTGTTCTTTCTCTTGCCAGAAAAGAGGATTGATCCATCTTTTTGACTAACAGCTCTACAGGAGTTTTGATTGAAGATAATGTCATAACCATTGTCACTTAATTGACTTATGGACAACAGGTTATGAGCTAATCCTTCTACTAATAAGACATTAGAGATAGAAGGAAGGTTACCGTTTCCAATGGTTCCAGAACCAATAATCTTCCCTTTCTAATTACCTCCAAACTTCACGTCTCCTCCAGCTTTAAATCCCAGGTTTTGGAACATAGACTTTTTTCCCGTCATGTGTCGTGAGCACCCAGAGTCCAGGTACCATGACTGGTGTCTCAATTGAGCTACTAAGGACATCTACAACAAATATTATTTTATCCTTAGGTACCCATATCTTTTTGGGTCCTTTGGGTTAGAGTGTTTAAAGTTCTGTTTGAACTTTGGGTTAGCATAAGAGTTTCCAGAATGTGATGTATATTTTATATCATGTGAGTGTCCAAACTTGAATTGTTTGTTCAGAGGTTTGTAAGTGAAAGTCATTTTAGCAACAGGTTTTGGTATGTATGTCTCCTTCCCTTTGGGAGGTTCATATCCAATTCCTCTTCTGTTTTTCCCACTAACTCCATAGATCATTGAAGCCATTTTGCTTCTATCTATGCTTTTAGCCAGGAAAGTTTGAAAGCTACAGTCATATTCTTTCAGAATATCTTTTGAACTAGACACGGATTCTGAACCTGGAATTTTTTGAACATTTTGAATATCTTCTTTAAGTTTAAAATTATTTTTTAAGAGTTCAGATTTTTCTACTTCATGTTTCTCAATATCAGATGCAAGACTCTTCTTGAGTTTCTTGTATTTGTTTTGAGCTGACTATAGTTTTCCAGAAGTTCTGATAAACTATCAGCAAGTTCATTTCTAGTGAATTCAGAAAATACCTCTCTTGGTTCTGACTCACAGTCTGAGTCATCTGCTGTGGTAGCCATCAGAGCTAGGTTGGCATTCTCATCTTCAGAATCAGATTCATCTTCAGAGGATTCTGAGTCATCCCAGGTAGCCATCATCCCTTTCTTTTTACCAAACTTTTTCTTTGGTTTTTCTTTTTGAAGTTTTGGACAATCACTTTTGTAGTGACTAAGTTATTTGCATTCATGACAGATGATCTCTCTTCTGTTTGATTTTTTGTGTCCAGAAGATTCTGGTTTATCTTCTGACTTCTTGAAGTTCCTGAACTTCTTCTGTCTGTGCTTCCACAGATGATTGATCCTTCTGGAGAGCAAGGATAGTTCGTCTTCTTCTGACGCTGATTCTTCAAAGTTTTCCTCTTCAGCCTGAAAAGCGTTAGTATCATATTTCTTAATTGATTTAAGGGCAAGAGACTTACCTTTCTTCTGAGGCTCGTGCTCATCAAGTTCTATCTCATGACTTCTGAGAGCGCTGATGAGTTCCTCCAGAGACACATTGTTCAGATCTTTTGAAACTTTGAAAGCAGTGACCATTGGTGCCCATCTTCTGGGTAAGCTTTTGATGATCTTTTTAACATGACTTGCTTCAGTATATCCCTTGTTCAAAACTCTCAGACCAGCGATCAGAGTTTGAAACCTAGAGAACATTGCTTCTATAGACTCACTTTCTTCTACTTTGAAGGCTTCATACTTCTGAACTAGAGCCAGAGCTTTAGACTCCTTCAATTGAGCATTTCCTTCATGAGTCATTTTAAGAGACTCAAACATATCATGCGTTGTATCTCTATTTGTGATTTTTTCTTATTCTACTTTAGATATAGCATTTAGAAAAATATTTCTAGCTCTATGATGATTTTTAAAATAAGCTTTTTGTTGTCTATCCATATTTTTTCTATCAACTTTGTTTCCTTCTGAGTCTGTAGGATGTGTGTAACCATCCAAGACTATATCCCATAGATCACTATCATGACCTAGAAAGAAACTTTCTAGTCTATCTTTCCAGTACTCAAAATATTCTCCATCAAATACAGGAGGTTTGTTGTAACTATTGTTGTTTTGTTCAGCGGCCATTGTGTTTTCTTCTGGATCTTTTCCAGACACGGTTAAGTGTTGTGCTCAGAGTCAAGCTCAGATACCAATTGAAGGGTAAGAAAACACTTAGAAGGGGGGTGGGGGGTTGAATAAGTGACTCTTTTTATTTTCAAAACAAAGCTCAACAATAATGGAAAGACAGGGTTATTTTTATCCTGGTTCGTTTGAACTCAAACTACTCCAGTCCACCCGTCAAGGTGATTTTGTCTTTCTCAACAAGGACTTAATCCACTATAATCAACTGATTACAAACACACAACAACTGTTGTAACTAACAATGCACAAGTAATCTTACAAGTGACTAACACCACTAAGACTTAAATCTAGTCCTAGCCTACTTGAGAAATCTGACCAAACTTGGTCTCTCAAGGAACAATTACAAGATTTTAATCTTTACATATAGTGAAATAAAGTTTGCTTCTAATCAAGCTATATCACAACTGTGATTTTTCACTTAGAATAAATTGCACAAAGTGTATGAACAAAGAGTTTGTGAGCCCAGAATTTTTCACGTAGTTTCTTGCTTCTTTTTGAAATTGATTGGTTAGTTGGCTTGCAATAAATGTCCTTCTATATATAGTAAGAACAAAAAGACCATTGCTTCCTTCAAAAAGTGGAGAGCATTAAATGCTTGCGTGTTTCCTTGCACTATTCCATTTTCCAAGAACTAGCGTAGACACTTGAGTGCATACACAGTCGTCTTTACATTAAATGAGAAAATGACACTTGTAAGAACATGTTTCCTGAAGCTTGATAAGACAAGTTGGCTTTTACAATCTTTCAGAACTTGCTTCAACGTCTTGAATTCAAAACATGCTTTCTTATCTTCTAAACAAAGCTTGGCTTGCTAAGAACTTGATCAGCGCTTGCTTTCAAATCAACTTTTGAACGAAACTTGCTTTCAAATAATCTTCTGAACAAGGAATCCTGCTAAGTGTTAGAAGATGCATTAAAGTAATGGTCTTACCAGAGTCAGCATCAGCAGTTGCACTTAAAGCAAATAGTTCTTTCATTTAAAGAACTTCTTCATACAATTTTAGCTCAGCATATCAAAATGCTTCTGTCAGAACATTATCTGAAACTGTCAAATACGTTCATCAGAGTATAAATTATCTAAAATATAATTTATTGTTATCATCAAAACTCTGAGATATGATCAGAACAAATCTTGTTCTAACATCATATACAGGTCTAAGTTTTTTCTTGGGAGTTGTCATCTTAGTTGGAGTTAACCTCCTTGTAGTTAGGGCAATCACATTTTTGGCAGTAATTAGTCTTGTAGTTGGTCGAGGAGGAACAAAAGGTTTTGATGGCCTCCTGACACCCAACTTAGATGGACTTCTTAGTGTTGATGTTGTATGACTTCCTTGTTTTTTAGTAGTAGTTGACTTCTTGGAACCCTGGGTAGCTAGAGTTGGTTGGCTAAGGTTGACAGCATTTTGAGACCCTTGAGTAGATGGTGTTGGTTGGCTAAGGTTGACAGCATGTTTAGTACCATGTGATGTCTACTGAGTACCCTGTGCACTATGTTGAGTACCCTGTGCACTCTATTGAGTAGTTGGAGTCACCTTACATGTTGATTTATTGTGCTCTATATGCATGCACCTAGAACACCTGACTGCAAAACTTGTTCTCTTCATTTTTTTTATCAGAACCTTCTAGCTCTCCTTGCTCAAGATTTCTTCATTTCTTTGGCCTTCCAGGCATCCTTCTATACTTAGGAGGTTGGACATCTGGATATTCAGCTCTGGTCCATAGGTTGAATCCATTCACATGATAAATGATAGATGAATATACCTTCATATATTGTGACTTCTTATAATAAACAGGGATGTAATCCTCAATCTTGAAGTTCCTACTTTTAATGCTAGCCATTGCATGAACACAAGGCAGTCCAATTAATTCCCATTTTCTACAAGAGCACGCTCCTTCTTTTAAATTCACAACAAATATATCTACATGATTTTCCACATGATGTACCCCAAACATGTGTTCAGCAACCATCCTACATAATAGCAATAGCATTAGAGACATAATTCAAAGCATATGACATATCTATTTAATACAATCCATAATACCTACCTCACAATCCATGAATTTGTGTAACTACTTGTTTTATCAACTTTCTTTTTTATATTAGGCAAGATAGCATCATCAGCAAGTTTCTTAAACCTCATTCTATTTGTTGCCCATTTTTCCATTAAATATGTCCTGATCTCTTCCACCATTGTCACTAACATTGTTGAAAGATTCAGACATGTTATTGACCATATCATCACATTTATTAGTTCCCCTAAAATAAGATCTACTCCAATATCTTGGATGTGTCTTCGTCATATGGAGATGTGCTTCTTCATTTAATATCCTCATCCTCTTCATTGACACATTCTTCATGCAATTTAGAAAACACTTCTTCAACTACATCATTGATCTCATGCTCCTCATTGACATTGGCAATACTTTCTATATACTCAGGCTGCTCAATTGTATGGTTAATATAAATGTCTACACCTAAGTGAACCTTATAAAGATCAGCTACTTCTAAGGCTCCAGCATCATAAATCAATTGTTGCATCCCAATAAGCTAAACACTTCAGTGACCCTAGAAGCTCAAAGTAGCTCCATGTGTCAACATCTATTTTCATCTCAGCAACTTCCCCCCCTTCGTACACCCTAAGATCGCCATCAACAAATTCACCACTATGATGAATTGTTAATACAATATACTCCTCCATTTCACCTAGACAATTCAAAATGAATTTTATTCAATAAACCCTATTGTCAACCATGCCCTAATTAGTCAGATTAAAAACATGCATCACAAACGATTTAGCAAATAACCCTAATTTCTCATTTTGAAAACATGCAAACAAATGATTTAACAGAAAACCCTAATTCCTATCAGAACTTATATAGATCATCAAATATCTAACATGTTAGCAACGATGGTTCGCCTTCAAATGATCTCACGGAACTATGGTTCTTGCTTTGTAGAAACAGCGATTCGCCTTCAAGTTCTCTCTCTGAGCGAATAAATTCAAGGTATGAATATTGTGTTTGTTCATAAAAGTTAAACATATACCATGTAATTGCCACGTAACATCAGCCATGCCATATATACAAACATTTTGCACACTCACTAACTGATACAGACGGAAGGACAAACATACTCCGCTTTTAAGACTTAAGGGATTATTTTGCACTTTTTAAAAGATAAGGGACCAAAATGGACCCCGAAGAAAAATTAAGGGACGAAAAAGGATATTTTCCCTATTAAAATTATCAAATTACATGTAAGATTTAAAATTAGTATACAAGCCTAAAATTACAAATGTACGCCTCATCACACTTTTCTTTTCAAGTTGTAGACAAATAAATGAAAAAAATTAAAGAACAATTTGCAACAAAAGTTAAAGAACAATTTGCAACAAAAGTTAAAGAACAATGCAACCAATTTATCTAATAAAACATGCATGTTCTACATTCTGTTGGCAAAATAAAACAAAGAAATAGGAATAACAAAGCCTAAAAGCCATCAACCCTTGCTCCAAAAATTGCCAATGTTTTGCAATAACATAACACAAACTTTTTCAAAAATATTCGAATGGGCTCAATACTGATTTGAAACTTAAACAACCATTCAGATTCATTCTGAGATCAAATAACACTTCAAATTTTGGAATTTTTTCCAAGATGCCACACCTATGAATCATAATACCCACAATGTCACATCCTGAAAAAATATTTTCAAAATACCACGTTCAGAGGGGGTTGCATCATTTGAAATGGCGCGAGAGTCTCACCCTTTGCACAACCAGTAGGCTCACGCCATTTCAAATGGCGTGAAGGATTATTTTTTTAATTCATTTTTTATTTTCTGATATAATTTAATATAAACTTTTATTATTTAATTTTATTAATTAATTAGAAATAGTTTTAAAAACAATTTAAATATATAATTAATAAATAAAATACTAATTAAACAATTTAAATAATTATAAGTAAACAATTACAATGTTTATAAGTGAATATAAATATATAATTAAATAACAAAAATTATTATTACATGACTTAATGTTGATGACCCAGACCTATACGAGTACCGGTCAAATAATAATGCGGTTGAGGAGCACGATGACCAAAACCATACTGTTGTATTTGTTGGGTCTCTGTTGTTAGAGAATTTTCCTGTGTTGGATCTGTTGCCGGAGGATTTTCATGTGTTGGAGTTGTAGGTTATGGAGGAGACCAAATAGTTTCTAGTAAATCATATTCACTGACGTTAATATCCTCGCCAAAATTGTATTGGGTTTGTTGTGGCTGACACATGGTAGGAACATAAGGCGTTGTGGGTGGTTGTATGTTAGACGTTATAGGGTTATGTTAGGAGGAGAGGGAACCAACGTTTGGTCGCGGGATAAGTGTGAATTGCATAGTTGGCCGATTGTATATTTGTGGTTGTTGGGTTTCATATATGTAATTTGTTTGGGAGTGAGATTGCAGGTATTAGTGTTAAAGGTTTCTTGTAGGTAAGAATAAGGGGTAGGAGTTTTTAGTTGAGAAAAATGGGGGTTAGAAGTTTGTTGTTCAGAATAATGGGGGATGCGAGTTTGTTGCTGGGAATAGTGGGGGATATGTGTTTGTTGTTGGAAGGGTTGTGGATGAGGAGTTTGAGAATGATGTGAGTGATGAGGTTGTTGTTGGAAGGTCTGTGGAATTTGTTAAGAGTCACTTGCCTGAGTCGGGGCATACTGATTTTGACAAGGATCAGTGAGAAATTGTTCATATGATGCATATCTATATAGAAGCGAGTCATACCATTGCATGTACTCATAGGACGATTTCTCCTCCATTTTTAATTGATATCCACCCAATGTAAACATTTTCTGATGTAACCAACAATTTTTCTCATCGGAGTATAGTATGGTATATGGTTGTTGGTGCGATTTGTCCATTGTCATTTTATGGTGTTCTGCGAGGCATCAAGGTTCTTCAGGTATCTCTTGTAAATGTCCAAATTGTAGTTTGACCCTATCAACTTAATGCATTTCTACAATATAAAAACATATTATATATGTTGTTGAGCTCCATATCAAGTTGTGATCGTGCCTTTGTGGCACTAATCCAAGATACGGCCTCCAAATAAACTGAAAAGTTATAGATAAAACTTGTTAGTATAACCAAAATAAAATTCATAAATATATATGGAGTAATAAAGTGAAGACTAAAAAACCTGATCTGGAAGCATGTGATCAATCTTGAATTGGTATCCTTGTAGATGGTGGCGCGAGTTATTTTGGTAGTCAAGTTTTTTAATGCACCACCTAAAAGGAAAATAAACTTTATTTTAAAGTATCTTAACAATTTAAATATAAATTAAAATTAAATATTACCTTCTTGCGTAAGGATATGGTGTTTGAAGCGGAGCTACCGGAGATATAATAGTCATGCGTGTAAATGTCTAAGCTTGGAGAAATAAAACGCACCCTGACATCTCTGTAACTTTGACGTCTACAGATTTACACATTTCCCTATAAAATTAGCTAAAACAGTAGAACCCCGACTAAATTTTCCATAATCTTCCAAACCTACAACAGGCTGTGTCTATTTGGAATGGATAGTATTACCGCTTCTGTTAGGGAACAAAACTTGCCCAATGAGTAGTAGGATATAAATACGAGCATGCTTAATTTATACTCTTTGGATGACTCCTAGGTTGGTGGTTCATGTTGGTACATATCTTTAAGCCATGTCAACCTCACAGTCATTCCTTTATCAGTTTGTGGTGGTTCATCCCCTAAAATAGAACTTTATGTACCAACATCTAGCTCTGTTGGACCATTTACAGCTTTACCATCTACAGGAATCCCCAATAACATACTCACATCTTCCAACGTAATTGTGCATTCACCATTTGAAAGATGAAATATATGAGTTTTAGGTCTCCATCGTTCTAGTAATGTTATAATTAATCTTGAATCAATGTGTGTGGAACCTATTGTAGATACATGGTAGATACCCGATTGGTATAGATAAGGGATTATGACTGCATGTGGCTTAAGAGGTTTGTGAGCTCAAGTTCTCCATTTTGAAATATAAGTATCATCAATTTGTAATAAAATTAAATAATATTAAAAAATATTCAACATTAATATGCAACAATATTCAAAGAACAAAAATAATATCGAAAGAACAAAAATAATTAATATTAATAAATTTGAAAGAACAAAAAATACTTACAGCATTGATATTTTCTATTGTTCCCCTATGTTTTGTACCATACCAAAACATAATGACCATGATGTGAAAATGAAGAATAAACTGAGCTAATTATCAGAAGATAGTAGAGAGTGTATAGTGAATAGAATGAAGTGTGTTTGTGAAAAAATGAGGTGAGAGTGACTGAGTATTTATAGGAAAAAATTGAGAGTGATGAGAGTTGGTTGGTAGTTGAATAATTTAATTCCATATAGTAAAGATATATTACACGGTTGAATAATTTTTTTGGTACATGGTTTCATATTTATTGCAAATATTATAAGTTACACGATTTTGTACACAACGATAAAACTTCATCGGCTGATCTACTGAATCTAACATACAACTCAAATGGTGTCTTATTAACACCAATACGAAAATCCTCAAACATTTTAAATACACCTGCATCTGTAACTAACTTTGTAATATGCTACATCAACACTCCATTTTTGTTGATTGTAGTGTGTGATACGGTGGGAGAACTGACTTGAGGGTTTTGCAATTGATTGCAAATGTCGCGGTTAGCAAGAGTTGCGACTGACTTTTCTTTTATCCAAAAGGAAAGGTGAAAAAGCACAGGAAAGACCTTTGAGATTGTTTCTTGAGTTCAGGGGGTAGATTATGAAAAGGGAAGGTATTAGCACCATTTTCATCCATGGTTTTCCATGGGCTCTTAGTTACTTGCTAGATCACTTGCTTTTGTTGTTTAAAATTGTGTTTGGTGTGGTTTTGAAAGTATTTTGTAAACAAGGCCATTGTTTTGGCAATCTTTGTAATGATTCTCGTTCGTAAGAATGTATACAAAGATGTTTGTCTTTTGAAAATGTTTTCAATGTTTGTAAGATGTTTTTGAAATGTGTGTTTGTTTTGGAAAATAGCAAGGATAATTGTTTGAAAATAGAGCAAGTAACTAGAAGTAATCTACCTACTCAAATGTCTTTATGCATTTTCTATTCCTTTGACATTGTTGTATTACCATTGATTTGGTAAGCAACCCTATCTTTGGATGTAAACGGGACAGGCGTGGGTCATCGTATAACCATGATTAGCAATGTTGCAAAGTATCTTAGCATTTTTGAGGGACCAAGATCATTTTGTAAGGCAACTTTGAATAGCGTCATCGAGGGACTATGATCTTTTGTTTGTTTTGCCAAAATGCTTCGCATGCGTAACATGACCATTTTTATATAAGGCAACCAAGTGGAGAAACCCTAAGGGTGCTTGTGTGCAAGTGTGTTATTTTCATGCTTTAATTTTGTCTTGGATTAGGGTTTTCTATTTGATTTGTTTTTATCTTGTCATTCAAACCCTAATTACTAACATGGCATGTAAAGCGGTAAATTGCGTAATGTAAAGATTACTAAGCTATTACAACAGTTTATAGGAGGGGTAATACAAATTTGAATGGGGATTTACAAGAATGTAAATCTAAATAAGTTATTACAATCAAATCGAATTTGTACGAATATTGGAATAAACAAATACAATATTTAAATATGCAATATTATGTACATGCAAGAAAATATTTTTGTTTTGTTTTTTTATGCGAAAAGGAATTTTAACCTAATCTTAAAAATATAAGGAAAAGAAATTAATTCTTAAAAAAGGGGTTAACCCTAATTTCTAGTTTGGAAGAAAATAAGGTTCTTATGTATTATTATTTGTGTATTCTTTGTATTAAAAATAATAAATAATATTTTATGAGAATATTTAGTTTTTATATATTAAAAAAAAAAATATATATATATATATATATATATATATATATATATATATATATATATATATATATATATATATATATATATATATATATATATATATATATATATATATATATATATATATATATATATATATATATATATATATATATATATATATATATATATATATATATATATATATATATATATATATATATATATATATATATATATATATATATATATATATATATATATATATATATATATATATATATATATATAAGAATATATCTAAATTTTTTTTTACAAATTTATTTAAGAAAGATAGTTAGTATATATTGAAGATAAAATATATTTTTTTTATGTGAAAAATAAAACAAAATAAAATAAAAATGCAATATTATCATATTTATATTTTTTTAGGATTTTTATGTATTAAAGAAAATATTTAATAAACAAAAATGAAAATAAAACAAATAAATAAATAAAAATAAGAAAATAGTTGGGCCAGGGGGTATCCTGAGCAATCAAATGGTGTCATGAGCGTGGAGGCCCAATCCTGCAAAAACAGCAAAAATGGAAAAATGGAAAAGTGTGAAAAACAAAAGGTAGCGCCAAGGTTCGAACCCAGGACCTGGGCCTCACCAGCGCGCTACCTTGCCACTGGGGTGGCTATACATCCATTAATTTAAGTGAAACAAAAATAACATAACATGAACAAAGTCCTTGCCCTGTACTTCGTCTTCTTCCTCTAGCCAGCCAGATGCTCTGTAACTTTCTCATCTCTCAATAAAAATGGAAACTGATAACATGAATGTTGTAGCATTTTGTCTCATGATTCTAATCATGTAAATTATGTAAGCTAACAATCAAAGATCAAGATGAATTTTAAAATCCCTATATTAAAACCTAATTTTTATAGGAATTTCAAGTTCAAAATTCTCTCAACTCAGGCCGAATAAATGCAAGATATATATATATATATATATATATATATATATATATATATATATATATATATATATATATATATATATATATATATATATATATATATATATATATATATATATATATATATATATATATATATATATATATGTGTGTGTGTACAGCTTCGTAGCAATGAGGTCTACATTGTTTATTCATAAATCATGGCCAATGGATGCCTGTATGAAGAGATAGAAGTTGAGATTTTTACCTCTTTCAGTTGAAATCGTGGATGGAGTTTGAGAGAGTTTTATGAAGGTCTGATGATTGTTTGAGCTTGCTTGAACCTCCCTGAGTGTGTTCTAACCCTTGCCTTGCTTTGGAAGTGCCTGGAACTCTCTATCCAAGTCAACCTGCAAGCTTTGAAAACAAAAATGACAGATGATGGAGAAGGAATTACAGTATAGGGATGAGGGTCTGGATCACTTAGATATCAAGTAGGTAAAGTGTTTTGATGATTGAAACTTGAAACGCACGAGCCAAATGATGGATTGTTATGCTTATGCAAAAACTGCAAGTTTTGACAGTTTTTTGGTGAAAGGGAGTTTGGGAGTGTTTCAGGCCTCTAGCAATCGTGTTTTTAATTGTAATGTGTTTGTGTATTAGTATGGGATAGGTTCAAAGTCAGCTCTCCAATAGATTTGTGAGTTCTAGCCTTTTGGCACCCTTTCTTGCTTTTGAAGCAAAGTGAAGAGACAAGTCTTCACATGCTTGTACTGGCTTGCTTAGGGTTGGTATATGCTTTGTACAATTTACTTTAGGCCTGTAAGACTTGTATGTGCAAAGGAGACAGGTTCAATGCTCAAGAATTGGAAAATTGCAAAAAGTGAACTTTTTCCAAAATTGCAATGGCCACTTTGTGTCATTTATGGAATTACAACTTGGATAAAGATTCTAGGGCTTGGATTAAAGCTTTGTCAACTGAGTAAACATTAAATTATGGAGTAAGAAGCAAGTTTGGGACCTGTAAAGCATGGATTAGGCAGCATAGGTACTGATTTGAAATTTGTTCTTCATGAAATGGCTTGAATTCAAAGTGAGAAATTGCCAACTTCATCTCTTCGATTCTCCCTACTCAAAAATGATCTTGAGGAGTTCTTGGAAATTTTGGAAAGCTCGCAATGTTCTCTATAACTCATTGTTGAAATGCATTTCAATATTCCTCTTGGAACTAGGTGAAAAATTGCCATGAAGTTGGGTCCAAAACCTGCCTAAATTCGGACAAAATTTCACTAAGTTATTTTAGTTCATGGGCATGTATTCACAAAATTATATCTTGAGATCCAAGCATGTTTAGGGAAAAATTTGTGAATCAAAGTTGTAGATTTCATGGAGATCTACAACTTTCATGTTGGGAACTTTCTTTGGATCATCTTGTATCATGGTAAAAAAATGGCTTAAAGTTGAGAAAAAATAAGAAATTTTCTATACTTAGAAAAATTTCTAAGTTAAGAAAATTTCCAATTTTAAAACCTAATCTTCAATCCTTGATTTCTTGATGAACAAGTTTTTATGAATTGTGACCCTTGGCAGTTGATTTTGACCAAAAAGTCAAAGTTTGACTTTTAAGTACACAGTTGACTTTTCATCAGTTAACTGCAAATTTCATCTGTCAACCCAATGAAATTGCAATGTTTTGAACCATGTAAATAGGTAAAGATGATGCCATTGAATCCTTGGAATCATGCTTTAACTCAATTGGTCATTTGCTAGGTCAAAAAGAAGAAATTGCCCTTCCTCAATCAAAACCCTAATTTTGACCATTTTGCCCTTTTGATGATTTGACCAAATTTCTTGAAGAATTGTGATCCAAACTTGATCAAATGATACATATGAGTCTAGAATGTTGATATGGATAAAAAATTATGAAGTTTGACTGTTAATTGGCTATGGTTGACTTTTTCCCCAACATAGTTGATTTTTAGGTCAACTGTCCAATTGACTGATCAAAAATATGGTTCAAGGCTTGAAACTTGTCATGAGCAATCTTAGGGGTCCATAATGATGTTTGAAATTAATTTGAAACATTTATAGTCCAAGAATCCTTGTGCAAACTCAAACCCTAATTTTGGGTCAACAGTGTAAGATGAGATGTCTTGAGCTGACCAAACCCTAAACCAGTATTGAGTCAAAGAAATCTTGTGAGAAAAGTCTTAATAAATGAGAGGGAAAATTTTTGGGTACAACAGCTGCCCCTGTTCAATCTTCTTAAACCTGAAGAGTTAGATTGGCGAGTTTTGCCATTCGTGACTCGAAGGTGAAAGATGATTGGACACTAGAGTGCCTATAAATTTGCACTCGATGATGTGTAGTTGAGGGAATGAGCTTAAAGATGCCATTTGGAGAGGTGATAGAATCTTGTTGGAGATGGACTTATAGATTCCATCCATGAATGTTTGTTGAGCTGTAAGTTGTAAGCCGAAAGAATGAGTATCAGAATGGCGTCCGTGTTTGGAGCATATCTGTACTGTATCTAAAGTTGAAATCTTAATGAGTAACAGAATGGCGTCCATGTATGGAGCATATCCGTACTGTATCTAAAGTCTGAATTTGAATGAGTATCAGAATGGAATCCGTGTCTAGAGTGTATCTGTACTGTATCTGAAGTCTGAATTTGAATGAGTATCAGAATGGCATCCGTGTCTAGAGCGTATCTGAATTGTATATGAAGTCTGAATTTAAATGAGTATCAGAATGGCATCCATGTCTGGAGCATATCTAAACTGTATCTGAAGTCTGAATTTGAATGAGTATCAAAATGACATCCGTGTCTGGAGCGTATCTGAACTGTATCTGATTGCATATTGTTAATGGTAGCTGTTTAATCTTATCCTGAAAAGGGTAAAATGTTAGCTGAAACAAAGTTATTTTGCATGAAATGTATGATGCAATGTAGTTGTTTTATCAGTGTTTATGATATATGGATGTAATGTATGTGCATGTAAGCTGATTTGCTGTATTGTTGTCTGATTGAGGAAAATAAATCCTTGAATGCTGCTGAGGATATGTTGAATTTCCAAGTCTTGAATTTGAAGTACTGACGAACTCTTGTTGAGAGAATTAAATTCTGTTGTAAGGGCCATGTCATGTACTGCTTGGGGAATCCTGAGAATTTTGACGATTTCTACTGGGGATTAATAATTTGAAATTTATTCCGTTGGGGATCTAAATGACGTACTTTGGGGATTACTTATGGAATAGCTTAGAGACATTTTCCTGTCCTTTCAACCTATCAGTAATTGTCTTTCTCATTTTGTTTATTTGTAAACAGTAATTATATTCAAATGCATATGTTTATCAATGAATCATTGGACATTTTCGCAAATAAAACACAAGTGTAAAGAAAAAGACAAATAGTTTTATGTACTTTCAAAGAGATATCTTTGTATTGACTTTGAATAAGTATTTTATACAAAGGAGACAAACATTCTAGTAAGAGAATGCTGTCGTAAAACAAGAAAAATTTATATAAAGAAAGATAGCTATGTGTAATAATCCCATGGGGTTCCCATTCTGCTATAGCCTTCATGTCTCTGAATATCTTGTCTATCCGTTGCTTCGTCCGAAGATGATTGAATTGATCAGAAACTCCGAGTTTGTCAGTGGAGGTCAAAGGTTGTCCGCAAAGTGATCCGACGGGACATAGTCATACGCTTTAATTCCCTAAGTTTTGCCTGGACCGCCCTTTCGGGTTTTCAGTCCACCGGGAAACCCTTTTTTTCCTAAGTCGCCCTTTCGGGTTTTCAACTTGTCGGGTGTACATATTTTTTTATTATTTTATCCCTAATTTTTGCCCGAACCTTTTTGGTTCGCCCGGATGCCCTTATTTTGCCTAGGTGTGTCAACCTAGCGGGTCTCTTATGCGTAGTATCTTTTGACTATGTCTGTGTTCGCAGGGTGTGGCAGGTCGTCTCCGTCCATGGTGGTCAAGATCATTGCCCCACCAGAGAATATGTTCTTGATTACAAATGGTCCTTCATAGGTAGGAGTCCATTTGCCCTGGGATCACTTTGTGGCAAGATGATACGTTTGATCACCAGATCCCCAACTTGATATACTTGGCGCCTGATTTTCTTGTTGAAAGCCTTGATCATCCGTTTTTGATACATTTGACCATGGCAAACAGCGGTAAGTCTCTTTTCATCAATTAAGTTATGTTGATCAAGTCGAGTCTGGATCCAATCGTCTTCATTCAAACTTGTATCCTTCATAATCCTCAAATAGGGGATCTGAACCTCAATAGGTAAAACAACCTCCATGCCGTAAACCAAAGAATAGGGTGTTTCCCCAGTTGATGTGCGAGCCGTGGTACGATACCCGTGGAGAGCGAATGGTAGCATCTCATGCCAGTCTTTGTACGTGACTGTCATCTTTTGTATGATATTTTTAATGTTCTTATTCGCAGGTTCGATAGCACCATTCATCTTTGGCTGATATGGGGAAGAATTGTGATGCTGAATCTTGAATTGTTCGCACAAGGCGGTGATCATAGTGTTGTTAAGATTTGTACCATTATCAGTGATGATCCTTTCCGGGATACCGTACCGGCAAATGAGATTTTTCTTGATGAGATGGGCAACAACATTCTTAGTAACAGAAGCGAAGGAAGCTGCTTTGACCCACTTTATAAAATAGTCAATGGCCACTAGGATAAAACGGTGTTCATTGGAGGCTGTAGGCTTGATCTCCCCAATCATATCAATTCCCCACATGGCAAAGGGCCAAGGAGCCTTTAAGACATTCAGAGGAACCAGAGGTATGTGCACCTTGTCAGCATAAATTTGACACTTATGACAGGTCCGAGAGTGTTGATAGCAATCTGCTTCCATGGTAGACCAATAATAGCCTGCCTGTAGGATTTTTTTTCCATCATATGCCCACTGGAGTGAGTTCCAAAATTACCTTCATGTAATTCAGCCATGATCTTTTCAGCTTCAACCCTATCCACGCACTGAAGCAAAATGGAGTCATGATTGTGTTTGTACAGGATGCCATTACTAAGGAAGAACTTAGCAGAGAATCTCCTTAAGAACTTTTTATCATTGATTGAAGCTCCTTCTGGATATTCTTGAGCCTCGAGATACCTCTTGACTTCACGAAACCAAGGCTGGTCCACTACCTCTTCAGTATTAATCTCGTGACAGTGTGCTGGTTCATCCATTCATTCGATGGTGATCTGGGGAGCCTCGTCATCCCAATTAAGTTTAAACATAGATGACATTGTGGCTAGAGCGTCTGCTAGCTGATTTTCTTCTAGCGGGAAATGCTCGAAGGTAATCTCCTTAAAATGTGGTAGCAATGTCAAAACATGTTCTTTGTAAGGGATAAGGTTTGGGTGTTTAGTGTCCCATTCCCCTTTGATCTGACTGATGACCAAAGTTGAATATCCAAACACATCCAAAGATTTGATTCCAAAGTCTATGGCAGCCTTGAGACCAAAGATGCATGCTTCGTATTCCACCATGTTGTTCGTACAGTTGAAGCAAAGTCTGGAAGTAAAGGGAGTATGACACCCTTCTGGAGATATGAGTATAACGCCGATACTATTACCAAGTGCATTGGATGCCCCATCAAAGAACAGGGTCCATCGGGATCCTTGTTCAGGTCTGTCATATGGTTTGATTCCTTCACAGTTATCTAATGTCATGATGTCTTCATCCGAGAATTCAAACTTCATGGACTGATAGTCCTCTATAGCTTGATGAGCAAGATGATCAGCTATTACACTGCCCTTTATAGCTTTCTGGGTAGTATACTATATGTCATATTCTGTTAGGATCATTTGCCATCTAGCTATTATCCCAGACAGAGCAGGCTTCTCGAAGATGTATTTTATCGGATCCATCTTAGTTATCAACAAGGTAGTATGAGTCAGCATATATTGTCTTAGCCGGTGAGCAGCCCATGCCATAGCGCAACAAGTTTTCTCGAGCAGTGAATATCTGGTTTTACAGTCGGTAAACTTTTTGCTCAGGTAGTAAATAGCATGCTCTTGTCGGCCAGACTCGTCATGCTGCCCCAATACACACCCCATTGAGTTCTCTAAAACAGTCAGATACATGATCAGTGGTCTTCCCTCGTCTGGTGGCATCAAAACAGGAGGCTCTTGCAGATACTCTTTGATTTTGTCTAAAGAAGTATGGCATTCATCATTCCATTTGACTACTTGATCTTTCTTCAATAGTTTGAAGATTGGCTCACAAGTATCTGTTAGGTGAGAAATGAATCTTGAAATATAGTTCAGGTGTCCCAAGAATCCTCTGACTTCCTTCTCAGTACGAGGAGCAGGCATTTCTTGTATTGCTTTAACCTTGGCGGGATCGACCTCAATACCTTTGTTGCTGACGATAAATCCTAAAAGTTTGTCGGATCGTACTCCGAATGTGCACTTGTTTGGGTTCAACCTTAGTTTATACTTCTTCAACCTCTCAAACAACTTTTGCAAGTGATCAAGGTGCTATTCTTCTGTTTGTGATCGGGCTATCCTGTCATCTATGTAGACCTCTATTTCATGATGTATCATGTCGTGAAATAAGGCTACCATGGCGCGTTGATAGGTTGCCCCAGCATTCTTCAGTCTGAATGGCATCACCTTGTAGAAGAACGTGCCCCACTGTGTGACAAATGTAGTTTTCTCCATGTTCTCAGGTGCCATTTTGATTTGGTTGTAATCTGAGAACCCGTCCATGAAGGAAAACACTTTGTGTTGGGCCGTATTGTCAACTAGGATATCTATGTGGGGAAGTGGAAAATCATCTTTAGGGCTGGCCCTATTCAAATCTCTATAGTCCATGCACATTCGTACTTTGCCGTCCTTTTTAGGCACGGGAACAATGTTGGCAACCCATTGGGGATAGGAAGTGACAGCCAAGAGTCCAGCATTGAATTGTTTCATGACTTTCGCTTTGATCTTCTCCGACATGTCAGGTCTCATACGGTGGTGTTGTACCCCAAAATTTGCCCTCCCATATTCTTCAAGATTTGTCAAGAATCATCTTCAAATGGTTCAAGACTTCTCGAGGGTTGCACAGTCCAAACCACCTCCTAAGCCAGTCAAATTTAGGGTTTTGGTTCCTTCAAGGAATTTGGGGTTTTTAATGGCTCAATCAAGTCCCATAAGCCCATATACATTGTCAAGCATCTACATATCAAGTCTCAAGACTCACAGGGTCAAATTGCACAGTCAAAAAGTCCATTTGCTTCACAATCAACTGCAGGGGTAAAATGGTCATTTTGCAGTCAAAAGTCAGAATTTTTGGTCAACATCTTATTTTTAGTCCACAATCACCATTTGATCAAGTCTTTATCATGATTCCACAAGCATGGCTCAAAAATCATCAAGATGCCAAAAGTTTCTATTTTTGGACAGCAGAAAAGTCAACTGTAACTTGACCAGGGCATAACTTTTTCATGGTTCATCAGAAAAATCCCATCCAATGTTCATTTTGAAGGGGATGACATTTCCTACAACTCATATTCACATTCCAAGTCCAAGAAATGCTCTCACAAAAAGTTATCAATTTCTACATTATAGGTCAATTTCAAAAGTCAACAAAAAGGCATTTTAAGTCAAAGACCATAACTTGAGATTGGTAAATCCAAATGACATGGGACCAAAGGCATTGGTTAGAGGACTTCAAGACCTTTCCAAAATTTCCAAGAACATGTTCATATGATCAAAATTGAGCAAGATATGCATTGGAGAAGTTGGGAAATTTTTGGGAATTTGCAAAAGTCAACTTTGCTCAAAACACATCATTTTTGCTAATGGGCCTCAAATTCCTTCTTGAAACTTTGTCCAAAGCTCATGCACGACCCATTAAGATTATTTGAAATTATTTTCTTATTTTTTATTAATTAATTGGATTTTTAATTGATTTTAATTCCTTTAATTAATTTAAAATGTAGGAAATTCAAAGATATGTTTTTTCAAATCTTTTGTGAAGCAAACAAACTCAGGGCAAGCTGGCAAATTCGTGTATCAATCAAAGAGACAAAAATCTCCATGTTTGGCAAGTTTTATCAATCAAAAAGATTGAAAATTATTTGATTTCCAATCAAATATTGAAACCATAATGCAATGGATTTCTTGGCCAGAAGTTAACCTAATTCCCTTCCATTATATATGTTGAAGATAACCCTAATGCCATTCACATGAGATTGCTGCAAGAAGGCCATATGCAATATTGAAAAAATTCAAAGAAAACTAAAAACTGTTTTTAATATTTCAGACCAATTCAAAGCCTTAGAGTGATTCAAACATATTGCTGGAGGTTTTAGGGTTGATTTGGAATCAAAACCACGTGCTAGAACTCAAGAAACGCGCAAGAACAGGCTCACGGTTTACCACTTTTTTCCAAAATCATAATCATTGATTCATGCATATTTAACATCTTTTTGTGATTGTTGTGTTCATAGGATTCATACGAAGCTTTTGGTGTGGTTCAATTGGATTAAAATGCCCTGAATCACAAATCACCATTGACAAATATTAGGGTTCTTCAGTTTCAAAATTGGGGCTTTCCCATACAAGAAAAATTAAGCCTCAAGAGACCTATGGTTGAAACCGTCTGATCAAGACGAACATGCTGGACATCTCGCGAACAATTTATATTGCATACAACTCTATTCGCTATTTTCTCTTATTGCAGGTTGTGGGGGTTTAAAACCCCCGCTAATTGTTTTTATTTTACAAGGAATCTGGGGAAGACGAATGACGTGGTGCATCATGGTTGGTCCATTCAAAAAATAACGCGCGCTTCATTTGTTTCCAGCATATGCATTGTTTGTTTATATTATTTTCATTGCCCATTATTATAACAAATACAAGCGCTTGGCTCAGTGGATGATGATATGGCATGCAACCATTGGGACCTGGGTTCGATTCCCAGGTGTTGTACCCCAAAATTTGCCCTCGCGCTTTTCCACAAGAAATCTCAGCTTCAAACATTTCCTGACTTCTCAAACTGGCTCAAGAATCGGACAAACGGACTTTTCTTGACAGTCAATCAAAATTAGGGTTTTCACTGATTTTCAGAGCTTTGAATTGTTTCATACAGTGGGCTTAGGGTTTGATTGATTTTTGGTTCAATTTTGATCAAGCGAGCGTGATTTGGCATTCAATCGGGAATTAGGGTTTTATAGGCATATTCTCAGAAGAATTTGAATTCCACAGCACTTTGCGGTTTATTTCAAGATTCGGATTAAAATTCGCGTTATCTTGGTTTAATCAGTAAAAGAGACAGTAGTTTGAATTCAGTACGTTTTGATTGGGCCAGTCAGATACAAGATGCAGTATTGGATTCACAGTGTTCATGTGTTTGATCAGTCTATCTGGGTTAATTACTGCTTTGCTTTGGATGTGGGATAAGACAGGTTTATTGGATCAATGTTGTTTTATTTTAGTTATTTATTATTCTGAAATTAAATGATTGAATTTATTTTTCAATTGTTTTAATTCTAAGAATTTTAAATAAATAAATAAGCAATAAAGAAAGTTAGAACCAATTGGATAATTTGATTTTTATTGATATTCGAATTATTTGTACAAATTGTTGTTACAGACAATAATTTACATTTAATTTAAATATTACATAGAATAAAAAAAAACTATCCTATTTTCTAATATTCTTCGTTCTTCATTCCGCTCCGGTATTCCATTGTTCATCTGCAAAAAGAAACAAGAAAAGTCAGAAAGCATTAAATTGGAAGAGACGGATAAAAAGTGCTCATCATTAGGGGCCACTGATTGGGATCAGTCGACCCTCTCTGCAAATCACGGGATTTCTCCCGGTTCACAGAGAGGGAAGATTATTTTTATTTCATGAATGCAAATGTCAAAAATGCATAAGTTATAAAATTCAAGCTACATAAGAATCTCAATTTCCAATTCAAAATCCAAACTGAAAAGTTCAAATCCAAACTGAAAAGTTCAAATCCAAACTTTCTATCCAAAAGCAAAGGCTACTGTCAAAATGCCCAAAGTTCACTCAAAGAAAGATTTCAAAAGTGCAAAAGTGCATTTGCTATCACAGGTACCCAAACTGTCATGAAAAGGTTTGGTCAAAATGCAAAGTCAGAGCAAAGTGCAAAAGCTGGAGGAAAAGATGCAAAATGTGCTATGCAAGAGATCTAAACATCATTTCCCTAGTCAAACCCCTTCAGAGCAAGTACAGAAATATAATCATATTAAATCTAAAAACTGTACTTTAGGAGAAAAAGAAGAGAGATAAAGGCAGCAGATACAGGTTAGGCATTAGACAGTAGGAGAGGAGAAGACAAAAAGATTATACAAATAAAAAAAAAACTCAGCATAGCAGTTCAGCAGGCAGCATAGCAGGTGAGGATAGAAAACAAAATATACACAAGCCAATGAAACAGTTCAGCGCAGCAGGCAAAAGGGAGAGGGAGGTTTAAGATAGAAAAGGAAATATATGAAACAGTTCAGCACAGCAGGCAAAAAGGGAGAGGGAGTTTTAAGATAGAAAAGAAAAATATACAAACTCAAGCCAGAGCCTACTGTCCAGAATCACAAAACCCATAACAAAACTCATAACACATCTCAAACCCAAGCACACATTCTCAAACACAAAACATACTGCAAACCATAACCTGATGCACACAATCCTGCATCAAACACAACTCAAAAAGCCTCAAAAAACCAAAACTCAAACCACTACTGTCCCAAAACCTCACATAACCAGAAACACAATGCCATAATCATAAAAACCTCAACACCCTGTTCAATCACAAAAACACCATACTGTCAAACTATCCCCTCAACAGAAATTCAAGGCAACCCAATCTCAAGCATATTCGAACACATAGCCCCTCAACAGAAGTTCAAAGCCATCAAACACATAGTTCAATCCAAGAACCATACCAACATCCTGTCATAACCCTCAAACCTACTGTCAAGCACGAAACTAATCCCTAAGCCCTCAGTACAAGCATCATTGGGCATTAAAATCTCAAAAAAATACATAGCATCCACCGTTTCAAGGCAATAACTGTTCAAAGTTGTTCAAAAAAGCATTCAACCATTCAAAGCAACAGGCATACAGCGTCTCAAGCAAATACTCAAGCAACAGTTCCAATAATATACAGAACGCAAAGGCATCACAGTAAGAAGAAGAAGATAAAGAGGTGAATCAAAAAAAAGAACTTCTCAGAACGCATCATCATCAAAGCCCTAACATAAGCAAGGAACGAAGTTACCAGGCATCAAGAAGCAAGCCAGCATCTTCATCACCGAATCTCCGCCATCGAGCCTCCTGAGCGCCACATCCTTTTTCCTCCTCTTTCTCCAAGTCAGGTAGTCAGTTGTTTCTCCCTCTTTCTTCTCCATCACCTCCATAGCAATACAAACTTGAGAATCAAATTCGAATCAAATAATGCATGCAATTCATAAAAGAGAAAAGAATCAGAAAACATCTAAAGCGAACCTTTTTGTATTGAGGCCTTTGAATCCGAACTGGAAGGAGGAGGAAATGTAGGGGTAGCGCTGGTGGCCTCGAAGCAAAGAGAAGCACTCAAGAATGAACGAGGAAGGAGACGGAACTCAGTGAGCGGCGCCGTTCAAACCCTACCGCGTTTCCAATTGAGCAAACAATTGCCTAACCCTAATTTCGTTTTTGCTTGACCCGGGCCTGACCCGTTCCCAGTTATGCTAAGCCCATTAATCACTAACCTAAACAATACTTATTATTCTTTCATATATAACACTAACCATTCTTATTATTTTGTAAAAGCAATATTTTTATTCCTTAAAAAATACTAACTTTACTAAATATTTTTATTATTATCATAAGGTTAAGACTTTTTTTAGATAATACATTTTGTATATACATAATTATATTAAAAATTAATTTTGTACAGATTATATAAAACATTTTCTTTAGATTAATACACATTTTGTACATAACAATAACAAAATACTTTTTATACCGATTAACTTGAAAATATTTTTACATATTGAAACATATTTGTACATATTATTCATTTTTCATACATAATCAAAATTAAACTTTTTAATTAATTAACATTCATTTTTCATACATAATAATTCAATACATCTTTCAATATTGAAATTCACAAACATTTGGACTAAAATATTTTCCAATTAAAAACTTAACATTTAATCAAAACACTTCTTTTCTTTTGTACATAATTAACATACAAAAAATCAAAAATTCGTTAAAATACATGTATCTAGGTCAAAACCATAATACGACTCGATTTCACATTTCGCACTTGTACATATTTACACTTACACAATACATATACATTTGCACTTACACAATATATTGCCCTACACACATTTTATCTTATATTTAAACATTCGACATTTATATTTTGATTGTGACATTCGATTTGGTTGTAAATACTATAAGTCTCATCCCCTTGTACATTTATACCCCACTCCTGGATATTATTTTGTAATAGCGTAGATTTACATTCCGCAATTTACAGTTTTCCAATTATACCATGGTTAGACCTAGGGTTTGTATGTACCTAAAATCAAAACGCTAGATAACCTAATACAAGACAAATATATGTAATCAATACACAATCACACTTGCACCCCCTAGGGTAATCCCACATGTTGCCTTCCAAAATGGGCCATGCTTGCACGTTGAGTATCTTTGGCAAAACAAAATCAAATGATCATAAGTCCCTCGATGACGCTTCCGAAAGTCGCCTATCAAAATGATCAAAGTCCCTTCAAGCAAATTGCCAAAGACACTTGGCATCATTGCATTCATGGTCCATACGATGACCCGCGCCCGTCCCGAATAAACTTCCTAAACGCAAGATTGTCTACCAATTTCAATGGTAGAACAAAATTGTTAAAAGAGGTTAAAACATGACAAAAACCTTTGAGTACAATAGGGTAGACGAAAACTCTTAGTTACTTGAGATCAAACTTGCAAAAACACTTGCCTTCTTTTCAAAAACCATAATCCACAACACTTTCAAACAAACTCTCAAAAACATTTGAAAACATCTTTTCGAAAAGATTCACACTTTTGTAAAACACTCAAACACGAGTCAAATACATTCGTTGCCTAAGACAAGGCATCTTTTTCCAAAACATTTTCAAAAAGCACCCACACACACACCATTTTCAAAGCAATCGAAAAACAAGGCAAGTGATCTAAAAAACCAAGTAACTAAGAGCCCATGGATAACCATGGATGAAAAGGGTGCTAACACCTTCCCTTTTCATAATCTACCCCCCGAACCCATGAAATATCTCAAAAGGTTTTTGCTGTGCTTTTTAACCTTTCCTTTAGGATAAAATAAAAAGTCGGTGGCGACTCTTGCTAACCGCACAAGTGCGAATACGAACGCAAAACACTAGTCAGTTCTCCCACCGTATCACAGAACTGGCGACTCTGCTGGGGAGAATTCTAAAGTGGGGTTACCTTAGGGTTTAGATCACCTTTACTTTCAATTGATTGTTTTGTTTGCTTTACATTTGTGGGCTTTGCATCGGAGTTTCATAGATCCTAACCCGGATCTGGGAAATACCCTTTTAGGTAGCATAATCTGTGAGGGACCTGTCCGGCGTAGACCGACATGGGTGAAGCAGTGGCTACGTTGGTGTGGCATCTTAGTCTGTACCTATATCCCTTGTGTTGTAACGGGGAGAATATAGGTCTTCTAAGGGGTCATTAAACACCAACCAACCTTAGAACCTTAAATTGACCAACTTGGCTATTAGGACAGTAGCAGTATGCTACACTCATTGAGGCTAAACTCTCGAGATGGTTCTGGCTGCGAGAAAAGATTGCGATGCTGGAGTTATGACCGATTGAGGGTAGCCAATGATTTGAGATCCTCTAGAACCCGGTTACTTTTGATAGGACAGGTTTTAACCAACAAAACCAAAAGAGGGTGATACCTGAAACTCATGCTGGCCTGAAACCTAAGGGTGTCTTGTGTGACTTGTGTGCCTTATTTGCCTATGTGAATACTTGTGGTGTGCTTCATCATAGCATCATGCCATCATACCATTGCATGCATCCTGTATAAAGGGCTAACCCATTTCAAAGACAAAAAGGTTTCATCTTTGCTCTGTTTTGCAGGACATCATGATGCCCGTGCGTAGGAACACTGTCCGGCTCAACTTTGTTCAACCACCAACATTACTCAAGGATTTGGTTGGAAGAATTCCAAACACCTCTTCTTTCATCAACAGACATGGCTCTCTCCTTGGCTTGGTCACTGCAAAGTGGGACCAACAACTGATAAGTGTTCTGACCCAGTTCTATGACCCTCTATATCACTGTTTCACCTTCCAAGACTTCCAGCTGGTTCCTACCCTGGAAGAATTTTCTTATTTGCTTGGGATCCCTGTCTTGGAACAAACCCCTTTCACTGGTTTGGAAAAGACTCCCAGGCCTGAAGAGATTGCTGCAATTCTCCCCTTGACCAAGGAAGAGGTGTTGTCCAATTGGGAGACTAGAAATGGGATCAAGGGCTTTTTGGTCAAATTTCTGGTTGGCAAGGCTAATGATTTCTGGAATGATTTGGACTTCAAGGCATATGAGGATATTCTGGCTCTTTTGATCTATGGTCTGGTATTGTTTCCCAACCCTGACACCTTTATCAGTATCCATGTCATAAGAATCTTCATGTCTCGGAATCCGGTACCCACTCTCTTGGGTGACATTTTACAACAACTCTATGCTCGTACTGCTCGAAAACGGGGGACTCCGTGGTGTTGTGCTCCTTTGCTAGTAAGGTGGTTTATTTCGCACCTTCCTAAGTTCGTGCTGAAGAATGAAGAAGGAAAAGGTTGGGCTCGGAGGTTAATGTCTCTCACAGATAAGGATATCACTTGGACTCTCAGAGGTTTGGATGAGGTAGCTGTTATCGACCGTTGCGGAGAATACCCCAATGTCCCGTTGATTGGTATCCAAGGAGGAATCTCTTACAATCCGTGTTTAGCTCTCCGTCAGTTTGGAAGAGCCAGAGGAGATGGGCCTCATGAAATGCTGGTTCCTCACTTCCATTTTGAATTTCAGGCAGACAGTGACAAACTACGCCAGGGATTCATTAAAGCTTGGGACAAAATCCACAAAGCCGACCCGCATGAGTTAGGACCTAAGACTTCCCTACCATTGGACCCCTTTTGCAGGTGGGTCCGCGCCCGTGCTCAGAAATTAGGTATGCCGTATGAAGCTGTCAGACCTATCATTCTTGAGTCTCCTGACGAAGATAGGGTTTCTCCAACTGTCCTCCCTCCTCAGATGCCTACTGATTTTGACACTCTGAAGAGATCTTGGGCGCAGTTAAAAGAAGAACGGGATTTCTATCGGGAGAAGTTCAACGAACAGGAGCGGAAGAACCAAAGGCTGACTAAGCAATTGGAGGAGGAGCGGGCCCTGAACAACTACATCCAGACTGAAAGGA
This sequence comes from Vicia faba, assembly GCA_948472305.1. Lineage (NCBI taxonomy): Eukaryota > Viridiplantae > Streptophyta > Magnoliopsida > Fabales > Fabaceae > Vicia > Vicia faba. Next base: position 983,210,278 of record OX451735.1, read on the forward strand.
GGAGGCCATGGGAGCACTGATGGGCTTTGGATTTTTCCTTTTATAGCTTTCATTTCCTTTCCAGTATTTTTCATTCCTGTAATGCCTAAGGGTAAATTGTTGAACAATTGAAAGTTTTAATCTAATGAAGTGTGTTTCCCTTTTTGTCTACAAAGTTGAATCTTGTTTGTCTTTGAAAACATAAAACATACGCATTCCATTGCACCATATGCATAGCAGGTACCATATTTCACAGGTTGCTTATTCTCCTTCGCTGTTTATTTTGAACAGTCATCATGAATCCAGACTCCTCCAGTGAGCAAGCAATCAAGGCTCTTCAAGCCCAGAATGCACAATTCCAAGAGTTGGTCCTAAGCCTAGCCCAGGGTCAGCAAGAGTTGAAGACTCTACTCCTGAAGAAGAAGAAGAAAAAGAGGACTGCGCTGTTCAACACCGGACGCAGATTTGGGAATACACTCCATAATGAAGCCGATCCAACTACTTCTTCTGCTGAGAAAAACAGTCCCCAAGGGGGAGGAGCTCCTAGTCCCGCAGTCTCCGACAACGAGACGGACTACAACGACGAACAATACCCACCTGCTACTGACAGGTACAAACAATTGGAGGACCGCTTGAGCGCCATGGAAATTCAGAATGTGCCGGGGCTGGATTTCGGAGATTTGGGGTTATCTGCTGGGGTAGTAATTCCACACAAGTTTAAGGCGCCTGCCTTCGCCAAGTATGATGGAGTCTCCTGCCCAAAGCTGCATCTGAGGTCGTACGTAAGGAAAATACAACCTTACACGGCAGATAAGAACCTCTGGATTCACTTCTTCCAAGATAGCCTCTCGGGGTCACAACTGGAATGGTTCTACCAATTGGATGGAACTGGCATCCGACACTGGGAAGATTTGGCCAGCGCATTCTACAGACAATACCAATACAATTCTGATCTCGCTCCTACGCGTACCCAACTTCAGGGTATGTCTCTAGGAACGGGTGAAGGGTTCAAAGAGTACGCTCAAAAATGGAGAGATTTGGCTGGCAGGGTGCAGCCTCCATTAACTGATCGAGAGCTGGTTGATATGTTCCTTGGGACGTTGTCTGGTCCGTTTTTCAATCATTTGGTTGGTAACTCCTCCGCTGGGTTCACAGATTTGATATTAACGGGAGAAAGAATTGAAGCTGGCATCAGGTCAGGCAAGATACAGAAGGCTGCCTCTACGAGTGCTGAGAAGAGGCCGTTTAAGAAAGAAGCAAGTGCCGTCTATGGTCCTAGAAGACAGATCAAGCCCGAAGGTCGCCAAGCCGTCAATGCTTTGGTCATCTCTAAACCTGCTGCTACTCCTCAGCAGTACAGTCAACAAAGAAGTGAAAGGCCCAAGAGGCAGTATACTCGACTGAGTATGACCTTATCTCAAATTTTACCCCAACTGTTATCCACCAATCTGGTGACCCTCAAAGAAGCTCCTAAAGTCGTCAACACTGCGTCTCCTAAATATAACCCAAATGCCCGGTGTGCTTATCATTCTGATAGTCCCGGGCACACTACTGATGATTGCTGGGCCTTAAGAAACAAAGTACAAGATCTGATCGACGCGAAAGAAATTCAGTTTGAAGCACCAGAAAGACCAAATGTTGTAACGGCTCCTATGCCCCAGCATAGGGCGAATGCCATTGAGGAAGAAGTGTATGCTGTTTCGATAGATGAAGTTGTTACCCCTATGAAGATCGTTAAGAAGAACCTACTGCGGGCCGGTTTATTTCCGGGTTGCGGTGAAGGTTGCCCATTCTGTGCTATTTCCCCATATGATTGCCCCTTGCTGAGTTTAGGCATCCAAGGCCTAATGGATAGCAAGGAAATTCTATTCAAAAAGACTGCTGTTCAATTGGTTCCGATGAAAGAAGTTTCTGTGATTACCATCTTCAAAAATCCAATCAAGGCTCCCCCGAAGAAGCCTATTCAAATCACGACAATTGCACTTGTGATCATTACTGTTCCAGGGCCCCTCTCCTACGTGTCTGATAAAGCTGTCCCCTGGCATTATGGGGCAGACGTGTATGTAAATGGAATCAAGCAAGAATTTGATGCTAGTGCTAGTATCTGCGATATCACCGGTCCAGCTAAAGTCACCCGCAGTGGCAGGCTCTTCTCGCCTGACATTGCGCCGCCCGCTATTCGAAAACCCCTCCTCATAAAACCTGCAAGTTTACCAAGTCCTGTTGCTGATCAAATTGTGTCCCCTGCAGCCGAGTCATCAAATGCTCGGGGCAAAGGGATTGAAGAAGAGCCTGCCCGGATGGAGGCACCAATACCCGTAAATGCTGAGGCCTCCCGACAAGAAATGGAGGAGATTCTGAAAATAATAAAGAAAAGTGATTTTAATGTTGTCGAGCAGTTGGGGCATACACCCTCCAAGATCTCCCTACTCTCCCTATTGCTATGCTCCGAGGCTCATGCTAAGGCCTTAATCTCATTTCTCAAGACGGCCCACGTGCCGCAGGAGACGTCTGCAGTTCAGTTCACTGACTGCATAGCAAATCTGACGGCGGACAACGGCTTGGGCTTTTCAGATGCTGACCTAACCGCAAAAGGGAGAGGCCACAATGATGCCCTGCATGTCTCTATTGAATGCAGGGGCACTACTCTGGCACATGTGTTGGTGGACACTGGTTCTTCTTTGAATGTTCTTCCGAAAAAGGCTTTAGATCGTCTGGATTATGAGGGCCTGGAGTTGAAACCCAGCAATATCATCGTCAGGGCCTTTGACGGTTCCAAGAGGATGGTTCACGGGGAGGTTAACATCCCTATTCGTGTGGGCTCTCAAGTGTTCGACTCTACCTTTTACGTGATGGATATACGTCCATCATACTCTTGTCTGTTGGGTCGACCTTGGATCCATAAAGCTGGGGCCGTGACCTCCACCTTGCACCAGAAGTTGAAATATCCCGTCAGGGGGAAGATCGTCACTGTGCAAGGAGAAGAGGAGTATATGGTGAGCCATTTGAATTCCTTTAGGTACATCGAGATGGACGGAGAGTTCATTGAAACCCCCTTCCAACATTTCGAGGAGGTACATCCAATTTCAGCAGCTGCAGAGACAATGGCCGAAGAGAATGATTCCTTGAAGATGGCTTCCCTAAGGGATGCCCGGGCTGTGGTTCAGAAAGGCAATTGTGCACACTGGGGTCAGCTTCCTGACTTCACTCAGAAGAACGACAAGTTTGGGCTAGGCTTTACTGCAGAGGCTCAGAAGGCAGTGCGCAAAGAGAAGATCGGAAAGGCTCCGGTGTTTATTTCCAGCTCAAGGGTGAACGCTATTGAGGAAGATGTGGAGGAAGCAGAGTTTGACAGTTGGATCTACCCGACTACCAGCGACGGACCAAGCAACTGGACAGCAAAGGATTTTACCCCTATCACATTTGTCACGCAGTAATTGATTTCTTTTGATTTCCAAATTTGTAACAAACAATATGTTAAAACTTTGTTGGCTCGGTGTCCTGCCCAAGGCATCGTAGCTCCATTTGTGAGGGCTTTTTGTATGACATTTTCATATATCATCAATCAAAACATTGGACGTTTGTTGCATTTCAAATCTTGTGCTCTTTTTCTTTCTGTGTTATACATATTGCAAAACAGCTATATTTACACACACTCACTTATACAGGTTCCAATCCACTCTGGATCTCACTGGTAACAGCTCTGCTACCGCCAGTTATGACTTCGAAAATCCGATCAACTTGGCCGAAGACGAAGGTGAAGATGATTGCGAAGTGCCTGGTGAACTTGCGAGACTGCTACTTCAGGAAGAGAGGGCTATTCAACCACATGAAGAGCCTGTGGAGACAATTAACCTGGGTACTGAGACGGATAGAAAAGAGGTCAAGATTGGTGCCAATCTAGAGCTCAGCGTGAAGCAACGATTGATCCAGATGCTACAAGACTACGTGGAGATTTTTGCTTGGTCCTATGAAGATATGCCTGGTTTGGATGCCGACATTGTAGTTCACCACCTGCCAACCAAGGAAGATTGCCCTCCGGTAAAACAGAAAGTTCGACGGATGCGTCCAGAGATGTCTGAAAAGATCAAGGCCGAAGTTATGAAGCAGTTTGATGCCGGATTCCTTGCAGTAACTTCTTACCCTCAGTGGGTTGCCAATGTTGTGCCAGTACCGAAGAAGGACGGTAAAGTCAGAATGTGCGTCGACTACAGGGATCTGAACAGGGCTAGCCCCAAAGATGACTTCCCCCTACCTCACATCGATGTCCTTGTTGACAATACAGCTCAACACAAGGTGTTCTCCTTCATGGATGGTTTTTCAGGGTATAATCAGATCAAGATGGCTCCAGAAGATATGGAGAAGACAACCTTCGTGACTCAGTGGGGCACCTTCTGTTATAAGGTCATGCCATTCGGATTGAAAAATGCTGGGGCAACCTATCAGCGTGCCATGGTTGCTTTATTTCATGATATGATCCATCATGAGATTGAAGTATACGTTGATGACATGATTGCAAGGTCTCAAACTGAGGAGGAGCACCTTGACCATCTGAGGAAGTTATTTGACCGACTCAAGTTGTACAAGCTGAGGTTGAATCCCAACAAATGCACCTTTGGGGTAAGATCCGGAAAGTTGTTAGGTTTCATTGTAAGTGATAAAGGTATTCAGGTGGATCCTGCCAAAGTAAAAGCCATACAAGAGATGCCAACTCCAAAAACAGAAAAAGAAGTCAGAGGTTTCCTAGGACGACTGAATTACATTGCTCGATTCATCTCACATCTAACTGCTACTTGTGAGCCAATTTTCAAATTACTGAAGAAAGATCAAGTGGTACGCTGGAATGATGAATGTCAGGCCGCCTTTGAAAGAATAAAGGATTATCTCCAAGAACCACCCATTCTTATGCCGCCGGTGGAAGGAAGACCTCTGATACTATACTTGACAGTGCTTGATAATTCAATGGGGTGTGTGCTGGGGCAGCATGACGAGTCTGGCCGAAAAGAGCACGCTATTTATTACTTGAGCAAAAAGTTTACCGACTGTGAGTCTCGTTACTCACTGCTCGAGAAAACTTGCTGCGCTCTTGTATGGGCTGCTCGCCGGCTGAGACAGTATATGCTGACTCACACTACCTTATTGATTTCAAAGATGGATCCCATCAAGTACATATTTGAAAAGCCTGCTCTGTCTGGGAGAATAGCGAGATGGCAAATGATCTTAACAGAATATGATATCCAGTATACAACTCAGAAAGCAATTAAGGGAAGTGTACTGGCTGATCATTTGGCACACCAACCTGTGGACGATTACCAATCATTGAACTTTGACTTTCCGGATGAAGACATCATGGTGGTAACTGACTGTGAAGTACCTGGACCAGATGAAGGACCTGAGGAAGGATTCCGATGGTCTATGCATTTTGATGGAGCCTCCAATGCCTTGGGTAACGGCGTCGGCGCTGTAATCATATCTCCCAAAGGAACTCATACTCCCCTCACCGCCCGATTATGTTTCAGCTGCACCAACAACATGGCAGAATATGAGGCATGTATCATGGGTCTACAAGCTGCAATCGATTTAAGGATCAAGTTTCTAAGTGTCTTCGGAGATTCCGCCCTCGTGATTAATCAGATCAAGGGCGAGTGGGATACGAAACACCCGAATCTTATTCCTTACAAGGAGTATGTGTCGACCTTGCTCCCTCACTTTGAAGAGATAACTTTTGAGCATTTCCCTAGAGAGGAGAATCAGCTAGCGGACGCCCTAGCTACGATGTCTTCAATGTTCAAAGTTAAATGGGACAATGAAGCTCCCCGAATCATTATCTGGAAGTTGGATGAACCGGCTTACTGTTGCGAGCTCGAGACTGAGGAGGTTGTTGAAAAACCTTGGTATCATGAGGTGAAGAGGTATTTGGAAACTCAGGAATACCCTGAAGGTGCATCTGTCAATGATAAGAAGTTCATGAGGAGATTTGCTGCAAAATTCTTCCTCAGCAACGGCATTCTCTACAAACGGAATCACGATTCAACTCTGCTACGTTGTGTGGATAAGGCTGAAGCAGAGAAAATTATGATGGAGCTGCATGAAGGTACATTTGGAACCCATTCTAGTGGACACACCATGGCTAAGAAAATCCTTCGGGCAGGATATTTCTGGTCCACAATGGAAGCCGATTGTTACCAACACTCCCGAACTTGTCATAAGTGCCAGATCTATGCCGACAAGGTGCATATCCCTCCAGTTCCTTTGAATGTCCTAACGGCACCTTGGCCTTTCGCAATGTGGGGCATCGATATGATCGGTGAGATCCGACCGACGGCATCCAATGGGCATCGCTTCATCTTGGTGGCGATCGATTATTTCACGAAGTGGGTTGAGGCGACTTCCTATGCCACAGTAACCAAGAGCGTCGTGGCACGTTTCATCCGGCATAATCTGATCTGTCGGTACGGCGTCCCAGAAAGAATCATTACGGACAATGGCACCAATCTCAATAACAAAATGATCACTGAACTCTGTGAACAATTCAAGATACAGCACCACAATTCTTCTCCCTACCGGCCGAAGATGAATGGGGCTGTAGAGGCAGCCAATAAGAATATCAAGAAAATTGTGCAGAAGATGACAGTGACCTATAAAGATTGGCATGAGATGTTACCGTTCGCTCTTCATGGGTACCGCACCTCAGCAAGGACGTCAACCGGGGCAACTCCCTTCTCCTTGGTCTATGGCATGGAGGCAGTCTTGCCAATTGAAATCCAGATACCCTCTCTCCGGATAATGAAGGATGCAGACTTGAATGAAGATGACTGGATCCAGACTCGACTTGATCAATTAAATTTGATTGACGAAAAGAGGCTCACTGCTATCTGTCATGGTCAGACATATCAAAAACGGATGATCAGGGCATTTAACAAGAAAGTCAGACCGCAAGAGTATCAAGTTGGGGATCTGGTAATCAAACGCATCATCCTTCCTCAAAGTGATCCCCGGGGCAAATGGACCCCTACTTACGAAGGGCCATTTGTGGTTAAGCGTGTGTTCTCAGGAGGAGCCATGATCCTAACCACCATGGACGGTGACGACCTTCCTCACCCCGCCAATGCAGACATAGTGAAAAAATACTACGCATAAATAAAAGGCCCGCTAGGTTGACATGCCTAGGCAAAAACAAGGGCTTCCCGGCGAACCAAAAGGGTTCGGGCAAAAATAAGGGATGAAATGAAAAAACTGTACACCCGGCAAGTCGAAAACCTGAAAGGGCGGCTTGGGCAAAAAAGGGTATCCCGGTGGACTGAAAACCCGAAAGGGCAGTCCAGGCAAAAGTTAGGGATAAAAGCGTAACACTATGTCTCATTGGATCACTTCGCATCCGGAATTCGGCATCAACTATCTGGCTCCAGATTTCGGCATTGACCAATCGGTTTCATCTTCAACTAAGCAGCAAAGCGATGAGACGTTCGAAGACATAAAGGCAATAGCAGAGTTGGAACCCAGTGGGATTATTCACATAGCTGTTTTGTTTCCTTTTTCAAAATGTAAACTCTATACTATTTGGCGATATCCTCTTACTAGGATGTCAGTCTCTTGTACAAAAAAACGCCTATTCACAGGCAATGTTTAAATCAATACAAATTCACTTGTCCATACAAATTACCGTTGTTTTCCCTTTTTTCTGTTTTGTCCTACGAAGAACGTCCAATGTTCATTTTTGATATATGCATTTGACATTAAATTGCTGATTCATAAATATTTGCATATAAAGCAAGAGATTAATTACAGGTGACATCAAAGACAGGGGCAATGTGGAGTTGTCTAATACAGTCTAATTGTTTCGTCCGCCAAGGCACCAAGGTAGGTTCAACTGAAAATATGGCCAAATCATCTTAACTCCCCGCAGAGTAAAACAAGGTTCAGCAATACTTTCCCCAAGAGAGGTTGGTCCCCCGACAATCCTGAAGAAGCCCAACATTCCTGGGCAGGTCTTAAAGCTCATCCCCAGTAGATTCTGGAAGCTTATCCCCTGCAAAGTACGGACGTCTCGCCCGAGTTTTATTTAGAGTTATTTCCTCACAAGGACTTATAACTAGGTTATCCTCAGCTAAAAGCCACGGAGGATAGCTCTCGACAAAGTTCCTTCAATCCCCAGCGGAGTCTATCTTTGGTATTCACAAGCAGAGTTTATCTTCGGAGTTCCCCAGCGGAAGTTATCACCATTATCCTCAGCGGAATCCATCATTAAAGTCCTCAGCAGGCCTCTCATCAAAACTTCGGCCAAGTATCTCTTTCGCAGAGCAGTTTCCCGGCCGTTCGTCAAGGATTTATTTTCCTAAGATGAAATTACACTCATAAACATTTCACATCTTGCTTACATACATGATGAAACGCATACAACATCAAATGTCGAACATCATGACATCATGCATATCATACATCATGACATTGCATACAACTTACGTCTTTGACTTTTCAGGAAAAAGACAATCTCAAAAACTACTGCCTTCAACTGTCACAATTCCAGATTCGATACCTGTATCTAGCCAGGGCACATCTGAGAGTGATCAGTTTCCAGATTCGATTCCTGTATCCAGCCAGGGCACATCTATCAACTACAACATCTCCAGATTCGACTCCTGTATCCAGCCAGGGCATATCTGTTGACTACATTTCCAGACTCGATTCCTGTATCTAGCCAGGGCACGTCTGAAGAATTCTCCGGATTCGACTCCTGTATCCAGCCAGGGCATATCTGTTGACTACATTTCCAGACTCGATTCCTGTATCTAGCCAGGGCACGTCTGAAGAATTCTCCGGATTCGACTCCTGTATCCAGCCAGGGCATATCTGTTGACTACATTTCCAGACTCGATTCCTGTATCTAGCCAGGGCACGTCTGAAGAATTTGAAGATTCGATTCCTGTATCCAGCCAGGGCACATCTATTAATAACTATTTTCGGATTTGACTCCTGTATCCAGCCAGGGCACATCTGTGAGCAACCGATTGTAGATTCGACACCTGTATCTAGCCAGGGCATATATGCATAAGGAGATTGAAGATCAAACACCTGTAACAAGCCAGGAAAACATCCGTCTTTCTCAAATACACAAGTTCTCGCTAAGGAATCTCTTATGCGATCGACACTTCCAGATGGCATCTATAAGCCCATTCCCGACAAGGTTCTGTCACGTCTCCAGATGGCATCTCTAAGTCCATCCCTCGACCAAATTCTTTCGCACCAGGTGGCATCTTTAAGCCCATCACCAAATGGCATCTTTAAGCCCATTCACCTCCACCGTCACATCGACGAGCGCAAATTTTCTGGGCACATTAGTGTCCAATCTCCTTTTACCTTCAAGTCGCGAAAGGCAAACTTGCCGATCTAACTCTTCAGGTCAAAGAAGATTGAACAGGGGCAACTGTTGTACCCCAAAATTTGCCCTCGCGCTTTTCCACAAGAAATCTCAGCTTCAAACATTTCCTGACTTCTCAAACTGGCTCAAGAATCGGACAAACGGACTTTTCTTGACAGTCAATCAAAATTAGGGTTTTCACTGATTTTCAGAGCTTTGAATTGTTTCATACAGTGGGCTTAGGGTTTGATTGATTTTTGGTTCAATTTTGATCAAGCGAGCGTGATTTGGCATTCAATCGGGAATTAGGGTTTTATAGGCATATTCTCAGAAGAATTTGAATTCCACAGCACTTTGCGGTTTATTTCAAGATTCGGATTAAAATTCGCGTTATCTTGGTTTAATCAGTAAAAGAGACAGTGGTTTGAATTCAGTACGTTTTGATTGGGCCAGTCAGATACAAGATGCAGTATTGGATTCACAGTGTTCATGTGTTTGATCAGTCTATCTGGGTTAATTACTGCTTTGCTTTGGATGTGGGATAAGACAGGTTTATTGGATCAATGTTGTTTTATTTTAGTTATTTATTATTCTGAAATTAAATGATTGAATTTATTTTTCAATTGTTTTAATTCTAAGAATTTTAAATAAATAAATAAGCAATAAAGAAAGTTAGAACCAATTGGATAATTTGATTTTTATTGATATTCGAATTATTTGTACAAATTGTTGTTACAGACAATAATTTACATTTAATTTAAATATTACATAGAATAAAAAAAAACTATCCTATTTTCTAATATTCTTCGTTCTTCATTCCGCTCCGGTATTCCATTGTTCATCTGCAAAAAGAAACAAGAAAAGTCAGAAAGCATTAAATTGGAAGAGACGGATAAAAAGTGCTCATCATTAGGGGCCACTGATTGGGATCAGTCGACCCTCTCTGCAAATCACGGGATTTCTCCCGGTTCACAGAGAGGGAAGATTATTTTTATTTCATGAATGCAAATGTCAAAAATGCATAAGTTATAAAATTCAAGCTACATAAGAATCTCAATTTCCAATTCAAAATCCAAACTGAAAAGTTCAAATCCAAACTGAAAAGTTCAAATCCAAACTTTCTATCCAAAAGCAAAGGCTACTGTCAAAATGCCCAAAGTTCACTCAAAGAAAGATTTAAAAAGTGCAAAAGTGCATTTGCTATCACAGGTACCCAAACTGTCATGAAAAGGTTTGGTCAAAATGCAAAGTCAGAGCAAAGTGCAAAAGCTGGAGGAAAAGATGCAAAATGTGCTATGCAAGAGATCTAAACATCATTTCCCTAGTCAAACCCCTTCAGAGCAAGTACAGAAATATAATCATATTAAATCTAAAAACTGTACTTTAGGAGAAAAAGAAGAGAGATAAAGGCAGCAGATACAGGTTAGGCATTAGACAGTAGGAGAGGAGAAGACAAAAAGATTATACAAATCAAAAAAAAACTCAGCATAGCAGTTCAGCAGGCAGCATAGCAGGTGAGGATAGAAAACAAAATATACACAAGCCAATGAAACAGTTCAGCGCAGCAGGCAAAAGGGAGAGGGAGGTTTAAGATAGAAAAGGAAATATATGAAACAGTTCAGCACAGCAGGCAAAAAGGGAGAGGGAGTTTTAAGATAGAAAAGAAAAATATACAAACTCAAGCCAGAGCCTACTGTCCAGAATCACAAAACCCATAACAAAACTCATAACACATCTCAAACCCAAGCACACATTCTCAAACACAAAACATACTGCAAACCATAACCTGATGCACACAATCCTGCATCAAACACAACTCAAAAAGCCTCAAAAAACCAAAACTCAAACCACTACTGTCCCAAAACCTCACATAACCAGAAACACAATGCCATAATCATAAAAACCTCAACACCCTGTTCAATCACAAAAACACCATACTGTCAAACTATCCCCTCAACAGAAATTCAAGGCAACCCAATCTCAAGCATATTCGAACACATAGCCCCTCAACAGAAGTTCAAAGCCATCAAACACATAGTTCAATCCAAGAACCATACCAACATCCTGTCATAACCCTCAAACCTACTGTCAAGCACGAAACTAATCCCTAAGCCCTCAGTACAAGCATCATTGGGCATTAAAATCTCAAAAAAATACATAGCATCCACCGTTTCAAGGCAATAACTGTTCAAAGTTGTTCAAAAAAGCATTCAACCATTCAAAGCAACAGGCATACAGCGTCTCAAGCAAATACTCAAGCAACAGTTCCAATAATATACAGAACGCAAAGGCATCACAGTAAGAAGAAGAAGATAAAGAGGTGAATCAAAAAAAAGAACTTCTCAGAACGCATCATCATCAAAGCCCTAACATAAGCAAGGAACGAAGTTACCAGGCATCAAGAAGCAAGCCAGCATCTTCATCACCGAATCTCCGCCATCGAGCCTCCTGAGCGCCACATCCTTTTTCCTCCTCTTTCTCCAAGTCAGGTAGTCAGTTGTTTCTCCCTCTTTCTTCTCCATCACCTCCATAGCAATACAAACTTGAGAATCAAATTCGAATCAAATAATGCATGCAATTCATAAAAGAGAAAAGAATCAGAAAACATCTAAAGCGAACCTTTTTGTATTGAGGCCTTTGAATCCGAACTGGAAGGAGGAGGAAATGTAGGGGTAGCGCTGGTGGCCTCGAAGCAAAGAGAAGCACTCAAGAATGAACGAGGAAGGAGACGGAACTCAGTGAGCGGCGCCGTTCAAACCCTACCGCGTTTCCAATTGAGCAAACAATTGCCTAACCCTAATTTCGTTTTTGCTTGACCCGGGCCTGACCCGTTCCCAGTTATGCTAAGCCCATTAATCACTAACCTAAACAATACTTATTATTCTTTCATATATAACACTAACCATTCTTATTATTTTGTAAAAGCAATATTTTTATTCCTTAAAAAATACTAACTTTACTAAATATTTTTATTATTATCATAAGGTTAAGACTTTTTTTAGATAATACATTTTGTATATACATAATTATATTAAAAATTAATTTTGTACAGATTATATAAAACATTTTCTTTAGATTAATACACATTTTGTACATAACAATAACAAAATACTTTTTATACCGATTAACTTGAAAATATTTTTACATATTGAAACATATTTGTACATATTATTCATTTTTCATACATAATCAAAATTAAACTTTTTAATTAATTAACATTCATTTTTCATACATAATAATTCAATACATCTTTCAATATTGAAATTCACAAACATTTGGACTAAAATATTTTCCAATTAAAAACTTAACATTTAATCAAAACACTTCTTTTCTTTTGTACATAATTAACATACAAAAAATCAAAAATTCGTTAAAATACATGTATCTAGGTCAAAACCATAATACGACTCGATTTCACATTTCGCACTTGTACATATTTACACTTACACAATACATATACATTTGCACTTACACAATATATTGCCCTACACACATTTTATCTTATATTTAAACATTCGACATTTATATTTTGATTGTGACATTCGATTTGGTTGTAAATACTATAAGTCTCATCCCCTTGTACATTTATACCCCACTCCTGGATATTATTTTGTAATAGCGTAGATTTACATTCCGCAATTTACAGTTTTCCAATTATACCATGGTTAGACCTAGGGTTTGTATGTACCTAAAATCAAAACGCTAGATAACCTAATACAAGACAAATATATGTAATCAATACACAATCACACTTGCACCCCCTAGGGTAATCCCACATGTTGCCTTCCAAAATGGGCCATGCTTGCACGTTGAGTATCTTTGGCAAAACAAAATCAAATGATCATAAGTCCCTCGATGACGCTTCTGAAAGTCGCCTATCAAAATGATCAAAGTCCCTTCAAGCAAATTGCCAAAGACACTTGGCATCATTGCATTCATGGTCCATACGATGACCCGCGCCCGTCCCGAATAAACTTCCTAAACGCAAGATTGTCCATCAACTTCAATGGTGGAACAAAATTGTTAAAAAGGGTTAAAACATGACAAAAACCTTTGAATACAATAGGGTAGACAAAACTCTTAGTTACTTGAGATCAAACTTGCAAAAACATTTGCCTTCTTTTCAAAAACCACAATCCACAACACTTTCAAACAAACTCTCAAAAACATTTGAAAACATCTTTTCGAAAAGATTCACACTTTTGTAAAACACTCAAACACGAGTCAAATACATTAGTTGCCTAAAACAAGGCATCTTTTTCCAAAACATTTTCAAAAAGCACCCACACACACACCATTTTCAAAGCAATCGAAAAACAAGGCAAGTGATCTAAAAAGCCAAGTAACTAAGAGCCCATGGATAACCATGGATGAAAAGGGTGCTAACACCTTCCCTTTTCATAATCTACACCCCGAACCCATGAAATATCTCAAAAGGTTTTTGCTGTGCTTTTTAACCTTTCCTTTAGGATAAAATAAAAAGTCGGTGGCGACTCTTGCTAACCGCACAAGTGCGAATACGAACGCAAAACACTAGTCAGTTCTCCCACCGTATCACACCAGGTCCACCCCATATTTGTTTCTATTTTTCATAACCTAATCATGTGCAGGCTTGCTAACGTATTCCATCATACACCTCAAAAATCAGCATGCCAAGTGGCCACAAAGGTGAATCCAAAGGCCAGGGATGGATGACCACCATGTTCCTCAGTCAACATGCACGTAGACCATTCAGAAAGTCAAACGTGGCTGAAAGCTTAGTGGGCTGGAAAATTGCTAAGAGACCTCCATCAGGGCCCAACACCCCCTGGTTCTTTCATATTTTCTTTTTGTTTTCTTTTTCTTTTTATTTGCTTTTACTAATTTTTAATTATTAATATTATTATTATTTAATTAACAAACTTCTATTTTCATAATTAATTCAGAAAACAATATTTTCTTATTATTATCATTATTATTAATTTCACTTTAGTTTAGTTATTTTGTAAATAAATACTAACAAAGTAGTTAGTTAATTAGGTTAAATTTGACTTTTTTTCACAATAAATAAAATTAACATAGAATTAGGTTTTTGACAATTTTAATTCCTTTTATTTTTATTAAAAGCATAAAAAGATAAAAAACACAAAAATACTTTTTCTTTTAATTAATTAATTAATTAGTTATTAGGTTTAACATTTCATTAATTGCAAAAAAGGACAAATTACTTTCTTTTCTTAAAAAGGGTCAAAACCCTAAGACGTTCCCGATTTAATTTCTTTCGCGCTTTAATTCCTTTTGATTATATTGATGTAACTGTTTCCGAGGATGTAATAGTTAATTAGGTCTTTTATCGCTTTATTTATTTTCTCGCATTTTATTTTCCAAAACGGGTTTTGTTTTTGGCGATTTATAGACCCGCGCCTTGTAATAGCGCAGATTCAATTTTCCGCACTTTACTTTCCGCATTTATTAACTGTTAATTATGCCTGCAAGACTTGTATGACAAATAAAATCAACCCGTAGCTCACAATGATGCATGTTCAAAGATAAACATAAATTGAAACCTGACACACGTGCACATGCCACTCTTAGGGTACGCCTCACTTGGTTGCCTCGAGGTAGTCATCAAGTATAGGGTGTTTTAGAGGTCGCCCTCCTGTCTAAAGATCCAGTTGCCTCGAAACGGTTTCCTCGGATAAAAAAAGGATCTAGGACATTAGGGTTACCGCTAAGGCGTCCTACTATTGCTTTGGTGACCACACATGTTCCTATCATCGAATTGACCCGAACAACTCCAACGACGGTGCTACCTACTTCTCAATAGTGGGATAGTACTGTCTAAAGAACTCTTACACAGCCTAATTCCTTAGAGTAGGTAGATTTCTCCTGGGTACTTGCTCTTTCAAAAACAACACAAACTTTTCGCACCTACACTTTCAAAAAAATTTCAAACAAATACTTCATACACTCTTGAGGACTGATACAAGAGTTACCTAGAAGTTTTCAAAACGAAACTTTCTTCAAAACCCACAAACACTTGAAAAGCAAACAATTTTTGAAAACATAGTGAGCAAGTACCTAAGAGCCCGTGGATAACCACAGATAGAAAGGGTGCTAACACCTTCCCTTTTTATAAATCTACCTCCCGAACCGAGAGACATCTCGAAAAAGGAATTTTGCTGTGCTTTTGTCCTTTCCTTGTTGGAGAACATAAAAGACGGTGGTGACTCTTGCTTACCGCGACATTTCGCGAACCAGCTTTAAAAACAGTCAGTTCTATTTCCACCGATCACATGTGGACTTTTTATTTTACTGGTGGACAGTCTTCTCTTGTTGGCAGACGATGTACCACTATGTCTGTATCAAGTCCTGGCTTGTCTTCGTATGACCAGGCAAAGATCTCAACATAATCATGCAACAGCTGAATCAAGCGCTCCTTAACACTAGGATCCAAATTGGCACCTACCTTGATTTCTTTTTTATCCTCCTCGGTACCCAAGTTGATTGTTTCCATCGGTTCCTCATGAGGCTGAATAGCTCTTTCCTCTTATTGTAGTAGTCTGGCCAGTTCCCCTGGTACTTCACAATCTTCCTCACCTTCGTCTTCGGCTTGGTAGATTAGATCCTCAGAGTCACAGAAGGCCATAGCAGTATCATTACCCATGGGATCCGGAATGGAGGGGTACCTGCATTTGTGAGTGTGGGTGTGTGTAAGGGTATATCCATCTTTAAATAATTAAATGTAAAAGAAAGACAATGAGCACAAAAGTTTGTATGTGAAAAACGTCCATGATTCATTAAATGTCATATGAAGATGAAATAAAAACCCTTACAAATGGACCATTGTGCCTCGGGCAAGACACAAGGTTTTAAATGTGCGAATTTTTTGTGAATATTACAAGTCCAACAGAAATGTAAGAGATAAATTACTGAGGGATGAAAGTTATTGGGACAAGGTCTCTGGCTTCCCAATTGCGAAGTCCTCCGTTGATAGTAGGAAAGATCCAATCCTCCAAGCTGCAATCCTCTTCACCATCTTCCACCGTATTGACCTCTCGGTTGCTAATCTTCAGGGGTGGCCCTCCAGCACGGGCACGGTGCACAGCCTTCTGAGCACTTGAAGTGAACCCTAAGCCAAACTTGTTAGATTTATACGGAATATCCGGAAGTTTCCCCCAGATGGTGCATCCACCCTCCTCTACTACTGCCTTGGCGTCCTTCAGAGCTGACATCCGGAGCGGAGGTCTTGTGATCTTGGGAATCTGGGACGCAATCTTGGTTACTGCTGTCTCTTGAGAGACTTCTTCGAAATGTTGGAAAGGAGTTTCAATAAACTCGCCATCCAATTCCTCATACCGGAAAGAATTGAGGTGGCTAATCGTATACTCTTCCTCTCTGTGGATAGTAATAATATTTCCATGGACCGGATATTTCAGCATCTGATGCAGTGTGGAGGTGACAGCACCAGCATTATGGATCCACGGTCGTCCTAGCAGACACGAGTAAGAGGGGCAGATGTCTATTACATAGAAGGTTGAGTTGAAAGTTTGAGTCCCAACCTTTATGGGGATGTCCACCTCCCCGTGGACCATCCTCTTTGAGCCATCAAATGCTCTCACAACTATGTTACTGGGTTTCAACGTCAGTCCTTCGCAGTCTAATCTGTCGAGAGCTTTCTTCGGTAAAACATTCAAAGATGAGCCAGTGTCCACCAAGACATGGGCCAGAGTTGTTCCTCTACATTCCACGGAGACATGCAATGCCTCGTTGTGATTTCTCCCCCTTGGTGTCAAATCAGCATCAGAGAAGCCTAGGCCGTTATCTACCGTCAAGCTGGCCATGCAATCTTGAAATTGGTCGCCGATGTCTCTTGAGGCACATGGGCTGTCTTTAGGAATTTCACCAAGGCTTTTGCATGTGCCTCTGAGCACAGTAACAATGCCAGCATGGATATTTTGGAGGGATTTTTCCCCAACTGTTCAACCACGTCGTAGTCACTCTTCTTTATTATTCTCAGAATCTCCTCCATTTCCTTCTTGGAGGTTTCGGGGATAGTCAGTGGTTAAGCCTTCGTCCGGACAGGCTCTTCTTGAATACTTCTCCTCGAATTTCAGCAATAGGATTGTTGGTAGGAATGACAGCAGGAGTTGTGTCGTCTTTGTCAATAGGAGCACTTGCAGATATGATTATTGGTACGGAGGTAACTTTTGGAACAACCACGGGTCCAAAAACTTCCTTTGGAGGGGCAATTTCTAGAGAGAAGATTCTACCGCTACGGGTAATCTTACTGGTTCTGGCGATGTTGCTAATGTCAGAGTCTTCTTCTTCGGAGCTCATCTCTTCGGAGGACAGCCCATCTTGTTTGATACCATGGTAGTAGATGTCTCCACCGTAATTCCACGACACTGTTTTGTCTGATTCATACGGGACCGGCCCGGGCATTATGATTATAAGAGGAGTAGTTTTTGGAATCGATGTAATCCCAATGGGTCTTTTGGGGACCCTAGAAGGATTGGCGGAGATGGTTATGATTGAAACGTCTTCAACAGGAACAGGTGAAACAGGAGCATTTTCAAACAGAATCTCTTGGTTGTCTATCAAGCGTTGAATTCCTGTCTTCAACAAAGGGCAAACAGTTGGTGAGGATAAGAAAAGATTGAAGTCTTCATTACAACCCGGAAATACACCGGCTTTCAATAAGTTTATCTTAATGATTGGGAGCGGAGTCAAGAGTTCATCAACTGTGACGGCAAAAAAATATTCTTCGATAGCATTGGTGTTGTGGCCATGCCTAGGCATATGAGCAGAAATGACGTTTGGCTTCTCGGGTGCATCAAACTCAATCTCTTTTACATCTATAAGGTCTTGAATTTTGTTTTTCAGGGCCCAACAGTTGTTAGTGTCGTGACCCGGACTTTCGGAATGATATGCGCATCTGGTATTTGGGTGATAATGAGGGGACGCAGTGTTGGGGTTCTTTAGAGCTTCCTTCAGAGTTTTCAAATTGGATTTCAGAAGATGTGGTAAAACCTGGGCTAGAGTCATATTAATTCTGGTGAATTCCCGGACTGGCCTTTCCACCCTCGGTTGGTTACTTCTTGGTTGATCAGATGTCGTCTTTGGGATCATAACGGCTCCTACCATTGGTCGGCGTTCAACTCTCCCTTTGTTCCTTTATGGATAAACAACAGACACCTCCTTCTTCCTAATGAAAGGCTTTCTCACAGTTGTAGAGGCAGAAGAATCCTTCTGAATCTTTCCACTTTTTATGCCAGCTTCCACCCTCTCTCCAGTTAGTAATAACTCAGTAAATCCAACAGATGATCTCCCAATCAAATGGTTGAAGAAAGGGCCCGACAGAGTGCCTAAGAACATATCCACCAACTCCCTTTCAGACAAAGGGGGTTGCACTCTCCCAACTAGATCTCTCCATTTCTGCGCGTAATCCTTGAAACCCTCATTGGAAGCCATAGCCATACTCTGAAGTTGAGTACGGGTAGGTGCCAAATCAGTGTTATATTGATATTGCTTATAGAAAGCTACAGCGAGATCTTCCCAGTTGTGGAAGTTGGTCCTTTCCAATTGGTAAAACCAATCGAGTTGTGTTCCAGATAGACTATCTTGGAAAAAATGGACCCACATGTCCTTATCGGCGGAGTGCGGTTGGATCTTTCTCACATATGATCGGAGGTGCATCTTAGGACATGACACCCTATCATATTTTGCAAACAAAGATACTTTGAACTTTGGTGGGATCACAATTCCCGACACTAGTCCCAATTCTTCAAAGTCTAGACCTGGCACCCTCTGTATTTCCATAGCGCTCAGACGCTCTTCAAGATGTATGTCCTTATCATCTGCTAGAGGATACTGTTCCTCAGAGTAGTCTTCCTCTTCTTCCTCCTCTTCAGATTCTGAAGTAATCACTGTTTCTTTTCCTTTCCCTTCTCCTTCCCCGAAAGTGGTTGCAAAATTCAAGGTTCTTCTAGTCTGTCCCTGAAACCTTCTCCCCATGTTCAAAACCCCAATGGCTTTCTTTGTTTTCTTCTTTCTTTCTTCAGCTAACAGAGTCTTCAACTCATCTTGCCCCTTGGCTAGGGTCATGAGTAACTGTTGAAACTGCGTGTTTTGAACTTGAAGATCTTTGACTGTCTGTTCGAGATCTATCTTACTGAAATAAACAGTAGAGAGATGAGGAAACTCGTTGCAAAAGACTTGTTTATGTCATGATGAATGATATGTGCATATGTAATATTTTCAAGGATTTTAAAAGATTCAAGTTTTTTTTAGACAAAAAGAAACACACGTTATATTAATAAGAAAGAGTTTGAATACATCAATGCCCCTTGGACAAAATAATACAAAACTCTAAGATAAAAAAGTAGTGCGCATCCTCTTTGGTGCAATGTAGGCATTTAGAGTCTGCTCCTCATGAAGTAGCCTAGTGAGTTCAAAAACCTTCTTCTCGCTTGCGTAGAATTGTGCTTCGAAAGTATCTAGCTCTCCCTTGAGCTGTATCCAATCCCTTTGTAAGTCTTCAAGAGATGTGGGCATGTCAGGATGTAGGATAGTGTATGGAACTTCTCCTTCCTTAACAGGCTCAACGATCACCGGGAG
This sequence comes from Vicia faba, assembly GCA_948472305.1. Taxonomy (NCBI): domain Eukaryota; kingdom Viridiplantae; phylum Streptophyta; class Magnoliopsida; order Fabales; family Fabaceae; genus Vicia; species Vicia faba. Next base: position 983,230,214 of record OX451735.1, read on the forward strand.
AATGGAAGGATAAGGCATCATAAGACTTTGAGCGCGGGTTCATACCCACTTGAGGTAAGTCTCAAGGGGGATGGAATTCTTGTGTCCCAAAGTCTTTCTATCCACCTTGTTTAGCATCCTCCATGCTCGGATGAATCTCTGGCGAAGACCTTGATTGTCGTTGTCGTAGTCGAATACCAAGCCTTGAATCAACATCTCATGAGGGCCATCTCTTCGGGCATAACCAAACTGTCTTAGAGCTAAGCATGGGTTGTAGGTGATGCCTCCACTAATGCCAAGTAGAGGGACATTAGGGAATTCCCCACAACAGTAAACAATGATAACATTCTCTTTGGATCGAGAGCACCAATGAATATTTGAATGTTTGAGCGTCATTAACCTTTGTGAACACCTTAAACCTTGCTCATTCTTTAAGACTGATTGGGGAAGATGAGAAATAAACCATCTTTCCAGGAGAGGAGTGCAACACATAAGGACACCTCTTTTCCTCATTGTACGAGTGTGAAAATAGTGTAGGATATCCCCTAGCAATGTAGGCACCAGATTGCGTGACATGAAGATTTTGACGGCACTCACATCTATGAGTTGGTCAGGATTGGGGAACAAGACCATCCCATAGATGAGGAGAGCCACAATTTCCTCAAAGGATTGCAATTCTAAGGAATTCCAACAGCTTTGGGCTTTCTCAAACGAGAACTTTGCTAAGAAGCCTTTTACATCGCTCCTAGTTTCCCAATGAGTTATGACATCAGATGAGTGCAAGTGCAGAGCTTGAGCAATCTCTTCTGGCTTTGGGTCTCTTCCCGTACCATTGAAAGGTATTTGATTGATAATGGGAATCCTCAAGAGGTTAGAGATTTCTTCCAAAGTAGGCACAAGCTGATAGTCGGGAAATGTGAAGCAATGGTGCAAAGGATCAAAGAACTGGAAGAGCTCCTTCATCATATCCTCATCTGTGTTGGACGTGACCAAGTTGAGTAGACGACCATTCCTCTCGGTGAATGGAGAGTTCTCAGGGATCCTTGAAGCTATCTCCTTAAGTTGTGGAGGAATTCTTACAAGGTTGACTTGGATAGTTTTCCTGCGAAGTGAATCCATATCCTACAAAACAAGAACAAAGATGAATCTCCAAAATCCTTAAAATGGTTAGTGATGCATATGATGCTCAAGATGTCCATGATGTTATGTACAAGTATGCATATACAAGCAAAGAAAATAAGTTCTTAGTTTAAGCTTGCATGGGGTTTTATAGGTAAGTACCCTCTTGAAGTTTAGTTGGCTCAAACCTGTCCTAGTAATAGTAACCGGGTTCTAAGGAGCTCAATATCACCGGATTGTTTCCTTTGAAAGTATTTTGTAAAAGAGGCCATTGTTTTGGCAATCTTTGTAATGATTCTCGTTCGTAAGAATGTATACAAAGATGTTTTTCTTTTGAAAATGTTTTCAATGTTTGTAAGATGTTTTTGAAATGTGTGTGTTTTTTTTGGAAAATAGCAAGGATAGTTGTTTGAAAATAGAGCAAGTAACTAGAAATAATCTACCTACTCAAATGTCTTTCTTATGCATTTTCTATTCCTTTGACATTGTTGTCTTACCATTGATTTGGTAAGCAACCCTATCTTTGGATGTAAACGGGACGGTCGTGGGTCATCGTATAACCATGATTAGCAATGTTGCAAAGTATCTTACTATTTTTGAGGGACCAAAATCATTTTGTAAGACAAATTTGAATAGCGTCATCGAGGGACTATGATCTTTTGTTTGTTTTGCCAAGATACTTCGCATGTGTAACATGGCCATTTTTATATAAGGCAACCAAGTGGAGAAACCCTAAGGGTGCTTGTGTGCAAGTGTGTTATTTTCATGCTTTGATTTTGTCTTGGATTAGGGTTTTCTATTTGATTTGTTTTTATCTTGTCATTCAAACCCTAATTACTAACATGGCATGTAAAGCGGGAAATTACGTAATGTAAAGATTACTAAGCTATTACAACAATTTATGGGAGGGGGGAATACAAATTTGAATGGGGATTTGCAAGAATGTAAATCTAAATAAGCTATTATAATATGAAATAAGCTATTGGAATAAACAAAAACAATATTTAAATATGAAATATTATGTACATGCAAGAAAAGATTTTTGTTTTGTTTTTTTATGCGAAAAGGAATTTTAACCTCATCTTAAAAATATAAGGAAAAGAAATAAATTCTTAAAAAAGGGGTTAACCCTAATTTCTAGTTTGGAAGAAATTATTTAAGGAAGATAATATATAAGAAAATATAAGAATATATCTAAATTTATTTTTACAAATTTATTTAAGGAAGATAATTAGTATATATTGAAGATAAAATATATTTTTTTATGTGAAAAATAAAATAAAATAAAATAAAAATGCAATATTATCATATTTATATTTTTTAGGATTTTTATGTATTAAAGAAAATATTTAATAAACAAAAATGAAAATAAAACAAATAAATAAATTAAAAAAAAGAAAATAGTTGGGCCAGGGGGTATCTTGAGCAATCAAATGGTGTCATGTTAGAAAAAATACTAAGCCCAGTGTGGAGGCTCAATCCTGCAAAAACAGCAAAAATGGAAAAATGGAAAAGTGTGAAAAACAAAAGGTAGCGCCAAGGTTCGAACCCAGGACCTGGACCTCACCAGCGCGCTACCTTGCCACTGGGGTGACTATACATCTGTTGATTTAAGTGAAACAAAAATAACATAACATGAACAAAGTCCTTGTCCTGTACTTCGTCTTCTTCCTCTATCCATCCAGATGCTCTGTAACTTTCTTATCTCTCAATAAAAATGAAAACTGATAACATGAATTTTGTAGCATTTTGTCTCACAATTCTAACCATGTAAATTATGTAAGCTAACAATCAAAGATCAAGATGAATTTTAAAAGCCCTAAATTAAAACCTAATTTTTACAGGAATTTCAAGTTCAAAATTCTCTCAACTCAGGCCAAATAAATGCAAGATATATATATATATATATGTACAGCTTCGTAACAATGAGGTCTACATTGTTTATTCACAAATCATGGTCAATGGATGCCTGTATGAAGAGATAGAAGTTGAGATTTTTACCTCTTTCAATTGAAATAGTGGATGGAGTTTGAGAGAGTTTTATGAAGTCCTGATGATTGCTTGAGCTTGCTTAAACCTCCCTGAGTGTGTTCCAACCCTTGCCTTGCTTTGGAAGTGCCTGGAACTCTCTATCCAAGTCAACCTGCAAGCTTTGAAAACAAAAATGGCAGATGATGGAGAAGGAGTTACAATATAGGAATGAGGGTCTGAATCACTTAGATATCAAGTAGGTAAAGTGTTTTGATGATTGAAACTTGAAACGCACGAGGCAAATGATGGATTGTTATGCTTATGCAAAAACTGCAAGTTTTGACAATTTTTTGGTGAAAGGGAGTTTGGGAGTGTTTCAGGCCTCTAGCAATCGTGTTTCTAATTGTAATGTGTTTGTGTATTAGTATGGGATAGGTTCAAAGTCAGCTCTCCAACAGATTTGTGAGTTCTAGCCTTTTGGCACCCTTTCTTGCTTTTGAAGCAAAGTGAAGAGACAAGTCTTCACATGCTTGTATTGGCTTGCTTAGGATTGGTATATGTTTTGTATAATTTTCTTTAGGCCTGTAATACTTGTATGTGCAAAGGAGACAGGTTCAATGCTCAAGAACTGGAAAATTGCAAAAAGTGAACCTTTTCCAAAATGGCAATGGCCACTTTGTGCCATTTATGGAATTACAACTTGGATAAATATTATAGGGCTTGGATTAAAGCTTTGTCAACTGATTAAGCATTAAATTATGTAGTAAGAAACAAGTTTGGGACCTGTAAAGCATGGATTAGGCAGCATAGGTACTGATTTGAAATTTTTTCTTCATGAAATGGCTTGAATTCAAAGTGAGAAATTGCCAACTTCATCTCTTCGATTCTCCATACTCAAAAATGATCTTGAGGAGTTCTTGGACATTTTGGAAAGCTTGCAATGTTCTATATCACTCATATTTGAAATGCATTTCAAGATTCCTCTTGGAACTAGGTGAAAAATTGCCATGAAGTTGGGTCCAAAACCTGCCTAAATTAGGACAAAATTTCACTAAGTTATTTTAGTTCATGGGCATGTATTCATAAAATTATATCTTGAGATCCAAGCATATTTATGGAAAAATGTGTGAGTCAAAGTTGTAGATTTCATGGAGATCTACAACTTTCATGTTGGGAACTTTCTTTGGATCATCTTGTATCATGGTGAAAAAATGGCTTAAAGTTGAGAAAAAATAAGAAAGTTTCTATACTTAGAAAAATTTCTAAGTTAAGAAAATTTCCAATTTTAAAACCTAATCTTCAATCCTTGATTTCTTGATGAACAAGTTTCACATTTTGATATGTTTTGATGAATTGTGACCCTTGGCACTTGATTTTGACCAAAAAGTCAAAGTTTGACTTTTCAGTACGCAGTTGACTTTTGATTAGTTGACTGCAAATTTCATCTGTCAACCCAATGAAATTGCAATGTTTTGAACCATGTAATTAGGTCAAGATTATGCCATTGAATCCTTGGAATCATGCTTTAACTCAATTGGTCATTTTCTAGGTCAAAAATCAGAAATTGCCCTTCCTCAGTCAAAACCCTAATTTTGACCATTTTGCCCTTTTGATGATTTGTCCAAATTTCTTGAAGAATTATGATCCAAACTTGATCGAATGATACATATGAGTCTATAATGTTGATATGGATAAAAAATTATGAAGTTTGACTGTTAATTGGCCATGGTTAACTTTTCCCCCAATACAGCTGATTTTTAGGTCAATTGTCCAATTGACTGATCAAAAATGTGGTTCAAGGCTTGAAACTTGTCATGAGCAATATTAGGGGTCCATAATGATGTTTTAAAGTCATATGAAACATTGATAGTCCAAGAATCCTTGTGCAAACTCAAACCCTAATTTTGGGTCAACAGTGTAAGATGAGATGTCTTGAGCTGACCAAACCCTAATCCAGTCTTGAGTCAAAGAAATCTTGTGAGAAAAGTCTTGATAAATGAGAGGGCAAATTTTGGGGTACAACATAGTGGATTGAAAGATATCTCTGTAATGCTCCTATTAGTATCAGTGACTTGGCGCAATTTACTTTTCAAGTGAATGAGTTTAGGCCTTTCCATAAGTCGTACAACTAAAGGATTAGAAAATGCATTTCTATAATCAAACATAACAACCCGTAAATTATACAGAATAATGTAAACTGAGCAAAGTATTACAGTCATTTTGATGTGTAACCAGAATTATTTTCTGTTGGAACTATGCCTTTCACGCCATTTGAGATGGCGAGACTATGCTCTTCATGCCATTTGAAATGGCGAGAACATACCCTTCACACTATTCGAAACGGCGACAGCATGCAAGATTCGTATTGGGTTTTGCTTTATTTAAAACCAATGCAGTTGTCTCTTTTATCCATATTATTATTGAATACCACTTCAAACAATGTCACAAAATCATATTTCTTGTCTCTTACATTTCAGTGGTAGTATATTTACTGATAATAATATTGGAGTGGTCTTTCAAAATACATATACAAAATGTTAAATATTCATCGAAAAAGTGCTTTAACCCACTTGACAAAAAAAATAGAAGAAACTTTACAACATGTAACTTCTATTTTTTATTGATTTCCAATAGTTAATCCATTTGATAATAATGTCACATACAACACTGCAAAAATCGAAGAGGGTGAAGATTTCCATTCAATACTTCAATGCCACTCAAGGTTTTTCACTCAACAAATAATGGATTTCTATGTTTGTTTTCAAAAGGTGCAAGAAGTATATCCCACACAATCATCACAAACTCATGTGTATCAACTAAGCCATACCTCTCTACAAGAAGAGTCCGTCCAAACACAACATAACGAGCCATTTTTTCCCGAAGTGGAAGTTGGTGACGATATTGACCAAGACGATGCCAGACGAATTGATTTGTTTAGTGGTTCTAGTGATGAGTCAGGTGACAATGGTAGACACGAAGCATACTCGACTCCTATACTTGATCTATACAGCCCATCGTATCACTTAAGAAATGTTTCCTTTGAGTGTTTTGAACCCATTTCAGTCTTTGAAACCATAGACGAAAGTGAGTCACGTGAAGACTTATAGGTTGATATGGTGTTTCAAAACAAAGAAGCATGTCTCATGTAATATCTGAATATCACATAAAAAATTCTTATACTTTTAAGGTTTGTAAGTCTAATCTGACATGATATTTGATTAAATGTAAAAAGGAAGGATGCAACTTCACATGCAGAGCTTTGTTGGAGGCACTACGCTAAATAAGACTTTAGTCAGTGCTTTAAAGTGCTGTCTATTCCAGCGTTGTTGTAGGTAAAGACAGCACTTTGTTAAAAGTAAAAGTGTTGTTAAATCCCCCCTTTAGGAAGCCCTTTTACTTTGAAAGCGCTGCTAAAGGCCCCCTTTAGTCAGTACTTTTATTTTTAAAGTGCTGCTAAATGCCCCCTTTAGCCAGCGCTTTTACTTTTAAAGCGCTGCTAAAGGCCCCCTTTAGACAACACTTTTTCTGAAACAAAAAAAATTAAAAATTAAAAACCCCTTTAGGCAGCGCTTTTAATGTTAAAGTGTTGTCTAAAGCCCCCTTTAGGCAGCGTTTTTTTTAAAGCGCTGCTAAAGGCCCCCTTTAGCTAGCGCTTTTTCTGAAACAAAAAAAAATTAAAAAGAGCCCCTTTAGGCAGCGCTTTTACAGTAAAAGTGTTGTCTAAATGACCATGAAATTTTTTATATAACCTTTTTGAAAAAAAGCGTTGTTTGATATATACAATTTTGTATGCACAGATTTTAACCATATTTGCACCAGGTTTTCACCATATTTTGCACCTGTATATACCATTACAAATTTCACCAGATTTTCACTAATATTGGAGCTTCAATTCAATAAAAAATAATACCAAAAGATATTATACATTTGCACCAATGTACTTATATATACTATTACTCTTGTACATATATACTTTTATAAAATAACAACACCATTATATACCATTACAAAATCTATTCATCTCTATCTTTTACATATGCACATATAATCTGAAACAACACCAAAATATTGTAATTCATGCCATGATACAAACAAAATATATAGAATTTACCACATGACAAACAACAACAAAATTGCAACACTTGAATATACTCAAAATTCTCATCAATTAAAGTAATATTACAATATACCTTATATAACTTTCGTCTCAATAATGTATTGACATCAATCCTCCTTAAGTTTATCCAATTGAGAACTTGAGTAATAAGCATATTTGAATTCATCGAAGTACTACATAATAATATAACATAGTATGTTTAAGTTAAAACTATTTAATTATAGGAGAAATGTGTGTTAAATATTAAAATAACTCCTAAGTTAGGAATCCATATCTAGATGGAATCTCTATTCGATCCAAAAAAAGGATTTCTCTCATAAACCTCAACATGTAAAAACCGCAATCTACTTTATTATATTGCCGAGGACACTACACATGAAAAGAAAATATGGATAAGGCCTAAGTTTTATCAAGTATCGTCACTATTAATATAATCAAAATTGTGATAATTAATTAATATACCTCCACTATAATCCATGTAATGTTGTTGGCTTTACTCTTTGGTACTTGAATACCTCTTTGTGCTCGAAAAACTTGTATAATGCTAATAAAACATAAACGCATATTTAGAATAATTCACATAAATAAATAAATAAATATACACACGAATATTTAGAACAATATCACTTACATATCAACCATATTCTTCATATCTTGGTATGTATTTGGATCATTGCGTAAAGAATCCAGATAATATACAACTTCTCTGATAGGATTAATCGTGACCAACAACCAATGTCCACTGTAAGATTAAACAAATGTGAGATGAAAACTTTTTACACAATGTCAAAATATGAAAAATTATAATAGGTGAATTTAAAATGAAAATATAACCCGTTGCCAGTATTAAGCGGTAAAAAGAACAAATTTTCGGTATCTTTGTCGGCCATAAAGTGCTCGAGTACATACGCCATAACTTCATCTGGTTTATGCATGATTAACCCTAAGTTGGTATTGTAAGGAGATAAGAAAGTGAATCTTTGCTCCAATCCACTCGGGCGTATCAATTTTTCATACAAAAATCTTAAATAAAAGACCTCATTAACATTGGAAATGAGTAAATGAATTGATCAATTAATTAAACAAAGTAGATCAGATATACCTCATTTATGTATTAACAACACTGAGGCTTAATTGCGTGTGTTGTAAAACTTGATCAAAATCCTCCATACCAATTGTTTCAGAATATTCAGCACCAAAAATACCAAACTCCATAGGTAAAAGATGAGTATTTCCTTCCGGAATATCAGACATTTCTAAAAATGTCGTAAGGCACGACCTAAACTTGGAAGTAGTTTTTTTTAGATGCGGTCTTCTTAGCAACAATTGTTTTTTGTGTGGAAATGTTGTTAATTTCAGGATTCTTACCCCTACCGACATCTCCATTCTCTTTAGCATGAATCTAAAGATCATATAATTAGTTATGTGAAGTATAAGATCACAAATTAACATTTTTCATGCATAAATATCATATAATTGTGATGTACCTCTTTTATTGATGCAACTGACTCGGTTTACCGCGGAATCCCCTTATCTTTTGCTTTGGATTTTGTTGGAGTCTAATTAACATAACCATGTAAAAATAAATGTACGTAAAATGCGCGTAAAAACTTTGAATACTCAAAGGTTCATATATATGGTTTTAAGCATACCTCATCATTACACTAATGAGGCTTGATGGCCATGCAACAAACGAACCTATTGCATCTCCCACCAGTGTGGCATCCGAAACATCGTCAGGATGTGGTAATAACGCATCCTTATCCAAAGTAATGTCAACCGATACTTTCAAATAGCCAGTATGGAGCGATTTAGTGTGAAGTAATTCTCCTAAAGTGTTATGAACTTTTCCCTTGCCAACCATCTGATAAGTCGGTGACGATAAGTAGAGTTGGCAAGGTGAAATGCCCTAAAACCAATAATAAATTTCAAATTATTATTGTGTATATATTTCAGTTAAATAAATTAAGCTACTTTAATTTCATAATGATATATATAATTACCTCTGGAAGATTCGGTTGAAAATTACAACAGATACTACCGTTGTCACTAGTAGCTTTAAAACCTGAAGCTTGCTCTCTTAATTCTTTTTCCCTTCTCAATTCACGGACTTCAGCTTGTAGTGCTTCCAAGGTTTCCTGCAGTTGTTTATTGCTAGGAGTCTTTTGTGTTTTCATCTTCAAGGATTTTGGAGTGATTCCAAATCCCTTACCCCTCACCCAACCAGAATACTCATGAACATCTAATGCTCGACTAAGTATGCTCCTGCAATTATTGTCGTCATCTGGACATATAGGCGGAGATAGAGTCTCTTGAAATTCATATGAATATTGAAAATTTGTCTTAATTATATGTTACTAAACTTTTGATTTAATTAAAGAAATAATGCTATACTTACACATTTCTCAAAAACTTTTTGAACATCTTCTTTGACAACTCCATCCTTACCCACACGGGCTTCCTTCCATAAAACATGTGCCGGAAGAGATGTTTCAAAACTATTCTCCTTTGTTAACTACACATTAATCCAAATAATGTGATCAAATATAATTCATGATGAACAAATATATCATTGCAATTTATAGATACTTACTGTGATACGGTGGGAGAACTGACTTGGGATTTTGCGTTTGTGTTCGCAAATGTTTCGGTTTAGCAAGAGTCGCCACCGACTTTTTATTTTATCCTAAGGAAAGGTCAAAAAGCACAGGAAAGACCTTTGAGATGTTTTCTTGGGTTCGGGGAGTAGATTATAGAAAGGGAAGGTATTAGCACCCTTTCTATCCATGGTTATCCATGGGATCTTAGTTACTTGCTTAGATCACTTGCTTTGCTTTTCAATTGTTTGAAATGGTGCTCTTCAATTGTTTGAAATGGTGCTTTGTGTGTGATTTTGAAAGATGTTTTGAAAAGAGGTCATCGTTGTGGCAACCTTTGTAATGATTCTTATTTGAATGTATACAAAGGTGTTTTTGTCTTTTGAAAAGTTTTCCATGTTTGAAAGTAGGGTTTTGAAATTGTGTTGTGAAGTGTGTTTTGAAGATAGCAAGGATGTTTTTGCAAGTTTTGATCAAGTAACTAAGAGTTGTCTACCCTATTTTACTCAAAGATCTTTCTTATGTTTTTAACTCTTTTAACAGTATTATTTCACCATTGTATTTGGTGAACAACCTTGTGTTAGGATGTTAAACGGGACAGGCGCGGGTCATCGTATAGACCATGATAGCAATAGTGTCAAGTTTTTTGGCAGTTTTTCTTGAGGGACTTGATCATTTTGTTTGGGCAACTCAGATAGCGTCATCGAGGGACTATGATCTTTTGTTTTGTTTTTGTTTTGCCAAAGTACTTGGCATGCATACCATGGCCCATTTTTGAAGGCAACAAGTGGATTGTAACCCTAGGGGTGCAAGTGTGCATTGTGTTTGTTTTTCATGCATTTTTATCTTGGATTAGGTCAAACTATTTGTTAATTTGATTTTGCATACAAACCCTAAGTCTAATCATGGCATAATTGAAAGCTTAAAGGTGCGAGAATTTAAATTCTACACTATTACAACATGATATAGGGAGGGGGTACAAATTTGAATAGGGGATTATTTTGACAAGAAATTAAATTCTAAATTATTACAACCAAATTGAATGTATAAGGCATAACAATAAAATATACAATATTTAAATAAATACAATAAATAAATATTAAATAAAATGTATTATGCAAAAAAAAGTTTTTTATGTATGTAAAAAGTATTTTTAATGTGAAATGTAAATAAATAAAAAGTCAATTTCAATTATTTTTGTTTTTTAGGGCAAAAACCCTAATTTCTTAAATAAATAGTATTATTTATTATTCATATACAATAATGTATCAATTTGTACAAAAAATAAAAGTATATTGAAAGAAAGGTATTTTTAGTATAAAATATTAATAAAAATTAAAATGTATTATTTTTGTGTTTTTTGTTCTAATTATTTAATAAAATATATGTATATCTATGTATTAAATATATTAAGTGTATAAAAATAAAACAAATTATTTACAAAAAATGTATGTATTTCAAGAAAATATTTTCAAATGTGTATAAAAATAATAAATGAAAATAAAAGTATTATTTGTATTATTTGTATTATTTTTAATTTAAACAAAATGATATAAAAGCATATAAACATTTTTATACTAGTAAAAATAAAAATAAATACCAAATAAATGCAAAAAAAATATATAAATAATTTTTTGGCATTTTTTATATTTAGACATAAAATAATAAAGTCAGAATTAAAATAAAAATGAAAAAATGACAAATATACAAAGAAATGGGCCAGGGGGGTGTGAACTAAAAATGCAAGTGTTAGAAGCAAAAATAACCAGACCCAGCCCAATCAACTTCGTCTTCTTCCTCAGTTCAAACAAAAGCGCACCTTCTGTGTACAAACTGCTATCTCCTGATTCTGTGCTTTTTTGACAAAACTCATAACATGAAACTTGTAGAGCATAAAACAACGAATCTAACCATATAAAAAACTTAAGCTAACTCTTAAAGACCAGAGAGAATTTCTCTGGCCCTAATTTCTAACCTAGTTTTTTCAGAAAGTTCATGGATGAAATTCTCCTAGCACGATTAATATAAATGAAAACTAAGCACATGTATGGTTTCAGGGCTATGAATACAACATCTTTCATTCACAAACCTAAGTCTAACTATTCCTAAATAGAGAGATAGAAGTCCATGAAATACATGTTTCAGTTGAGTTCGAGCTAGACAATGCAACAACTTCCAAGGGTGTTTGAGGTTCTTTTAAGCTTGCCTGATGTCCACTGAAGCTTTCTCAATGCTTAGTTTGTTTTGAAGTGGCCTGAATCGTGCTACAGAACTCAACCTGCAAAGTTTCCAAACAAAAATGGCAATGTGTGTTAATGGAGTTACAACAACTTGTGGATGGTCTGGATAGCTCATGTAGGTTGATTGGAATGTGTTTGAAGTAGCTTTGGACAAAACGCACGAGGGAACTTGATGGTGGCTTGCAAAATGCAGAAATGGCCCTATTTTGCAAGAAAATGGGGTTTTGGAGTATGAGGGTGCTTTAGGGGTGAAAGGCTCGTGCTTCTGACTTGTGAGGATATGCAAAACTTGTTTGACAACTTTGTTTTAGTTGGTTTTATCAGATGTGTGAGATGCCTTGTGTTTGACAAGTTTCTAGTTTTTGAAGCAAGAAAGTGGAAGTAAGGTTATAGGCTTGTACAGGCCATCTTATCACCCTGCATACAACCCTCTTGGCCCCTCTAATTAGTGGATTTGGTTTACAGCATCAGATATGGTCCAAGGCTCTAGGATGTTGTTTTGACATAAAGCAAAATTCAAACAAAAATGGCAATGTTGCTTTTTCCATTTAAGGATTAAACTAGTGTACAATACCCTAATGACCAAGATAATGCATTGGCTCAATGGATTTGCATTAAATTATGGAGTACAAACTGGTTTAGAGGCCTGTAATTGTGAACCAAGCTAGCTAGGTCAGATTTGGCAAGTGGTATGAACATGTATTGGCCATGGTTGCAAAGTGAGTTTTTGCCAACTTCAAGCATTCGATTCTCGCTAGCCACAAAGGGGTTTGAGGAGTTCTTGGATAATTTGGAAAGCTTGCAACATGTACTACAATCCATCTTTGAAATGAAACTTGAAACTCCAAGTGGAACTATGTGAAAAATGGCCAAGAAGATGGGTCAAAATCCTGCCTAAACTAGGGCAAAATTTCTCTAAGTTAAAAGTTTTAGGTACCCTTGTTGCAAAACTCATAACTTGAGATACAAGCTTCTTTTGAGAAAACTTTGTGAAGCAAAGTTATAGACTTTGTAATGGACTACAACTTTCATGTTTTAAGTTTTGTTTGAATCCATTTGCAGCTTGGTGAAAAAATGGGACAAAGTTAGGAAAAAATAAGAAAATTTTATAACTTAGAAAATTTCTAAGTTATGAAAATTTTCATTTTAAACCCTAATTTGCATTTTTGGGTTTCTTGATGAACAAGTTTCATAATTTGACATGTCTTGATGAAAAATGACCCTTGGCACTTGATTTTGACCAAAAAGTCAAAGTTTGACTTTTCAGTATATAGTTAAATTTTGATTAGTTGATTGAAAAATTCATTTGTCAATCCTATGCATTTGAGATCTTTTGAACTTGTTGAATGGCTCAAGACAATGTCATTGAGTCCTTGATTCCATGGTTGAGCTTTATTTGCCACTGGCTAGGTCAAACAGTCAAAACTTGCCTTTGTACAGTCAAAACCCTAAAAATGACCATTTTACCCTTTTGGTGATCTGATCAATTTTCTTGTGGAATTATGATCCAAACTTGATCAAATGGTTCATATGAGTTCATGATGTTGATGTGGGTCAAATTTCATGAGGTTTGACTGTCAATTAGCCACAGTTGACTTTTTCCCCAATACAACTGATTTCTAGGTCAACTGTCCAATTGACTGGGCAAAAATTTGAATCAAGGCTTGAAACTTGGTATGGACAAACTTGTGAGTACAACATGAAGTATGAAACTCACTTTGGGTATTGTAGGTCAAAACATCACTGTGCAAACTCAAACCCTAATTTAGGTCAACAGTGCAAGGAGGTGTCTTGAGCAGAGCAAACCCTAGCTTGATCTTGAGCTCCAAAAGTCTTGTGATGAGAAAATGTTGATGAAATGAGAGGGAAAATTTTGGGGTACAACACTTACGATAGACTGTTCTAAGCGTCCATATCCAATACGCCATTTTTTGTATGGATACACGGGACTTGATGCTCTTTGTCGATTTGTTTCACTTACACTCTGAAATTCTTGGGTTTTTCATTTGGCTTTAAACATTTCCCATTCTTTAGGTGAAAACAAACTTGCATATTTAGATGGAAGCTCTGCATCAACAAAAAATTTATTTGTATCCCTAAGAAACTTGATATTTAAAAAAATACTAAACCCTCTTAATAGTTTTCCGGCCAATCGGAGACAAAAAGTTCTTCTAGTATTATCAATGTTGTTGAAAGATCTCTACGAAAAACATACACATAGTGCGTTAGTACAAGTAATTTAAAGACATAATCGTCATTAAAAACAAATTGGAACTTCATTAAATATGGTACCTGTATATGACTCCAAATTTTTTTCTTTAGCTTCTTTCAACTCTCGTTTTCTCCAATCATCAAAAGTAATTGGAACTTCATTCCTTACAAGTGCACCAATAAAACTTGTCATCGTTGAAACGTTAGGCTCAATTAGTTGGCCACTTTGACTCCAATGCGCATCTAATTTTATGCCTCGGTCTTTATCACGAATGACTTTCTTCATAATTGTTATTCCCCGTCAAATTTCCGCTTCCTGGTCAATAACGGTCTCATGATCTCCATCATCAATAGCATCATCATGTGGGTGATCCTCGTTACTAGCCATCTAACCTGTAATAAAGAAAAATATAAACCCAATATAAAAATCCATAATCAATTGAATATATAACAAATGACAAATAAATAAGAGCATATAAATTTATTGAAAATGACATAATATATAACATTTTACTATATTACCTCTTTCACTAACATCTCTTTCTTTTCTTTGTTGGAATATGAATTACTTGTTTCTTAACAATGCAGACGTCAGAATTGATCTAAATTCCCTGGTTATGATCATTTCTAATATATGATTCATCCACTATAATATTCTCATCTTGATCATTTCGTCTAATACATGACTGATTCTCAACATCAATATCACATTGATCTACATCGGTATCATCAATTACTTTGTTAGATAAAAGCACTATAGACCATTTCGTACTCGTCGGGTCAGTGACATAGAACACTTGTTTAGCTTGAGATGCTAGAATAAAAGGCTTTTCTTTGTAACCCACCCTACTAAGATCAACTTACAGAAATCCTGACTTATCCATTCGTATGCCACTACTATTTATCCACTTGTAACCAAAGATAGGAATCTAAAACTTCTAGTAATCAAACATCCAAATGTGCTCAATAACCCCAAAATATGACAAATTTGCATATTTGGGATTTAAGTCCTTCATACTTGATATGTGCATTGCTTCAACTAGCACGGTGACACCATTATTTTGCATAGTACTTTTTATCATCTTGTTCTTTGGTATATAATTTTGTATCCATTTATTGTGCATGCGCTATGAGAAAACACATGAAAACTTTTACCATATGCCAAACATCTCAACCTTTCTGTTATTGAAGTGGGATCTGAAGAGTGCTTTGAATAAATATGATCCTTAAACCATTGTATAAAACTTTCATTGTGCTCTCGTACTATCCAATTTTCATTTTTCTTCTGATTTAACCCTCAGAATACAGCCTTGTGCATTTCAACATATGGCTCAACCTCGCTGTCATTGTGCAGAACATACAAATGCACCTCCTCCCGTTCATCCCTTGATAATGTCTCAATTATATTTCCAATTGATTTTTTACCTTCCTTTTTTTCAAAAATATGAGTTTTGGGGAGCCCAACGGATTGAACATTGGACAAATATTCAGTACAAAACTCAACTGCTTCTTCAACAATGTATCGTTCAACAATACAACCCTCTGGGCGACTTTGGTTTTTCACGTACCCTTTTAATATTTTCATATAACGTTCAGCAGGGTACATCCATCTCATATAAGATGGTCTACATAACTGTGTCTCTTTCACAAGGTGAACAACTAGATATACCATTATGTCAAAAAAATAGGGAGGAAAATACATCTCAAGCTCACACAAGGTAATAACTATTTCTTTTTGCAGTGTTGGTAAGACCTCGGGATCGACCACCTTACTACAAATTGACCTAAAGAAAAAACACAATTTAGTTATGGCGCTTCTTACTTTTTCTGACAAAATAGACCGTATACCTATTGGTAGAAAATGCTCCATTATAACATGACAATCACGTGTCTTTAAACTCTTTAACTTGAGGTCTTTCATAGACACAAGTCTTCTAATATCTGAAGAGTATCCTTCTGGAACTTTAACTTCACTTAGAAACTTGCACAATATTTTTTCTCCTTTCTAGATAGAGTAAAATCAGCATATGGTAAATATGTTCGTCTTCCTTTCTTCACGGTTCCTAATTCAGTTCTTATTCCCATCTTTAACATGTCCTCCCTTGCTTTAAGGCCATCATTAGACTTTCCTTTTATTGAGTAACGTACCAATAACACTTTCGAATACATTTTTTTCCAATATGCATAACATCGAGAAAATGTCTCACATACAAAGACTTCCAATATGGCAATTCAAAAAAAAATCGACTTCTTCTTCCACCCACCTTTTACAACCTTATGTGCAAAAGGCTTGCCAAAATGAGTACACACATCTTTCACCTTTTCAAAAATTTGGTCACCTGACAATGCAGGTGGAGCTTTACGTTGTTCGATGTCTCCATTTAATGCTTTTCTCCACCCATGATAGTGATGTTTAGAATGTAAGAATCTGCAATGACCGAGAAACACATTCTTCTGACAAAGTTCCAATCGTGTCGTATCGATTCCATCTTCACAAACAGGACACGCATGTTGACCTTTAATGTTATATCCAGAAAGATTCCCGTATGCTGGAAAATCATTAATTGTTCCAAACAACATCGCCCTCAAATTGAAACTTTATTTCTTATATCCATCATAAACCTCCACACCGTTCTCCCACAAAATCTTTAAATCTTCGATCAAAGGTGTCAAGTATACGTCTATGCCATTCCCTAGTTGTTTAGGCCCAGAAATTAACATAGATAACATCATGTACTTATGCTTCATACATAGGCATGGAGGTAGGTTATAAATCATAAGAATCACAGGCCATGTGGTATGTGAGATACTTTAAAGACCATGTTGGTTCATTCCATCAGTAGATAATGCCAAGCGAAGGTTTCTTGCTTCTTCTCCAAAATCAGGATAATCATCATCAGTTTTCAACCACTATGGTGAATCTGTCGGATGTCGATACTTTCCATCAATAATTATTTCATCTGCATGCCAAGTCAAGTGTCTTGCATCGGTTTCACTACGAAACATGCGCCTAAATCTCGGAATTATAGGAAAATACCATAAGACTTTTGCTGGAGACAATTTTTTCTTATATCGTGATAAACCGCATTTAGGGCACTCATTTAATGATGCATATTCGTTTCGAAACAAAACACAATCGTTTGGACAAGTATGTATCTTATCATAGCTCATGCCAATAGAGCACAACATTTTTTAGCCTCATAGGTTCGATTAGGAAGAACATTAACCTCCGGAAGCATATCTCTCATAAGGGCTAACAACTCTGAAACTTTTATCCGACCATCCATTGTATGCCTTTAAGTTATACAACTTTAATACCGCAGACAGTCTTATGAATTTGGTGCAACCTTTATACAACATTTTCTCTGCATCACTTACTAACCTCTCAAACATTTTGGGACAATCCTTAAGATCTTCTTCAAATGCGTCTGCAATCTCTTCGACTCGATCTCAATCGTATGTATTTGTGTCATTGTCGTCTGGAGCAGAGGTCGTCATATTACTTTTCTCCCCCGCTTTAACATTCTCGTTAATTTTCTCACCATGATATATCCAACACTTATAACTTTGATCAATCCCACGCGTCAGTAAATGCGATTTCAATCCATCTGAGTCAACCCGACCTACATAAAAACCACCCAAGCTATGACATTTCATTCTACTGGAGTCTTTGACGTGTTCAACAGTAAACTTAACGAATTCCAATACCTCATTCTCATACTCTTTTGACAATCGATCGACAGTCATCCATTTTTTATCCATGGAATTACTACTAATTAAGGTAAACAAAAACACTAAAATTATTCACACAACTATTTCAAAAGAACATAAAGAAAAACACTTTCGTGACACAAAAAGAATATTAATACAAACTTTTAGAAATATTTCATAAGATTTAATTGGATTAGTTCTAGATCGATATAGACTAAAATTAATTATTTCTATATAAAATTAATTGTGCTTTTTAAATGATATAGATAGAATGTTTTATAATTTAAGAAGAAGATAGTAAATAAATAAACGAGTCGATAATGTTGAATTTGAACTTCACTTACCAAAGAAAGAAGAGGGGTTATTGGTGCCGACGATGGATGATGCTGATTTGATGTTCTTCGAATCGGTGATGGTCTTCGACTAACTACACCAATACAAAAAAGTCTTAACCAACTTTTTAGTAAGCACACTAACATTGAAAATGCATAGAGTTGAGAATAAAATCACGATACCAATCCTCAAATGAAAATAAAATCAAAGAACTCATTTTGTTACACAATTTAAGAACCAGAACATGGAAAATTGATTTCAACGCATGATTTATTCGATTAAACAAAAATCGGGCAGCAACTATAACAAGTTATGAATGCTCGATAGTTTCAACTCGATAAGATTCGAAACAAAATGGGAAAGCACCCGATGTCACAACCATGCAAACTTTCGAATTTAAATCAAATTACACAATAAAGTTATCTGAATCTCAAATCAATTTTAAAAGATGAATTGGTGCCCCGTGAATGGTTCTCGACTATATCTTATGTGAATAACGCGACATGGACATCAAGTTGTCATTGAAACCAAAATGAAATCAAACTATCGCAATAAAGTGGCACCGTAACCGAATTAAACCTTGAATTCATAACAACATGCATCAAATTCTCTTTCAAATTTTCTCACACAAAGTGACACAACATTGAATTCAAACCTGAAACTCTAACAAATAAAACAAAACAGGTAGCCCCAATAGTTTCTCGGTTAGTTTATACACGAATAAACGCGACATCAACATCTAACCTTCATTGAAACTAAATAAAACCAGACAGCCTAGCAGAGTCTATATCACTAACTAATCGAACTTATAAACAGGTCACATGTTTTGCAGAAATGTAGAAGGAAATATCTAGAAATGTAGAAGGAAATGAATCTAGAAATGTAGAAGGAAATGTTGAACCAAGCTTAACAAAACCAAATGTTGGTGAAATGGTTGATAGAAGTCCCACAAGAGAGTCCAAAAAACAAAATCTTATAAACCAAATACCCAAAGAACCATAGTAGTAATAGAGATAAGAACAAGGGAAACTTACATTGAGATACGGTGGAGGACGGCAACTGAGGGATGGTGGAAGGAGGGCAGCCGGAGGAACGGCGGAAGGAGGGCATTCGGAGGGGCGGCGGAAGGAGAGCGGTATCGGAGGAACGACAGAAGGACGAAGAGAAATATGTTATGTTTTTGGAGGTCTGTGAAAAGAAACGAGTTCTGGAGGGGTTCTATTTTTTAATTCTAATTATATGACTTTAGACAGCGCTTTTAAAAAGCACTGGCTAATATGGGCCTTTAGAAGCGCTTTTAAGATTATTTTTTTAATTTATATGACTTTAGACAACGCTTCGGAGAAGCGCTGGCTAATGTGGTCCTTTACCAGCGCTTTTTTTAAGCGCTTTCTAATGCAACCCTTTTAGCAACACTTTTCAGAAGTGATGTCTAAGGTCGGCCTTTTAGCAGCGCTTTTACTCATTTTCGTATACAATTTCCGTGTTTTATTTTTTAATTTACTTATAGCAGTGCTTTTGTATAAAAGCATTGTCTAAGGTGCGTTGTCTAAAGGCCTTTTGGCGTAGTGAGGACCACACACTTTCATGTTGACTGCTATATCTCAAGATCACCAAAAGCTTACCTCAAAAATGATCGCCTATAACATCAGATCTCTTGTCGATAATGATGCTGCAATCAAGGTTAGACATATTATTGCTCATATTTGTACGACTAATGGCTACAACGTATCTTACAATAGGCATGGATTGTAAAGAACAAAGCAATCAAAGATATTTATGGAAATTAGGAGGACTCATATAAGAACCTCCCGCAGAGGTTGTTAGTCATGCAATAATTTCTCCCAGGTACCGTCATAGATCTTGAAACACTTCTTGTATATTCAAATGAAGGAACACGTATTGGTGGTGCAAGAATTTTCAATCACTTTTTTTGGGCCTTTCAACCATGTATTAGGGGTTTCGCACATTGCAAACCAATAGTGTAGGTAGATGGTACATGGATATATTAAAAATATAGGGGCACATTGCTACTGGTTGTTGCATAAGATGAGAATGGTAACATTTTCCCTATCGCATATGCACTGGTTGAAGGTGAGAACGGGGGGGCTTAGAGTTTCTTTCTGAAAAGTTTGAGACTCCACGTCGCACCCCAGCCAGGCTTATGTTTGATATCTGATCAATATGAGTCCATTAAGAGTGCCTACAATAACCGGAACGATGGTTGGCAGAACCCTCCATCGATACATGTGTATTGTATTAGGCACATGGCACAAAACTTTATGCGAGCCATCAAGGACAAAGACCTTCGCAAGATAGTTGTTAACATGGATAATTTATTCTCTATTTTTTACAATTATAACCTCTTTAACTTTTAAATATATAGTTCTTTTATATTAATAATTTTAATGCTTATACACAGGGTATGCACTTAATGTGTCTACATACGCATACTATCGGGAGGAGATCCGCCAAACAAACACATAGGCTTTTAACTGGATAGAGAATCTTCCAAGAGAAAAATGGTCGCGAGCTTACGGTGGAGGAACACGATGGGGTCACATACACTATGCCAAACAAGACATTAGACAACACTTTTTTTGGCTTTTAATAGTGCTGCCTAAAGAAACGCTGATAAAAGTAAAGACAACGCTTTTTTTCAATGTAAAAGCGCTATCTTTTGCCCACTTTAGGAAGCGCTTTTACATTAAAAGCGCTTTCTTATGCACCCCCTTTAGACAGCGCTTTTAAAATAGACAACTATTTTTTATATACCATTTTAACAGCGCTTTTTATTTTAGACAGCGCTTTATGTTATTTTTTAAGTTAGGTTTTAGACAGCGCTTTTCTTTAAAAGTGTTGTCTATTCCCCTACTTTAGACAGCACTTTCCGACTTTAGGCAGCCCTTTTTTGACATTTTACAGCGCTTTTCTCTTAAAGAGTTATCTATTGATCACGATTTTTTTAAATAAAAATACTTATTTTGACTTACAAAAGCATTGTCCAATATATAATGCATTTTAATCAAATTTTAACCATATTTGAACTAGATTTTCACCCCATTATGCACCATATTTGGTAGCTTCATTCCAATAAAATATGCATATGTAAAAATTTCACTTATATATAAATTGATGATATATACAACAACTACAAAATTTATGATACAAGTTAAAATTCTACAAGTTGAAAATCCTAAAATCCAAAATTGATGTTACATCTACATCTTACTATCTTCGAGAATTCTCATAAAACAACAACAACATGAATATCTTAGCTCTATCTTCTACACATGCATCTATAAACCTGGAAAAAAAACCAAATGATCGAAATTCATAACATGATAATATTAATGTTGCACTTTATTCGAATTTAATTTATATTCAAAACTCAAAAGTTCTCATCAAAGGGAATAAGACAATATACCTTAGCTTATAAAATTCTCAACCCGATAATTAATTGACGCCATTTCTCCTTAAGTTTATCCAATTGATGTTTTGAGTAATGTGCACAGTTAAATTCCTCAAAGTACTACATATATAACAATATAACATAGTATGTGATTTAGTTAAAACAATGTCATTTTATGAGAAACGTAAAATATGAAAATAGTATGTAATTCCTAAGTTAGAAGTACATACCGTGGATGGAATCTCTAATTGATCCGAAAGAATAGTTTCTTCAATAAGCCTCAACATGAAATAGTCGCAGTCTATACCGTTACGCTGGCGAGGACACTACACGTGGAAAGAAAATACGAATATATATCAGGATATACCCTTTAAATTGTTTTATCAAGTATCATCACTAATGTAATCAAAACTGAATATCTCCTTATGAAAATATACATCCACTCTGATCCATGTAACATTGTTGGATCTACTTTTTGGCACTTGAATATCTCTTTGGGAGTGAAAAGCTCGTAGAACGTTATAATAAAATATAAACGAATGTTTAGAACAATCTCACATAGAAACATAAACATAAATACAAATCCAGATAAATATATATATATATATATATATATATATATATATATATATATATATATATATATATATATATATATATATATATATATATATATATCTTTGGGAGCAAAAAACTTACGTGTCAATCATCTTCTTTAAATCTGGATATGTTGACCAATCCTTGTATAACAAATACAGATAATACACAGTATCTCTTACAGGATTAATCGCAACCAATAACAAGTGTCCACTGTAGGATTAAACAAAGATTAAACAATAGCCAAAAATGCAAAATTATAATAGATCAAGTTAGGATTAAAATCTAACCCGTTGCCAGTATTATATGGTAAAAAGAACAACTTTTCAGTATCTTTGCTGGCCACGAATAAACCGAGTACATATGCTATGACATCATCTGGTCTTGTTACGATTAACCCTGAATTGACAGTGTTGGGAGCTAAGAAGCCAAATCTTCATTCTAATCCACGAAGACGCACAATGTTTTCATACATAACCTTAAATTAAAACATCATTAATATTATACTATATTCATTGAAATGAGGAAATAAATTGTTCATCTAATTAAACAAAGTTGATCGGAGTATACCTGATGTATGTATCGATAACACCGAGGCCTAATTCCAAAAGTTTAAAAACTTGATCCATATCCTCTCTACCAATTGCTTCCATGTATTCAAAACCAAAGATGTATGCACTCATAGGTATAAGGCGGGTACCACCATCCGGAATATCTGTTATTCCTAAATATGTCTGAAGGCACGACCTATATTGAGCAGTAGTTTTTTTGCTTGCCACGGTCTTCTTAGCAACATTCTTTTTTTGTGTGGAAATATTGCTAATTTCAGGCGCCTTACCCCTACTAACTTGTGCAATCTCTTTAGCATGAATCTAATTATCATATAATTAGTTTGGTGAAGTATAAAATCACAAATTAGCATTTTTCATAGCATAAATGTCATATAATTGTGTTGTACCTCAATTGATGCAACTGACTCGGTTTCCCTCCTAATCCCCTTATCTTTTTGAACAGATTTTGTTGGAGTATATCATTACCATGTAAATAAAATGTAAGTAAAATTGCCTTAAAATTTTTGAATAGTAAACAGTTTTAAGCATACCTCATCATCTACGCAAACGAGGCTTGACGACCATGCAACAAATGATCTTATTGCATCTGCCACCAATGTTGCATCCGCCACATTGTCAGGTAGTGGTAATAATGCACCCCGCTCTAAAACAACATCAATCGATACTTTCAAAAATCCATTTGGGAGAGGTTTATGGTGAAGCATTTCTCCTGAAGTATTATGTACTTTTCCCTTGCCAATCATCCGATAAGTCGGTGACGACAAATAGAGTTGACACGGGAAATTCCCTATAACCATTAATAAATATGGTTACATAATTAATAAATATGGTTATATAATTAATAAATATGATATATAATTACCTCGGGAATATTCGGTCCAAAGTTACCATTGATACTACGTTTGTCACTACTATCTTTAAAATCTATAGCTTGATATATTTCTTTTTCCTTTCTCAGCTCATAAACTTTTTGTTGTAACTTTTCCAACTTTTCCTGAAGTTTTTTATTACTAGGAGCTTTTGTCTTTGATTTTTTCTTTAAGGATGTTGGAGTGATGCCAAATCTCTTACCCTTCACCCGACAAGAATACTCACGAATATCTAATACTCGACTAAGTATTCTTTTGCAATCATTATCTTCATCTGGAGGTATAGACTGAGAAAGAGTCTCCTGAAATTCATATGAATATTGTAATTAAAGAATGATATCTTAATAAAATAATGATGTAATTAAATAAATAAAAGAATGATGTAATTAAATAAATAATGTTATACTTATACATCTCTTAAAAATTTGTTGAACATTTTCTTTAACAGCTTCATCCTTGCACACACGGGTTTCCTTCCACAAAACATGTTCTGGAAGAGATGTTTCAGAACTATTATCCTTTGTTAACTACACATTAAGCCAAATAATATGATCAAATATAAGAGTGCATATATTATAGATACTTTTCAATTTATAGATACTTACAATAGATTGTTGTAAGCGTGCATATTTTATACGCCCTTTTCTATATGGATACGCAGGACTTGATGCTCGTTGTCGATTTACGACACTTAAACTCTCAAAGTTCTGGGTTTTTCTTTTGGATTTAAAAGTTTACCATTCTTCGGGTGTAATCAAATCTGCATATTTATTTGGAAGCTTTGCATCAAGAAAATTTTTATCTGCATCCCTAAGAAACTTGTTTGATAAAAAAGCTCTAAACCCTCTATGTAGTTTTTCGGCCAATTTGAGTATATAATCTCTCCTGGTATCATCAATGTTGAATGACCTCTACGAAAATCATAAACAAAGTGCATTAGTATAAGTAATTTAAAGACATAATCGTCATTAAAAACAAATAACATCACATATGGTACTTGTATCAGGATATACCCCTTAAATTGTTTTTATCAAGTATCATCACTAATACGATCAAAACTAAATATCTCTTTGTGAAAATATACCTCCACTCTAATCCATGTAACTTTGTTGACTCAATTTTTTGGCACTTGAATATCTCTTTGGGAGTAAAAAGCTAGTAGAGCGTTATAATAAAATATAAACGATTGTTTAGAACAATCTCACATAGAAACATAAACATAAACACAAATCCAGATATATATCTTTGGGAGCGAAAAACTTACTTGTCAATCATCTTCTTCAAATCTGGATATGTTGACCAATCAATGTATAATGAATCCAGATAATACACAATATCTCTTATAGGATTAACCGCAACCAATAACCAGAGTCCACTGTAAGATTAAACAAAGATTAAACAATGGCCAAAAATACAAAATTATAATAGATCAAGTTAGGATGAAAATCTAACCCGTTGCCAGTATTATACGCTAAAAAGAACAACTTTTCAGTATCTTTGCTGGCCACGAATAAACCGAGTACATATGCTATGACATCATCTGGTCTTGTTACGATTAACCCTGAATTGACAGTGTTGGGAGCTAAGAAGCCAAATCTTGCTTCTAATCCACGCAGACGCACAATGTTGTCATACATAAAACTTAAATTAAAACATCATTAACATTATACTATATTCATTTAAATGAGGAAATAAATTGTTCATCTAATTAAAAAAAGTTGATCGGAGTATACCTGATGTATGTATCGTTAACAACGAGGCCTAATTCCAAATGTTTAAAAACTTGCTCCATATCCTCTCTACAAATTGCTTCCATGTATTTAAAACCAAAAATGTCTGCACTCATAGGTATAAGGTGGGTACCACCATCCGGAATATTTGTTATTCCTAAATATGTCCGAAGGCACGATCTATACTGAGCAATAGTTTTTTTGCTTGCCACGGTCTTCTTAGCAACATTCTTTTTTTGTGTGGAAATATTGTTGATTTCAGGCGCCTTACCCCTACTGACTTGTGCAATCTCTTTAGCATGAATCTAATTATCATATAATTAGTTAGGTGAAGTATAAAATCATAAATTAGCATTTTTCATAGCATAAATGTCATATAATTGTGTTGTACCTCAATCGATGCAACTGACTCGCTTTCCCGCCTAATCCCCTTATCTTTTGGAACAGATTTTGTTTGAGTCTTACATTACCATGTAAACAAAATGTAAGTAAAATTGCCTTAAAAAATTTGAATAGTAAACGGTTTTAAGCATACCTCATCATCTATGCAAACGAGGTATGACGACCATGCAACAAATGATTCTATTGCATCTGCCATCAATGTTCCATCTGCCACATCGTCAGTTAGTGGTAACAATTCACCCCACTCTAAAACAACATCAACCGATACTTTCAAAAATCTATTTGAGAGCGGTTTATGGTGAAGCATTTCTCCCGAAGTATTATGCACTTTTCCCTTGCCAATCATCTGATAAGTCGGTGACGACAAATAGAGTTGACACGGGAAATGCCCTATAAACATTAATAAATATGGTTATATAATTAATAAGTATGGTTATATAATTAATAAATATGATATATAATCACCTCGGAAATATTCAGTCCAAAGCTACCATTGATACTACGTTTGTCACTAGTATCTTTAAAACCTGTAGCTTGATCTATTTCTTTTTCCTTTCTCAACTCATAAACTTTTTGTTGTAACTTTTCCAACTTTTCATGAAGTTCTTTATTACTAGGAGCTTTTGTCTTTGATTTTTTATTCAAGGATGTTGGAGTGATCTCAAATCCCTTACCCCTAACCCGACCAGAATACTCACGAATATCTAATGCTCGACTAAGTATTCTCCTACAATCATTATCTTCATCTGGAGGTATAGACTGAGAAAGAGTCTCCTGAAATTCATATGAATATTGTAATTAAAGAATGATATGTTAATAAAACAATGATGTAATTAAATAAATAAAAGAATTATGTAATTAAATAAATAATGTTATACTTACACATCTCTCGAAAATTTGTTAACATTTCCTTTAACAGCTTCATCCTTACACACACGGGCTTCCTACCATAAAACATGTTCCGGAAGAGATGTTTCAGAACTATTCTCCTTTGTTAACTACACATTAAGCCAAATAACATGATCAAATATAAGCGTGCATATATTATAGATACTTTGCAATTTATAGATACTTACAATAGATTGTTGTAAGCGTGCATATCTCATACGCCCTTTTCTGTATGGATACGCGGGACTTGATGCTCATTGTGGATTTACAACAGTTAAACTCTCTAATTTATGGATTTTTCTTTTGGATTTAAAATTTTCTCATTCTTCAGGTGTAATCAAATCTGCATATTCATTTGGAAGTTTTGCATCAAGAAAATTTTTATCCGCATCCCTAAGAAACTTGTTTGATAAAAAAGCTCTAAACCCTTTATGTGATTTTCCGGCCAATTTGAGTATATAATCTCTCCTGGTATCATCAATGTTGAACGACCTCTATGAAAATCATACACAAAGTGCATTAGTATAAGTTATTTTAAAGACATAATCGTCATTAAAAATAAATAACATCACATATGGTACCTGTATCAGGATATACCCCTTAAATTGTTTTATCAAGTATCATCACTAATATAATCAAAACTGAATATCACTTTGTGAAAATATACCTCCACTCTGATCCATGTAACGTTGTTGGCTCTATTTTTTGGCACTTGAATATCTCTTTGGGAGTGAAAAGCTAGTAGAATTCTATAATAAAATATAAACAACTGTTTAGAACAATCTCACATAGAAACATAAACATAAACACAAATCCAGATATATATCTTTGGCAGCGAAAAACTTACGTGTCAATCATCTTCTTCAAATCTGGATATGTTGACCAATTATTGTATAACGAATCCAGATAATACACATTATCTATTACAGGATTAATCGCAACCAATAACCAGTGTCCGCTGTAAGATTAAACAAAGATTAAACAATGTCCAAAAACACAAAATTATAATAGATCAAGTTAGGATGAAAATCTAACCCGTTGCCAGTATTATGTGTTAAAAAGAACAACTTTTCAGTATCTTTGTTGGCCACGAATAAACCGAGTACATATGTTATGACATCATCTGGTCTTGTTACGATTAACCCTGAATTGACAATGTTGGGAGGTAAGAAGCCAAATCTTACTTCTAATCCACGCAGACGCGCAATGTTGTTATACATAAACCTTAAATTAAAACATCATTAACATTATACTATATTCATTGAAATGAGGAAATAAATTGTTCATCTAATTAAACAAAGTTGATCGGAGTATACCTGATGTATGTATCCATAACACTGAGGCCTAATTCCAAATATTTAAAAAGTTGCTCCATATCCTCTCTACCAATTGTTTCTATGTATTCAAAACCAAAGATGTCTGCACTCATAGGTATAAGGTGGATACTACCATCCGGAATATCTTTTATTCCTAAATATGTCCGAAGGAACGACCTATACTGAGCAGTAGTTTTTTTGCTAGCCACGGTCTTCTTAGCAACATTCTTTTTTTTTGTGTGGTAATATTGCTGATTTCAGGCGCCTTACCCCTACTGACTTGTGAAATCTCTTTAGCATGAATCTAATTATCATATAATTAGTTAGGTGAAGTATAAAATCACAAATTAGCTTTTTTTCATAGCATAAATGTCATATAATTGTATTGTACCTCAATTGATGCAACTGACTCAGTTTCACGCCTAATCCCCTTATCTTTCGGCATAGATTTTGTTGGAGTATAACATTACCATGTAAACAAAATGTAAGTAAAATTGCCTTAAATTTTTTTAATAGTAAACAGTTTTAAGCATACCTTATCATCTAGGCAAACGAGGCTTGACGGCCATACAACAAATGATCCTATTGCATCTGCCACCAAAGTTGCATCTGCCACATCGTCAGGTAGTGGTAACAATGCACCCCTCTAAAACAACATCAACCGATACTTTCAAAAATCCATTTGGGAGAGGTTTATGGTGAAACATTTCTTCCAAAAATATTATGCACTTTTCCCTTGCCAACCATCCGATAAGTCGGTGACGACAATTAGAGTTGACACGGGAGATGCCCTATAACCATTAATAAATATGGTTATATAATTAATAAATATGGTTATATAATTAATAAATATGATATATAATTACCTCGGGAATATTCAAACCAAAGTTACCATTGATACTACGTTTGTCATTAGTATCTTTAAAACATGTAGCTTGATCTATTTCTTTTTCCTTTCTCAGCTCATAAACTTTTTGTTGTAACTTTTACAACTTTTCCTGAAGTTCTTTATTGCTAGGAGCTTTTGTCTTTGATTTTTTCTTTAAGGATGTTGGAGTGATCCCAAATAACATGAAAAAACATAAGCGTGCATATATTATAGATACTTTGCAATTTATAGATACTTACAATAGATTGTTGTAAGCGTGCATATCCCATATGCCCTTTTCTGTATGGATACGCGGGGCTTGATGTTTGTTGTCGATTTACGACACTTAAACTCTCAAATTTTTGGGTTTTTCTCAGGTGTAATCAAATCTGCATATTTATTTGGAAGCTTTGCATCAAAAAAAATTTATCCGCATCCCTAAGAGTCTTGTTTGATAAAAAAGCTCTAAACCCTCTATGTAATTTTCTGGCCAATTTGAGTATATAATCTCACCTGGTATCAACAATGTTGAACGACCTCTACGAAAATCATACACAAAGTACGTTAGTATAAGTAATTTAAAGACATAATCGTCATTAAAAACAAATAACATCACATATGGTACTTGTATCAGGATATACCCCTTAAATTGTTTTATCAAGTATCATCACTAATATAATCAAAACTGAATATCTCTTTGTGAAAATATACCTCCACTCTTATCCATGTAACGTTGTTGGCTCTATTTTTTGGCACTTGAATATCTCTTTGGGAGTGAAAAGCTAGTAGAACGCTATAATAAAATATAAACGACTGTTTAGAACAATCTCACATAGAAACATAAACATAAACACTAATCCAGATATATATCTTTGGGAGCGAAAAACTTACGTGTCAATCATCTTCTTAAAATCTGGATATGTTGACCAATCATTGTATAACGAATCCAGATAATACACAGTATCTCTTACAGGATTAATCGCAACCAATAACCAGTGTCCACTGTAAGATTAAACAAAGATTAAACAATATCCAAAAACGCAAAATTATAATAGATCAAGTTAGGATGAAAATCTAACCCGTTGCCAGTATTATACGGAAAAAAGAACAACTTTTCAGTATCTTTGTTGGCCACGAATAAACCGAGTACATATGCTATAACATCATCTGGTCTTGTTACGATTAACCCTGAATTGACAGTGTTGGGAGCTAAGAAGCCAAATCTTACTTCTAATCCACGCGGACGCACAATGTTGTCATACATAAACCTTAAATTAAAACATCATTAACATTATACTATATTAATTTAAATGAGGAAATAAATTGTTCATCTAATTAAACAAAGTTGATCGGAGTATACCTGATGTATGTATCGATAACACTGAGGCCTAATTCCAAATGTTTAAAAAGTTGCTCCATATCCTCTCTACCAATTGCTTCCATGTATTCAAAACCAAAGATGTCTGCACTCATAGGTACAAGGCGGGTACCACCATCCGGAATATTTGTTATTCCTAAATATGTCAGAAGGCACGACCTATACTGAGCAGTAGTCTTTTTGCTAGCCACGGTCTTCTTAGCAACATTCTTTTTTTGTGTTGAAATATTGCTAATTTCGGGCACCTTACCCCTACTGACTTGTGCAATCTCTTTAGCATGAATATAATTATTAAATAATTAGTTAGGTGAAGTATAAAATCACAAATTAGCATTTTTCATAGCATAAATGTCATATAATTATGTTGTACCTCAATTGATGCAACTGACTCGGTTTCCCGCCTAATCCCTTTATCTTTCGGCACAGATTTTGTTGGAGTATAACATTACCATGTAAATAAAATTAAGTAAAATTGCCTTAAAATTTTTGAATAGTAAACGGTTTTAAGCATACCTCATCATCTACGCAAACGAGGTTTGACGGCCATACAACAAATGCTCCTATTGCATCTGCCATTAATGTTGCATCCACCACATCTTCAGGTAGTGGTAACAATGCACCCCTCTAAAACAACATCTACCGATAATTTCAAAAATCTATTTGGGAGCGGTTTATAGTGAAGCATTTCTCCAGAAATATTATGCATTTTTCCCTTGCCAATCATCCGATAAGTCGGTGACGACAAATAGAGTTGACACGGGAAATGCCATATAACCATTAATAAATATGGTTATATAATTAATAAATATGGTTATATAATTAATGAATATGATATATAATTACCTCGGGAATATTCAATCCAAAGTTACCATTGATACTACGTTTGTCACTAGTATCTTTAAAACATGTAGATTGACATATTTCTTTTTCCTTTCTCAGCTCATAAACTTTTTGTTGTAACTTTTCCAACTTTTCCTGAAGTTCTTTATTGCTAGGAGCTTTTATCTTTAATTTTTTCTTCAAGGATGTTGGAGTGATCCTAAATCCGTTACCCCTCACCCGACCAGAATACTCACGAATATCTAATGCTCGACTAAGTATTCTCCTGCAATCATTATCTTCATCTGGAGGTATAGACTGAGAAAAAGTCTCCTGAAATTCATATGAATATTGTAATTAAAGAATGATGTGTTAATAAAAGAATGATGTAATTAAATAAATAAAAGAATGATTTAATTAAATAAATAATGTTATACTTACACATCTCTCAAAAATTTGTTGAACATTTTCTTTAACAACTTCATCCTTACACACACGGGCTTCCTTCCACAAAATATGTTGTGGAAGAGATGTTTCAGAACTATTCTCCTGTGTTAACTACACATTAAGGCAAATAACATGAACAAACATAAGCGTGCATATATTATAGATACTTTTCAATTTATAGATACTTACAATAGATTGTTGTAAGCGTGCATATCCCATACGCCCTTTTCTGTATGGATACGCGGGGGGCTTGATGTTTGTTGTCGATTTACGACACTTAAACTCTCAAATTTCTGGGTTTTTCTCAGGTGTAATAAAATTTGTATATTTATTTGGAAGCTTTGCATCAAAAAAATTTTTATCCGCATCCCTAAGAGTCTTGTTTGATAAAAAAGCTCTAAACCCTCTATGTAATTTTTCGGCCAATTTGAGTATATAATCTCTCCTGGTATCAACAATGTTGAACGACCTCTACGAAAATCATACACAAAGTGCGTTAGTATAAGTAATTTAAAGACATATAATCGTCATTAAAAACAAATAACATAACATATGGTACCTGTATCAGGATATACCCCTTAAATTGTTTTATCAAGTATCATCACTAATGTAATCAAAACTGAATATCTCTTTGTGAAAATATACCTCCACTCTGATCCTTGTAACGTCGTTGGCTCTATTTTTTGGCACTTGAATATCTCTTTGGGAGTGAAAAGCTAGTAGAACGCTATAATAAAATATAAACGACTGTTTAGAACAATCTCACATAGAAACATAAACATAAACACAAATCCAGATATATATATATATATTATAATATATATATATATATATATATATATATATATATATATATATATATATATATATATATATATATATATATATATATATATATATATATATAATATATATATATATATTATATATATATATATATATATATATATATATATATATATATATATATATATATATATATATATATATATATATATATATATATATATATATATATATATATATATCTTTGGGCGCGAAAAACTTCTGTGTCAATCATCTTCTTCAAATCTGGATATGTTGACCAATCATTGTATAACGAATCCAGATAATACACAGTATCTCTTACAGGATTAATCGCAACCAATAACCAGTGTCCACTGTAAGATTAAACAAAGAATAAACAATGTTCAAAAATGCAAA
>OX451735.1:983263092-983285592 GCA_948472305.1 Vicia faba
CTTTTGTAAAACATTCGAGTAAAGAATTGTTAAAAGGGTAGCCTATACAAGGCATCTTTTTCAAAACACTTTCAAAAAACCACACACCAAGCACCATTTCAAACAATTGAAAACCAAGGCAAGTTGATCTAAGCAAGTACCTAAGAGCCCATGGATAACCATGGATAGAAAGGGTGCTAATACCTTCCCTTTCTATAATCTACTCCCCGAACCCAAGAAAAATCTCAAAGGTTTTTTGTTGTGCTTTTTAAACCTTTCCTTAGGATAAAATAAAAAGTCGGTGGCGACTCTTGCTCAACCGAAACATTTGCGAAAACAAACGCAAAACCATAGTCAGTTCTCCCACCGTATCACACAATATTCTTTTTTTGTGTGCAAATTTTGCTAATTTCAGGCGCCTTACCCCTACTGACTTGTGCAATCTCTTTAGCATGAATATAATTATCATAATTAATTAGGTGAAGTATAAAATCACAAATTAGCATTTTCGATAGCATAAATGTCATATAATTTTGTTGTACCTCAATTGATGCAACTGACTCGGTTTCCCGCCTAATCCCCTTATCTTTCGGCACAGATTTTGTTGGACTATAAAATTACCATGTTAACAAAATGTAAGTAAAATTGCCTTAAAAAATTTGAATAGTAAACGGTTTTAAGCATACCTCATCATCTACGCAAACGAGGCTTGACGGCCATTCAACAGATGATCCTATTGCATCTGCCACCAATGTTGCATCTGCCATATTGTCAGGTATTGGTAACAATGCACCCCCCTCAAAAACAACATCAACCGATACTTCCAAAAATCCATTTGGGAGCGGTTTATGGTGAAGCATTTCGCCCGAAGTATTATGCACTTTTCCCTTTCCAATCATTTGATAAGTCGGTGACAACAAATAGAGTTGACACGGGAAATGCCCTATAACCATTAATAAATATGGTTATATAATTAATAAATATGGTTATATAATTAATAAATATGATATATAATTACCTCGGCAATATTCGGTCCAAAGTTACCATTGATACTACGTTTGTCACTAGTATCTTTAAAACCTGTAGCTTGATCTATTTCATTTTCCTTTCTCATCTCATAAACTTTTTGTTGTAATTTTTCCAACTTTTCCTAAAGTTCTTTATTACTAGGAGCTTTTGTCTTTGATTTTTTCTTCAAGGATGTTGGAGTGATACCAAATCCCTTACCCCTCATCCGACCAGAATACTCACGAATATCTAATGCTCGACTAAGTATTCTACTGCATTCATTATCTTCATCTGGAGGTATAGACTGAGAAAGAGTCTCCTGAAATTCATATGAATATTGTAATTAAAGAATGATATGTTAATAAAATAATGATGTAATTAAATAAATAAAAGAATGATGTAATTAAATAAATAATGTTATACTTACACATCTCTCGAAACTTTGTTGAACATTTTCTTTAACAGCTTCATCCTTACACACACGGGCTCCCTTCTATAAAACATGTTCCGGAAGAGATGTTTCAGAACTATTCTCCTTTGTTAACTACACATTAAGCCAAATAACATGATCAAATATAAGTGTGCATATATTATATATACTTTGCAATTTATAGATACTTACAATAGATTGTTGTAAGCGTGCATATCCCATACGCCCTTTTCTTTATGGATACGCGGAACTTGATGCTCGTTGTTGATTTACGATACTTAAACTCTCAAATTTCTGGGTTTTATTTTTGGATTTAAAAGTTCCCCATTCTTCAGGTGTAATCAAATCTGCCTATTTATTTGAAAGTTTTGCATTAAGAAAATTTTATCCGCATCCCTAAGAAACTTGTTTGATAAAAAAGCTCTAAACCCTCTATGTAATTTTCTGACCAATTTGAGTATATAATCTCTCCTGTTATCATCAATGTTGAACGACCTCTATGAAAATCATACAAAAAGTGCGTTAGTATAAGTAATTTAAAGACATAATCGTCATTAAAAACAAATAACATCACATATGGTACCAGTATCAGGATATACCCCTTAAATTGTTTTATCAAGTATCATCACTAATGTAATCAAAACTGAATATCTCTTTGTGAAAATATACCTCCACTCTTATCTATGTAACGTTGTTGGCTCTACTTTTTGGTACTTGAATATCTCTTTAGGAGTGAAAAGCTAGTAGAACGCTATAATAAAATATAAATGACTATTTCGAACAATCTCACATAGAAACATAAACATAAACACAAATCCAGATATATATCTTTGGGAGCGAAAAACTTATGTGTCAATCATCTTCTTAAAATCTGGATATGTTGACCAATCATTGTATAACAAATCTAGATAATACACAGTGTTGCCAGTATTATAGGGTAAAAAGAACTACTTTTCAGTATCTTTGTTGGCCACGAATAAATCGAGTACATATGCTGTGACATCATCTGGTCTTGTTACGATTAACCCTGAATTGACAGTGTTGGGAGCTAAGAAGCCAAATCTTGCTTCTAATCCACGCGGACGCACAATGTTGTCATACAGAAACCTTAAATTTAAACATCATTAACATTATACTATATTCATTGAAATGAGGAAATAAATTGTTCATCTAATTATACAAAGTTGATCAGAGTATACCTGATGTATGTGTCCATAACACCGATGCCTAATTCTGAATTTTTAAAAAGGTGCTCCATATCCTCTCTACCAATTGCTTCCATGTATTCAAAACCAAAGATGTCTGCACTCATAGGTATAAGGCGGGTACCATCATCCGAAATATTTGTTATTCCTAAATATGTCCGAAGGCACGACCTATACTGAGCAGTAGTTTTTTTGCTAGCCACGGTCTTCTTAGCAACATTCTTTTTTTGTGTGGAAATATTGCTAATTTTAGGCGTCTTACCCCTACTGACTTGTGAAATCTCTTTAGCATGAATCTAATTATCATATAATGAGTTAGGTGAAGTATAAAATCATAAATTAGCATTTTTCATAGCATAAATGTCATATAATTATGTTGTACCTCAATTGATGCAACTGACTCGGTTTCCCGCCTAATCCCCTTATCTTTTGGAATGGATTTTGTAGGAGTATAACATTACCATGTAAAAAAATGTAAGTAAAATTGCCTTAAAATTTTTGAATAGTAAACGGTTTTAAGCATACCTCATCATCTACGCAAACGAGGCTTGACGGCCATACAATAAATGCTCATATTGCATCTGCCATTAATGTTGCATCCACCACATCTTCAGGTAGTGGTAACAATGCACCCCTCTAAAACAACATCAACCGATAATTTCAAAAATCAATTTGGGAGCTGTTTATAGTGAAGCATTTCTCCTGAAATATTATGCACTTTTCCCTTGCCAATCATCCGATAAATCGGTGACGACAAATAGAGTTGACACAGGAAATGCCCTATAACCACTAATAAATTTGGATATATAATTAATAAATATGGTTATATAATTAATAAATATGATATATAATTACCTCAGGAATATTCGATCCAAAGTTAACATTGATACTACATTCGTCACTAGTATCTTTAAAACCTGTGGCTTGACCTATTTCTTTTTCCTTTCTCAGCTGATAAACTTTTTGTTGTAACTTTTCCAACTTTTCCTGAAGTTCTTTATTACTAGGAGCTTTTGTCTTTGATTTTTTCTTAAAGTATGTTAGAGTGATCCTAAATCCCTTAACCCTCACCTGACTAGAATACTGACGAATATCTAATGCTCGACTAAGTATTCTCCTGCAATCATTATCTTCATCTGGAGGTATAGACTGAGAAAGAGTCTCCTGAAATTCATATGAATATTGTAATTAAAGAATGATATGTTAATAAAAGAATGATGTAATTAAATAAATAAAATAATAATGTAATTAAATAAATAATGTTATACTTACACATCTCTCGAAAATTTTGTTGAACATTTTCTTTAACAGTTTCATCCTTACACACACGGGCTTCCTTCCACAAAACATGTTCCGGGAGAGATGTTTCAGAACTATTCTCCTTTGTTAACTACACATTAAGCCAAATAACATGATCAAATATAAGCATGCATATATTATAGATACTTTGCAATTTATAGATACTTTCAATAGATTGTTGTAAGCGTGCAAATCTCATACGCCCTTTTCTGTATGGATACGCGGGACTTAATGCTCGTTGTCGATTTACGACACTTAAACTCTCAAATTTATGGGTTTTATTTTTGGATTTAAAAGTTTCCCATTCTTCAGGTGTAATCATATCTGCCTATTTATTTGGAAGTTTTTTATTAAGAAAATTTTATCCGCATCCCTAAGAAACTTGTTTGATAAAAAAGCTCTAAACCCTCTATGTAATTTTTCGACCAATTTGAGTATATAATCTCTCCTGTTATCATCAATGTTGAACGACCTCTATGAAAATCATTCACAAAGTGCGTTAGTATAAGTAATTTAAAGACATAATCTTCATTAAAAACAAATAACATCACATATGGTACCTGTATCAGGATATACCACTTAAATTGTTTTATCAAGTATCATCACTAATGTAATCAAAACTGAATATCTCTTTGTAAAAATATACCTCCACTCTTATCTATGTAACGTTGTTGGCTCTACTTTTTGGCAGTTGAATATCTCTGGGAGTGAACAGCTAGAAGAACGCTAGAATAAAATATAAATGACTGTTTAGAACAATCTCACATAGAAACAAAAACATAAACACAAATCCAGATATATATCTTTGGGAGCGAAAAACTTACGTGTCAATCATCTTCTTCAAATCTGGATATGTTGACCAATCATTGTAGAACGAATCCAGATAATACACAGTATCTCTTACAGGATTAATCGCAACCAAATACCAGTGTCCACTGTAAGATTAAACAAAGATTAAACAATGGCCAAAAATGCAAAATTTATAATAGATCAAGTTAGGATGAAAATCTAACATGTTGCCTGTATTATATGGTAAAAAGAACTACTTTTCAGTATTTTTGATGGCCTCGAATAAACCGAGTACATATGCTATGACATCATCTGGTCTTGTTACGATTAACCCTGAATTGACAGTGTTGGGAGTTAAGAAATCAAATCTTGCTTCTAATCCACGCGGACGCACAATGTTGTCATACATAAACCTTAAATTAAAACATCATTAACATTATACTATATTCATTAAAATGAGGAAATAAATTGTTTATCTAATTAAACAAAGTTGATCGGAGTATACCTGATGTATGTATCGATAACACTGAGGCCTAATTCCAAATGTTTAAAAAGTTACTTCATATCCTTTCTACCAATTGCTTCCATCTATTCAAAACCAAAGATGTCTGCACTCATAGGTATAAGGCGGGTACCACCATCCGAAATATTTTTTATTCCTAAATATGTCCGAAGACACGACCTATATTGAGCAGTATTTTTTTTGCTAGCCACGGTCTTCTTAGCAACATTCTTTTTTTGTGTGGAAATATTGCTAATTTCAGGTGCCTTACCCCTACTGACTTTTGCAATCTCTTTAGCATGAATCTAATTATCATATAATTAATTAGGTGAAGTATAAAATCACAAATTAGCATTTTCGATAGCACAAATGTCATATAATTGTGTTGTACCTCAATTGATGCAACTGACTCGGTTTCCCGCCTAATCCCCTTATCTTTCGGCACATATTTTTTTGGAGTATAACATTACCATGTAAACAAAATGTAAGTAAAATTGCCTTAAAAAATTTGAATAGTAAATGGTTTTAAGCATACCTCATCATCTATGCAAACGAGACTTGACAACCATTCAACAAATGATCCTATTGCATCTGCCACCAATGTTGCATCTGCCACATCGTCAGGTAGTGCTAACAATGCACCCCCTCTAAAACAACATCAATCGATACTTTCAAAAATCCATTTGGGAGCGGTTTATGGTGAAGCATTTCGCCCGAAGTATTATGCATTTTTCCCTTGCCAATCATCCGATAAGTCGGTGACGACAAATAGAGTTGACACAGGAAATGCCCTATAACCAGTAATAAATATGGTTATATAATTAATAAATATGGTTATATAATTAATAAATATGATATATAATTACCTCGGGAATATTCGGTCCAAAGTTACCATTGATACTATGTTTGTCACTAGTATTTTTAAAACTTGTAGCTTGATCTATTTCATTTTCCTTTCTCAGTTCATAAACTTTTTGTTGTAATTTTTCCAACTTTTCCTAAAGTTCTTTATTACTAGGAGATTTTGTCTTTGATTTTTTCTTCAAGGATATTAGGGTGATGTCAAATCCCTTATCCCTCACCCGACCAGAATACTCACGAATAACTAATGCTCGACTAAGTATTATACTGCAATCATTATCTTCATCTGGAGGTATAGACTGAGAAAGAGTCTCCTGAAATTCATATGTAATTAAATAAATAAATAAATGACGTAATTAAATAAATAATGTTATACTTACACATCTCTCGAAAATTTGTTGAACATTTTCTTTAACAGCTTCATCCTTACACACACGGGCTTCCTTCCATAAAACATGTTCCGGAAGAGATGTTTCAGAACTATTCTCCTTTGTTAACTACACATTAAGCCGAATAACATGATCAAATATAAGTGTGCATATATTATATATACTTTGCAATTTATAGATACTTACAATAGATTGTTGTAAGCGTGCATATCCCATACGCCCTTTTCTGTATGGATACGCGGGACTTAATGCTCGTTGTCGATTTACGACACTTAAACTCACAAATTTCTGGGTTTTATTTTTGGATTTAAAAGTTTCCCATTCTTCAGGTGTAATCAAATCTGCCTATTTAATTGGATGTTTTGCATTAAAAAATATTTTATCTGGATCCCTAAGAAACTTGTTTGATAAAAAAGCTCTAAACCCTCTATGTAATTTTCCTACCAATTTGAGTATATAATCTCTCTTGTTATCATCAATGTTGAACGGCCTCTATGAAAATCATACACAGAGTGCATTAGTATAAGTAATTTAAAGACATAATCGTCATTAAAAACAAATAAGATCACATATGGTACCTGTATCAAGATATACCCCTTAAATTGTTTTATCAAGTATCATCACTAATGTAATCAATACTGAATATCTCTTTGTGAAAATATACCTCCACTCTTATCTATGTAACGTTGTTGGCTCTACTTTTTGGCACTTGAATATCTCTTTGGGAGTGAAAAGCTAGTAGAATGCTATAATAAAATATAAATGACTGTTTCGAACAATCTCACATAGAAACATAAACATAAACACAAATCCAGATATATATCGTTGGGAGCGAAAAACATATGTGTCAATCATCTTCTTCAAATATGGATATGTTGACCAATCATTGTATAACAAATCCAGATAATACACAGTATCTCTTACAGGATTAATCGCAACCAATAACCAGTGTCCACTGTAAGATTAAACAAAGATTAAACAATGGCCAAAAACGCAAAATTATAATAGATCAAGTTCGGATGAAAATCTAACCCGTTTCCAGTATTATATGGTAAAAAGAACTACTTTTTAGTATATTTGCTGGCCACGAATAAACCGAGTACATATGCTATGACATCATCTGGTCTTGTTACGATTAACCCTGAATTGGCAGTGTTGGTAGCTAAGAAGCCAAATCTTGCTTCTAATCCACGCGGACGCACAATGTTGTCATACAGAAACCTTAAATTAAAACTTCATTAACATTATACTATATTCATTGAAATGAGGAAATAAATTGTTCATCTAATTAAACAAAGTTGATCGGAGTATACCTGATGTATGTATCCATAACACCGAGGCCTAATTCCAAATATTTAAAAAGTTGCTCCATATCCTCTCTACCAATTGTTTCTATGTATTCAAAACCAAAAATGTCTGCACTCATAGGTATAAGGTGGATACCACCATCCGGAATATCTATTATTCCTAAATATGTCCGAAGGAACGACCCATACTGA
Organism: Vicia faba; assembly: GCA_948472305.1. NCBI lineage: Eukaryota > Viridiplantae > Streptophyta > Magnoliopsida > Fabales > Fabaceae > Vicia > Vicia faba. The sequence goes on from OX451735.1 coordinate 983,271,054, forward strand.
GCAGTAGTTTTTTTGCTAGCCACGGTCTTCTTAGCAACATTCTTTTTTTGTGTGGTAATATTGTTAATTTCAGGCGCCTTACCCCTACTGACTTGTGAAATCTCCTTAGCATGAATCTAATTATCATATAATGAGTTAGGTGAAGTATAAAAACACAAATTAGCATTTTTCATAGCATAAATGTCATATAATTGTGTTGTACCTCAATTGATGCAACTGACTCAGTTTCCCGCCTAATCCCCTTATCTTTTTGGAATGGATTTTGTTGGAGTATAACATTACCATGTAAACAAAATGTAAGTAAAATTGCCTTAAAATTTTTTAATAGTAAACGGTTTTAAGCATACCTCATTGTGATACGGTGGGAGAACTGACTAGGGTTTTGCGTTTGTTTTCGCAAATGTTTCGGTTGAGCAAGAGTCGCCACCGACTTTTTATTTTATCCTAAGGAAAGGTTTAAAAAGCACAGCAAAAACCTTTGAGATTTTTCTTGGGTTCGGGGAGTAGATTATAGAAAGGGAAGGTATTAGCACCCTTTCTATCCATGGTTATCCATGGGCTTTTAGGTACTTGCTTAGATCAACTTGCCTTGGTTTTCAATTATTTGAAATGGTGCTTGGTGTGTGGTTTTGAAAAATGTTTTGAAAAGATGCCTTGTATAGGCTACCCTTCTAACAATTCTTTACTCGAATATTTTACAAGAGGTGTTTTGTCTTTTGAAAAGATGTTTCAAGGTTTTTGAAAGTTTGTTTTGAAAGTGTTTGTGAAGTGTGGTTTGAAATTAGGCAAGTGTTTTCTTTGCAAATTGACAAGTACTTAAGAGTTATCTACTCTAAAGTTTTCTCAAAGACTTTCGTTATGTTTTAAACCTTTTGGCAATTTTGTTCCACCATTGCATTTGGTGGACAATCTTGTCTTAGGAGGTGAAAGGGACGGGCGCGGGTCATCGTTTAGACCATAATTGCAATAGTGTTAAATGTCTTTGGGCAATTTCTCTTTGAAAGGGACTTGATCATTTTAGGCAACTTTTCGAAAGCGTCATCGAGGGACTTATGATCATTTGATAGTTTGTTTTACCCAAATAAACCTAACATGCAATATGGCTCAATTATTTGAAGGCAACAAAGTGGAATACCCTAGGGGTGCAAGTGTGAAATGTGTTATCCATTTTTCATGCTTTTTTGTCTTGAGATTAGGTCAAACTAATTTGTTCGTTTTATTCGCATACAAACCCTAACTCTAGCATAGTATATTTAGAAAGCGATAAAGTGCGAAATTTAAATTCCTACACTATTACAACACAATAATATGGGGAGGGGTACAAATGTTTCAAATGGGGATTATTTAGACAAGAATTTAAACCTAACTATTACATCATTTTCTTTGAATATTTACAATATGATTAAAAGCATAAATTAAATGGAAAATAAAACAAATATGCAAGAATACAAAAAAGAATTTTTATATGTATGAAAAAAGTATTATTTATGTTAAAATAAAATAAAAATGAAAAAAGGTATTATTTTGGAGTTTTTGTATTTTAAGGGTAAAACCCTAATTTTTATTAAATAAATATACTAACTATTTAATATGTATAATATTTAATAATTATATACAAAATAAAATAAAATAGAGTATATTCATAAAAAATGTATTTTCCATATCAAATATTAATAAAATAAAAATGTATGTATTTTAGTATTTTTTTCCCTAAGTATATTAATATATATATATATATATATATATATATATATATATATATATATATATATATATATATATATATATATATATATATATCTTTATTATTTATTAAATAAATACTATATATATAAAAATAACAATATTTAATATTTATAAAAAAAGTACATTTTGTATAAAATATTTTCAAAAGGGAAAATGTAATAAATTCAGAAAAGAAGGTATATTTGCATTATTTTTCCTATTTATTCTAAATAATATATATATATATATATATATATATATATATATATATATATATATATATATATATATATATATATATATATATATATATATATATATATATATATATATATATATATATATATATATATATATATTTATGTACAAATAACTTAAACTAAACAAATAAATGCCTATAAATTCAAAAATGGTGTAAAAAATTATTTTTATATTTTTAATATGCTGAGAAAAAATAAATGAGCCAATCAAAAAAAGAAAAAGTCAAAAATATTAAAAAATGAATGAAATGGGCTCAGGGGGTGTAAAACAAAAAAGGTGGTGTGAATAAGAAAAACACTCAGGCCCAGCCCAAGAAGCCACTGTCTTCAACCTCCAGACAGAATCCGTTCAAAAACGCGCGCCCTTCTTCTCAAACTTCTAACTCCTGATTCCTGGCTTTTCAATGAAAACTCATAACATGAAAAATGTTCAGCATGAAGAGACGAATCCAACCATATGCAGAACTTGATCTAACTCTCTAAGATGAGGGAGAATTTCTTCTCCCCCAAATCCTAACCTAGATCTTCTGTCATTTTCAAACCTTAAATTCTCACAGCTCAAGCAAAAGAAATGAAAAGTAAAAACATGTACATGTTCAGTGGCATGAGTAGAACATTGTTTATTCACAAACTTAAAGCTAATGATGCCTAATAAGAGAGATACGAATTCAAAAACTTACCTGTTCAGTTGAAGTTCTATCTGGCAATGCAGAAACTTTCAGTGCAAGGTGATGATTGCAAAAGCTTCCTTGAGGTCCAGGGATGCTATTCCAATGTTTACTTTGTCTTGAAAGCTTTGGAAACGAGCTAGAGCACTTCACCTGCAAGTCAGAAATGTGAAAATGGTGGAACCAGTTAGAGGGATTACAGGTCGTGTTTTTGCTTTTGGTTAGCTTGCATAGATGTTAGGGAATGTATGTGAACTGGTTTGGGCAAGAATGCTTGAAGGGATTGAGAGTTGGAACTCAATCTGCAGAGGTAGCTCTGTTTTTGCAGTTTGAGAGTGATTTTGGCAATGGGGAGGTGTTGATGGTCTTAGGGTCGTGCTTCAGCTTGGTTAGGATGTTTGGAATGTGTCTACAATATTTGCTTAAGGTCACCAATGCTGAGATGAAAGATGTCCTCTGTTATGGTACTTTTCTTCACTCTTAAGCAAGCAAAGCCAACTTGGTGTTTTAGGCAAGTAGGGGACCCCTAATGAGCTGCATAATCTCTCCTTGATCAGAGTGATTTACCCATAATCTTGTGCCAATTGGATTTGGTTTGTACTTGTGGATTTGCATCATGACATAAAGTGAAATTTTTGCAAAAATGGATATAATGCTTTTTCTAATTTGGGATTAATCCATCATATAATGCTTTAGCTCATGAAACAAGGTCTTAGCACAATTAACATGCATTAAATTATTGAGTGTTGGATGGTTTTAGGACCTGTAACTTAGCACAAACTAAGCTGACTTGAAAATGGCTTAAGTTATGAACATGTTTTGGTCAAGAACAAAAGTGAATTTTTGCCATATTGTGAAATTCGATTCTCTCAAGTGATGAGGTTGTTTGAGAAGTTCTTGGACATTTTGGAAAGCTTGGAATGAGTACTACAAACCATCTTTGAAATGCAATTTGAAATTCCAAGTGGAAGTGTATGAAAAATGGCCTTGAAGTTGGGTAGAAAACCTTGTCAAAATAGGTTAAATTTTCACTAAGTTAAGAATGTTTTAGTGCCCTTATTAAAAAATTTGTAACTTGAGATACAAGCCTCAAATGGGAAAACTTTGTGAATCAAAGTTGTATATTATGCAACAAGCTACAACTTTCATGTTTTGACTTTTGTTTGAATCCAAATGGATCTTGGTGAGAAAGTGGGGCAAAGTTGGGAAAAAAATAGGGTTTTTTATAACTTAGAAAAATTCTAAGTTATGAAAAATCTTAATTTCTAACCCTAATTTGCACTTTGTGATTTCTTGGTGAACAAGTTTCATGATTTGACATATTTTGATGAAAAATGAATCTTGACTCTTGACTTTGACCAAAAAGTCAAAGTTTGACTTTTCAGTATACAGTAAAAATTGATCAATTGACTGGGAAATTCAACTGTCAATCTTGTGTACTTGGGATCTTTTGAGCTTGTTGAGCATGTCAAGATGATTCCATGGGGTCCTTGAGTCCATATGTGAGCTTGGTTTGCCCTTGGCTAGGTCAAACAGTCAAAAATTGCCTTTGTGTAGTCAAAACCCTAAAAATGACCATTTTGCCCTTTTGGTGATCTGATCAAATTTCTTGTGGAATTGTGACCCAAACTTGATCAGATGGTTCATATGAGTTCATAATGTTGATGTGGGTCAATTTCCATGAGATTTGACTGTCAATTGGCCACAGTTGACTTTTTCCCCAATACAGCTGATTTCTAGGTCAATTGTCCAATTGACTAGGCAAAACTTGGAATCAAGGCTTGAAACTTGATGTGGATAAACTTGGGAGTCCAATATGAAGCATGAAAGTCATCTTAGGCATTTTAGGTCAAAACTACTTTGTGCAAACACAAACCCTAATTTGGGTTAACCAGTGCAAGGAGAGGTCTTGAGCAGATGAAACCCTAACTGGATCTTGATCTCCAAGGGCTTTGTGATGAGAAATTAATGAGAAAAGGGAGGGCAAATTTTGGGGTACAACAGTTGCCCCTGTTCAATCTTCTTGAATCCGAAGAGTTAGATTGCCAGGTTTGCCTTTCGTGACTCGAGGGTAAAAGGAGATTGGACACTAGAGTGCCCGGAAATTTGCACTCGCCAAAGCAATGGATGCGGGAATGGGCTTAGAGATGCCATTCAGAGATGGGTTTAACGATGCCATCTGGAAGAGTGACAGAAACTTGTCGGGGATGGGCTTAGAGATGCCATCTGGACTGAGCATCAGAAAGGTGTCCATGCTTTGGACCATTTCTGAACTGGGGGTTTGAATAAGCAATAGATTGACATCCGTTATTGGGACGAATCCATAAACTGTTTTCAAAAGGTTGCATCTGAACAAGTGATAGATTAACATCCGTTGTTGGGAAGAATCCATAAACTGTTTTCAGAAGTCTTAGAGTTGAATAAGCAATAGAGCAGCATCCGTTGTTGGGAAGCGTCCGTAAACTGTTTTCAGAAGTCTTGAGAAGAAACTGAACAAGTGATAGATTAACATCCGTTGTTGGGAAGAATCCATAAACTGTTTTCAGAAACCTTGAAGTTGAATAAGCAATAGAGCAGCATCCGTTGTTGGGAAGCGTCCGTAAACTGTTTTCAAAGGTCTTGAGAAGAAACTGAACAAGTGATAGGTTAACATTCGTTACTTGGAGAACCCGTGAACTGTTTTCAGAAATCTTGGAGTTGAATAAGCAATAGAGCAGCATCCGTTGTTGGGAAGCGTCCGTAAACTGTTTTCAACGGTCTTGAGAAGAAACTGAACAAGTGATAGGTTAACATCCGTTACTTGGAGAACCCGTGAACTGTTTTCAGAAATCTTGGAGTTGAATAAGCAATAGAGCAGCATCCGTTGTTGGGAAGCGTCCGTAAACTGTTTTCAACGGTTGCATCTGAACAAGTGATAGATTAACACCCATTGTTGGGAAGAATCCATAAAGTGTTTTCAGAAATTTGGAAATTTGAGGAGGAACCGGTGTAGGGTTGCCTGATGATGAGCCCGTGTAAAACTGCATCTGAACCTGTTAATGATAGCTTTTTGTTCTTATCCTGAAAAGGACAAAAATGATAGCTAGCACAAAATTATGTTGCATGAAATGTATGATGCAATATGTGTTATATGAATGTTTATGATATGAACGCAATGAATGCGCATGTAAGCTGATGAGCTGTCTTGCTGAGGATAGATGAATCCTGGATGACCGAAGATAAAAGCATCTTGACTGCTGCCGGGAAGAACAATTCCTTGGTTGTTGCTGGGGAACAAAGAGCTTGGGTTGTATGCCAAACCTCTGGGGAAATCCTGATGACTTCTATTGGGGAGTACCAAACCTAATAGATTCCTGCTTGGGGATGTAAGACTGATAATCTTCAACTTGGAGGGAAGTATCTTTGGCGGCGTCACTGGGGAACTCAAGATTCGTTCTCCTAAAACTCTGTGGGGAGAAGGCTCATTAGTCTGGCTCCGCTGGGGATATTGAAACTTAAATTTTGAGGGAAATTGGATTCCCGAGGATCCTCTGGCTGGGGGATTGTAAAGATAAGTCACTGCTGGGGAATTTTGATGAACTCTGCTGGGGATAGGAAGAATTTAGGCGAGTGCGATCTTCCGTGGTTGTTAGCTGAGGATAACCCAGTTATAAGGCTTTGTGAGGAATAACTTTGAATAAAACTCGGGAGAGCCGTCCGTACTCTGCGGGGAATAAGCTTCCAGAATCTACTGGGGATGAGCTTCAAGACTTGCTAGGGATATGGATTCCAAATCTCCCGGGGGCTTCCTTTAAAAGAGTATCGGGTCATCTAACTGTACCTTTGACCTATCAGTAATCCTCTTTCTTGGTTCGTAAGGAAATGATTATGTTTCAAATGCATATGCCTATTTAACAAAACATTGGACGTTTCTCAAAATAAAACAAGTAGTGCAAGAGAAAAGAAAAGGAAATGACATAAATTTCTGGGAAAAGTATTTGTATTGATTTTCTATGAGTATATTTGTACAAAGGAGACAATCATCCTAGTAAGAGGATTTTGTCGTAAATATTTGGAAGGTTTATACAGAATAAGGATGGCTATGTGAAATAATTCCATGGGATTCCATCCCGCTATAGCTTTCACAACTCTGAATATCTGTCCATTCAATGCTTCGCTTGACGATGACTGGATTGATCAGAAGCCTGGAACCGGTTGATGAAGAGATTGTCCTTGGAGTGATCCGACGAGACATAGTCATACGCTTTAATTCCCTAACTTTTGCCTGAATCGCCCTTTCGGGTTTTCGATCCACCGGGAAACCCCTTTTTGCCCAAGCCACCCTTTCGGGTTTTCGACTTGTCGGGTGTACAGATTTTTTTATTTTTATCCCTAACTTTTGCCTGAACCGCCCTTTCGGGTTTTCGGTTCACCGGGATGCCCATTTTCGCCCAAGCCGCCCTTTCGGGTTTTCGACTTGTCGGGTTATGTTATGTGTAGTATCTTTTAACTATGTCCGCGTTCGCAAGGTGCGGCAAATCGTCGCCGTCCATGGTAGTCAGAATCATTGCACCACCAGAAAATATGCTCTTGATCACAAATGGTCCTTCATATGTAGGAGTCCATTTGCCCCTGGGATCACTTTGCGGTAAGATAATCCGCTTGATTACGAGGTCTCCAACTTGATACACTTGACGTCTGACTTTCTTATTGAAGGCCTTGATCATCCGCTTTTGATACGTCTGACCATGGCATATAGCAGCAAGTCGCTTTTCGTCGATCAGATTGAGTTGATCAAGTCGGGTCTGCATCCAATCATCTTCATTCAAACCTGCATCCTTCATAATCCTTAGAGAAGGGATCTGGACTTCCATAGGCAAAACAGCTTCCATGCCGTAAACCAAAGAAAATGGGGTTGCCCCGGTTGAAGTACGTATCGTCGTACGGTATCCATGCAGAGCAAACGGTAACATCTCATGCCAGTCTTTGTAAGTGACTGTCATTTTCTGAATGATCTTCTTAATGTTTTTGTTCGCAGCTTCAACAGCACCGTTCATCTTCGGCCGATAGGGAGATGAATTGTGATGATAAATCTTGAACTGTTCACACAAAGCAGTGATCATTGTGTTATTCAGATTTGTACCATTGTCTGTGATGATCCTGTCTGGAACACCATACCGACATATGAGATTTTGTTTGATAAAGCGGGCAACCACATTTTTAGTGACAGAGGCGAAGGAAGCTGCTTCGACCCATTTAGTAAAGTAATCAATGGCAACCAGGATGAAGCGATGCCCGTTGGAAGCCGTGGGCTTGATCTCTCCAATCATATCAATGCCCCACATTGCGAAGGGCCACGGAGCAGTCAGGACGTTGAGAGGAACCGGAGGGATATGAACTTTGTCAGCATAGACTTGACACTTGTGGCAAGTACGGGAATGTTGATGGCAGTCAGCTTCCATGGTAGACCAGTAATAGCCTGCCCTTAGGATCTTTTTAGCCATTGTATGCCCGCTCAAGTGAGTGCCAAATGTGCCGCTGTGTATGTTAGTCATGATCAGCTCTGCTTCAGCTTTATCTATGCATCGAAGTAATACACAATCATGGCTTCGTTTGTAAAGGATGTCGTTGCTCAGGAAGAATTTGGCAGCAAATTTCCTTAAGAACTTCTTGTCATTTACTGAAGCTCCTTCAGGATAATCTCTGGTCTCGAGATACCTTTTGATTTCATGGAACCAGGGTTGTTCCACTACCTCTTCCGTATTAATCTCGTGACAATGCGCAGGTTCATCCATTCGCTCGATGGTGATTTGGGGAGCCTCGTTATCCCAGTTGAGTTTAAACATGGAGGACATTGTGGCTAGAGCATCTGCTAGCTGATTCTCTTCTCGCGGGAAATGCTCGAAGGTAATTTGCTCAAAATGCGGCAACAATGTCAGGACATGTTCTTTGTATGGGATAAGATTAGGATGTTTGGTATCCCATTCTCCTTTGATTTGACTGATAACCAAAGCCGAGTCCCCAAACACGATCAAAGATTTGATCCCCAAGTCTATAGCAGCCTTGAGACCAAAGGTGCAAGCTTCATATTCAGCCATGTTGTTTGTGCAGCTGAAGCAAAGTCGGGCCGTGAAAGGAGTGTGACAGCCTTCCGGAGAAATGAGCACAGCGCCAATACCATTTCCAAGTGCATTTGAAGCACCATCGAAGTACAGGGTCCATCGGGATCCCTTTTCGGGTCCGTCATACGGTCCGTCACCTTCAACGTTGTCCAAATTCATGATGTCCTCGTCTGGGAAGTCAAATCTCATGGGTTGATAGTCTTCGATAGCCTGATGAGCCAGATGGTCAGCTAATACACTCCCTTTTATAGCTTTTTGGGTGGTGTACTAGATGTCATACTCAGTTAAGATCATTTGCCATCTAGCTATCCTTCCAGATAAAGCGGGCTTCTCGAAGATATATTTGATAGGATCCATTTTGGAAATCAACAAGGTAGTATGAGTCAACATATATTGTCTTAGTCGGCGAGCAGCCCATACCAAAGCACAGCAAGTTTTCTCGAGCAGTGAGTAGCGAGTCTCACAGTCGGTAAACTTTTTGCTAAGGTAATAAATAGCATGCTCTTTTCGACCAGACTCGTCATGCTGGCCCAAAACACACCCCATAGAATTATCCAAGACGGTCAAATACATGATCAATGGTCTTCCTTCGACGGGTGGCATCAGAATAGGAGGTTCTAACAAATACTCCTTGATTCTATCAAAAGCAGCTTGGCAATCGTCGTTCCATTCAACTACCTGATCTTTCTTCAAGAGTTTGAAAATTGGCTCACATGTAGAAGTCAGATGCGAGATGAATCTGGCAATATAGTTCAAGCGCCCCAAGAACCCTCTAACCTCCTTTTCAGTACGGGGAGCAGGCATTTCTTGTATTGCTTTTACTTTTGCGGGATCGACTTCAATGCCTTTGTTGCTTACAATGAATCCCAGGAGTTTACCAGACCTAACTCCAAAAGTGCATTTACTTGGATTCAGCCTGAGCTTGTATTCTTTCAATCTGGCAAACAGCTTCTCCAGATGTTCAAGGTGCTCTTCCTCTGTTTGTGACCGAGCTATCATATCGTCTACGTAAACTTTAATCTCATGATGTATCATATCATGAAATAAAGCCACCATGGCGCGTTGATAAGTTGCCCCTGCGTTCTTCAGCCCGAACGGCATCACCTTGTAACAGAAAGTGCCCCATTGTGTGACAAAAGTTGTTTTCTCCATATCCTCGGGGGCCATTTTGATTTGATTGTAGCCCGAGAATACATCCATGAAGGAAAACACTTTATGCTGAGCTGTATTGTTGATCAAGATGTCAATGTGAGGTAGCGGAAAATCATCTTTGGGGCTGGCCCTATTCAAATCTCGGTAGTCCACACACATCCTGACTTTGCCATCTTTCTTAGGTACTGGCACAATGTTAGCGACCCATTGAGGATAGGACGTAACAGCCAGAAAGCCAGCATCGAATTTCTTCATTACTTCTGCTTTGATCTTTTCAGACATGTCAGGCCTCATTCGGAGAACTTTTTGCTTGATCGGTGGACAATCCTCTCTTGTGGGGAGACGTTGGACCACGATGTCTGTGTCTAAACCTGGCATGTCTTCATAAGACCAAGCGAAGATCTCAACATACTCATTCAACAACTGTACCAGGCGCTCCTTGACTCTCGGCTCCAGATTGGCACCCACTTGCACCTCCTTCCGGTCCTCCTCGGTTCCCAAGTTAACAGTTTCCAATGGCTCTTCATGCGGTAAGATGGCCCTTTCCTCTTGTTGCAGAAGTCTGGCTAGTTCCCCGGGTACTTCACAACCTTCGTCGTCTTCATACTCGGCTAGATTGACCAGATCCTCAGAGTTATTGAAACATATAGCAGAATAGTCACCCATGGAATTCGGAGTGGATGGGTACCTGCATTGGTGAGTGTGGGTGTGTGTAAGGGATAGCCATCCTTAAACGAAAATGCAAAAGGAAAGAAAATGAACATAAGCAGTTTATTAAATGAAAAACGTCCAATGAATCATTAAACATGGCATATGGATATGAAAAATAATCAAACCCTTACAAGTGGACCTACATGCCCCGGGCAAGGCATGAGGTGAAAAGATAGTGTACGGATTGTTTGAAAGTAAATATTACAGACCAAGAGGAAATGTTTAACAGATAAATTACTGATGAATAAAAGTGATGGGGACAAAGTCCTTAGCCTCCCAATTGCTCAATCCTCCTTTGACAGTTGGATAAATCCACTCTTCAATGTTGCTCTCTTTGTCTTCATCCTCCAAAGCGTTGATTCCGTAGGGAGAAATTTTGACTGGCGCCCTTTCAATCTTTGCACGTCGCATAGCTTTTTGGCCAGCGGCTGTGAACCCTAACCCAAACTTGTCAGTCTTATGCGGAAAGTCGGGTAACTGCCCCCATGCTGAATTCTTCCCTTCTTTTATTGCGGCCCTTGCGTCCTCCAGAGATGCCATCCTGGCCATCTGCCTCAGTGCCTCAGCTGCCAACTTTGCTACTGCTATTTCAGGAAGGACTTCTTCGAAATGTTGAAACGGTGTCTCAATGAACTCTCCTTCAACCTCCACATACCGGAAAGAATTTAAATGGCTAATCATGTACTCTTCTTCGCCATGGACAGTGATGATCTTTCCCTTGACAGGATACTTCAACATCTGATGTAAGGAGGAGGTGACCGCCCCAGCATGGTGTATCCAAGGTCTACCCAGCAAGCAAGAGTATGATGGACGGATGTCCATCACATAGAAAGTGGATTTAAACACCTCAGTGCCTATCTTGATGGGAATTTCAACCTCTCCATGGACCATTCTCTTCGAACCATCGAAAGCTCTGACAACAATATCACTTGGCTTCAAATCCAATCCTTCACAATCTAGTCGGTCCAAGGCCTTCTTAGGCAATACATTCAGCGATGAACCAATATCAACCAAGACATGTGCAAGAGTAGTTCCTCGACACTCGACTGAAATGTGCAAAGCATCATTGTGATTTCTACCTTTAGGAGTTAGGTCGGCATCAGAAAAACCTAATCCATTGTCCGCAGTCAGGCTAGCCACGCAATTCTGAAATTGATCCGCAGAGGTTTCTTGGGGCACATGAGCTGCCTTCAGAAACTTTATCAGAGCTTTAGCGTGCGCTTCTGAGCAAAGTAGTAGTGCCAGCATGGAGATTTTGGAGGGGGTTTGCCCCAACTGTTCCACCACATCGTAATCACTTCTCCTGATTATCCTCAAAATCTCATCCATTTCCTTCTTGGAGGTCTCCGGGATTACCAAGGGTTGAGCCCTCGTCCTGATGGGCTCATCTTGGATTCCCTTACCTTTGTCAGCAGCAGTAGGAGAGACAGTACTAGGAACAACAATGTCTTCAATCAGAGGAGTTCTAGCAGAGAGTTTTATTGGTGCCGGGATGACCTTGTCAGTTGATGAGGGTCCAAAGACTGCTCTTGGAGGGGCAATCTCTGGAGAAAATATTCTCCCGCTCCTGGTGATTTTGCTAGTGCCCGCAATGTTACTAATGCTGGCTTCTTCATCATCTGAACTTTCTTTAATTACCTCGATTTGCTTGATACCATGGTAGTAGACGTCACCGCCATAGTTCCAAGGTATCGACTTCTCAGAAACATAGGGAACAGGCCTTAGCATTGTTATCTTCAAAGGAACAGATTTCGTAGCTGGTGTAATCTTAACAGGCTTTTTGACGGTCTTGGAAAGATTGGCGTGAATGGTTATGATTGAGACATCTTCAGTATGAACTGGAACAGCGGAAACTTTTTCAAACAAAATTTGTCGACTATCCATAAGGCCCTGGATGCCTTTCTTCAATAGCGGACAATCAAACGGCAGAGAGTAACAACAGTAGCAGTCTTCCTTACATCCCGGGAAGATCCCGACCCTCAACAGATTCAACTTAATGGTTAGCAGTGGAGTAGTCAGATCACTGACATCAGCAACATACAAATCTTCTTCAATGGCATTGACATTTCGGCCGTGCTTCGGCATGGGTGCAGATATCACATTAGGCTTCTCTGGAGCGTCAAACTCTACCTCCTTAGCCTCTATCAGGTCTTGGATTTTATGCTTGAGTGCCCAGCAATCATTGGTGTCGTGTCCAACACTGTCTGAATGGTAGGCGCATTTAGCATTAGCATGATAATGCGGAGAGGACGTATTCACATTCTTGGGTGCCTCCTTGATGGTGGCGAGGTTCAACTTCAGTAGATGGGGAAGCACTTGCGCTGGAGTCATATTAATGCGGGTGAACTGCCGTTGTGGCCGTTCCACCCGTTGCTGATTTGGTCTGGACTGGTTATAGCGAGGCTGCTCACTAGGAGTGTTTTGAATCATTACGGCCCCCACAGTTGGCCGACGCTCCATCTTCCCTACTCTTCTCTGAGAATATACCATAGCTGTCTCCTTCTTAAAAGGCTTCTTCTCAACACTAGCAGCAACACCCTTCTGAATCTTTCCTGACTTGATGCCAGCTTCTATTCTTTCGCCTGTTAAGATCAAATCGGTAAACCCCGCGGAAGAGTTACCAATTAGATGATTGAAAAATGGCCCAGATAGGGTCCCAAGAAACATATCAACGAGCTCGCGATTGGTTAAAGGGGGCTGCACCCTGCCAGCCAAATCCCTCCATTTTTGTGCATATTCTTTGAATCCCTCACTTGTTCCTAGTGACATACCCTGAAGTTAGGTACGAGTAGGAGCAAGATCAGAATTGTATTGGTATTGTTTGTAAAAAGCGGTGGCCAAATATTCCCAATTTCTAACACTGGTTCCTTCTAGCTGATAAAACCACTCCAACTGAGCTCCCGAAAGGCTGTCTTGAAAGAAATGAATCCAGAGGTTTTTATCTGCCGTATAGGGTTGAATCTTTCTTACGTAGGATCTGAGATGCATTTTGGGGCAGGACAGCCCATCATACCTTACAAACACTGGCACCTTGAATTTTGGGGGAATCACAATCCCGGCAACCAAACCCAAGTCTTCAAAATCCAAACCCGGTACTCTTTGCAATTCCATGGCGGCCAATCTGTCTTCTAAACCCTTGTATTTATCATCAGCTGGAGGGTATTGCTGGTCAGAATAATCTTCATCCTCTTCGACCTCTTCCTCTTCCGCATCAGATTCAGAAGGCACCGCAGCTCCATCTCTCTTACTGGTCCCTTCATCAGAAGTAGGAGGAAATTCAAGCACTCTTCGAGCCTCCCCGTCAAATCTTCTCCCCAAAGTAGCCACTCCGAGTCTCTTTTTCTTCTTTTTTACTGGGTCCTTGTTCCCCAATTGAGTCTTGATATCCTCCTGACCCTTAGCCAAGGTCATCAGGAGTTGCTGGAACTGTGCATTCTGAGCTTGTAGGTCTTTGACTGTTTGCTCGAGATCCATCCTACTGAAATAAACAGCAGACAGATAAGGAAACCTGGAGTGAGACCTGCTTATGCACATGATGAATGATATGCTTATGCATGCAATGCATTCAAGGATTTAGAACATTCAAAATTGTTTCAGACAAAGAAGAACGCACGTCATATTAATAAGAAGAGATTTGTTAGTACATAAATGCCCCATGGGCCAAATATTACAAAATAAACTTCTTAAGGCAGAAAGACATTGCGCATCCTCTTTGGTGCGATGTAGGTGTTGAGGGCCTCTTGCTCGTGGAGTCGGCGGGTGAGTTCTAGAAATTTCTTTTCACTGGCGTAGTAGCTAGCTTCAAAAGTATCCCGTTCCTCCTTGAGCTGAATCCAACTTTTCTGCATTTCCTCCCACGATGTAGGCATGTCTGGATGTAGGATGGTGTAGGGAACCTCTCCTTCATTGACGGGCTCTTTAA